>CM022945.1:146908367-147226515 GCA_012931725.1 Litsea cubeba
CGATCTAAGTCTGCTAGGTTACAAAGAAAATTTAGAGCATGCCTAGGAAAACATGGACAAACTACATTTAAGGAAGCTAGACGCACTGCAACAAAACCTAGAGCCAGAAGAAAAAGGGAAAATCACACGTTTAACACAAAAGATGAGGGTCAAACAATTAAGAAAACAAAAGACAAAAGATCATCAAAGAAAAATAGAAAATCATCTTTTAAAGATCCCAAATCCACTAATTGTTTAAACTCTTTAAGGCCAAGGCCCAAATGACGGAGATCTAAAACATTTCAACGCTCTCGTTTTCGGCCAAGGCAAACTGAAGATCCCCGATATAAGAACCTTATCTTAATGCATCAACGAGTGAAATCATATCCACATTATCAAACAAAGAAACATAATGTGACACATATAAAACTTGGTAATATGAGACCAAGGCCCAAATGGCGGAGGTCTAAAATATTTCAACGGTCTCATTTTCGATGGACCAAAATAAAGGCTTATGGGCTAAACACATTATCCTATCACCTAAATCAATTCAAAGCTATCAAAGAAAATACCAAAATAAAATAAAATGTGTTGTCATCAGACCAAGGCCCAAATGGCGGAGGTCGAAGATGTTTCAACGCTCTCGTTTCCGAAGAGAACAAAATGGTAAGACCCAGACTAAACACCCACTGATAAAAACACGTAGGTCGAGAGGTCTTAAACGCGCACGTTTTCGAATAGTCAAAATATTCAAGGTGCGCAACACATCGCTAGCACACACAATATGGCAAACCCTGGGTTTCATTGTTGGATACCGCGATCACTGAGAGGGGGGGGGGGTGAATCAGTGATTTCTAAAAACAGGTCCAATTCAACAACAAAACAAGTCAAATCACACAATGACACCAGATTTAACATGGTTCACCAAAAGGCTACGTCCACGGATCAAAACCGTCCGAACACCGATCCGGTACAGGTCTGAATATATTTAGTCGCACCAACGACAAAGAGCACCAACCCTTAGTTTCAGATAGCACCAACTATCTAGGAAGCACCGACTCCCTTTACAATTTATCTGCACCCACAGATAAGATCACCAAACCCTAAACACCAAGCACCAACTTGATGTAAAAACAGAATAGAAGATTAAATTCTGTCTACAGCCCTTCCCCTCTACAATTCTCTCTCTCTCAATCCCTTACAAATTGAAATCTAAAGCATAAAAGAGAGACACTTAACTCATGGACGAATCACCATCTTCTAGAGCATAATCTCGTCCACAATTGCTGTAGAAAACGTCACCACATCAGCACACAGCAACACACACCAGCAGCTTCTTCTTTCTCTCAAGAACTCTCTAAAACTCTTCTCTATTCTTTCTCTCTTCTGGTGTCTCTTTAGAACGACCCATACATGCCTTTTTATAGGTTTTAATAACCCTTAATTGTATTCAAAACGGGCTACAATTCGTTTAGAAAGAGTCCCAAACAAATTAGATAAGAGTGCTGAATTTTCGTGCAAAACTTCTAATTCTGCGCAACTCTGGTTCCCGTGCTCGGTCGACATCCTTGCTTGCTCGGTCGACCGAAGACACTGACTGGAAACAGACAACTTTTGAGCTCGGTCGACATCCTGGGGTCCCGGTCGACCGAAGACACACTGTGTCACGAAAATAACTGAGAGGTGCCTGAAACTGTTTTCTGCAGGTTTCTCTTGCTTCGGTCGACCGCATGGGGTGCCCGGTCGACCGCATGCTCTGCTTCAGGAATTCTGAATTCCTGACTGTTTCAATTCTGATTCTTCTTTTCAGCTCTATCAACACCAGCTTATTATCATCATGTTTGTGACAATGTGTTGACAAGAATTCCAACTCAAATCAATACTTGAGATACTAATTCTTCAATTCATCAAAAGACTTCTCAAGTCATCTCAAATTCCAACAATCTCCCCCTTTGGAATTGTTGGCAACACTATTGGAACTTCAACACTTTCAACTCCAGCTTGCAGCTCTTCCAAGTTCTTTTCAACACTCACTTGGAACCAATTCTTAAATTCTGAAATAACAACTATGCACTGTCAACAATCTCCCCCTAGCTTTCATAGCATAACATTTCTCCTTGCTATCATAGCATAACATCTCTCCCCCTTTGACAACAAGTCCAAAGGGACCAAACCGAGGAGCGAATAGGATATTCAATGAATGCATTGCTCCCCCTTTCAAGCACAACTCCTACGGTTTAGGAGAGTGAGTAACTCCTAACTTTTTTCGGAGATACTCGAAGACTTCCTTTGGCAGAGGTTTCGTGAAAATATCAGCCACTTGCTCAGTTGTTGGAACATACTCCAACTTGACCTCTCCATCAGCAACTTTATCTTTAAGAAAATGATAACGAATTGCTACATGCTTTGTTCGAGAGTGCTGAACAGGATTCTTAGATATATGAATTGCACTCGTGTTGTCACATAGGATCGGCGTAGGATCCGTTGTAGGAACTCCTAGATCAGAGAGCATTTGCCGCATCCATAACACTTGCGTACAACAAGTTGCCGCTGCAATATATTCCGCTTCCGCTGTCGAAAGGGATACTGAGTCTTGCTTCTTACTATGCCAAGCAACTAATCTTTCTCCAAGATAAAATGCGCCGCCGCTAGTACTCTTGCGATCATCTACGCATCCAGCCCAATCGGCATCAGAATATGCAACAAGAGTGAAGGATTTTCCTTTGGGATACCAGATACCAAGCTCCATAGTACCTTTCAGATATCGAAAGATTCTTTTCACTGCTGTAAGGTGCGTTTCAGTTGGTGCTGCTTGAAAACGTGCAACCATACATACTGCTTGTAGAAGATCTGGTCTTGTAGCAGTCAAGTAGAGCAAGCTTCCTATCATAGAGCGATAGGTGGTATGATCAACGGACGAGGCCTTATCATCTTTGCTAAGCTTCGTGTTCGTTGACATTGGTGTGCTTACTGGCTTGCTGTCTTCCATATTGAACCGTTTCAGCATTTCCTTAATGTACTTCATTTGTGATATGAAGATACCATGTTTCAGCTGCTGAACTTGTAAACCAAGAAAGAACTTTAGTTCTCCAAGCATCGACATTTCAAATTCTTTCTTCATCTCTTCAGCAAAATTCCTGCACATCTCCTCATCATTGCCACCAAAGATTATGTCATCAACATAAACAATGACAACCAGCTGTTTGCTTATCTCAGTTTTGACATACAGATTGCTATCAACCATTCCTTTTCCAAAACCGATCTTGCGGAGATAGAGATCCAGCCTTGCATACCATGCCCTTGGCGCTTGTTTCAGTCCATAAAGAGCCTTTTTCAACTTGCACACTAGATCTGAATTTTTGCTTATGAGAAAACCATCAGGTTGCTCAATGTAGACCTCTTCTTCAAGTAAACCATTCAAGAAAGCTGACTTTACGTCCATCTGAAATACCTTGAAGGTTTTGTATGCTGCCAATGCAAGAAACATACGAATAGCTTCCAGACGAGCTACCGGTGCAAAGGTTTCTTCAAAATCTATGCCTTCAACTTGAGCATAGCCTTTACAAACCAACCTTGCTTTGTTTCTAATGACTTGACCATCTTCATTCAGCTTATTCCGAAAGACCCATTTAGTACCAATAACATTCTTATCAGTAGGTCTAGGAACAAGTTCCCATGTGGAGTTCTTCTCAATTTGCTCCAACTCCTCATGCATAGATTTCAACCAACTTTCATCGAGACTGGCTTCAGCCACAGTCTTGGGTTCAATGGTGGACACAAGTGAGTAATTGCTAACTACACTTTGTCTAGTTTGAACGCCTGCCTTAGGATCTCCAATGATTTGATCCTTAGGGTGTTGCTCTACCCAAGTGCTGTGCTTCTTAGGTGAAGTATCTTCTGAGTCATCCTTTGATTTCTCAGAATCATTAGATTCAGCCATCTCATCATCAATCTCACTCGAGTCCTCATAAACTGGACTGTCATTATGAGTTGCATTCTTTGGTTCAATATTCTCATCTATTCTCACATCAGCACTTTCTATGATTTTTCTGGTTCTTTTGTTAAGACACCTATATGCCTTGCTAGTAGAGGAGTAACCCAGAAATATACCTTCGTCAGCTCTTTCTTCAAATTTGCCCGGATTTTGTTCGAGCCGCTTGATGTAACACTTGCTGCCGAAGACTCTGAAGTGCTTGACTGTTGCTTTTCTTCCAAACCATAGCTCATAGGGAGTTTTGTCTTCATGTGGCCTGATCAAGCATCGGTTTTGAATGTATACAGCCGTATGAATTGCCTCTTTCCAATACTTGTCAGCCATCTTGCTTTCACTTAGCATCGTACGAGCCATCTCTTGTACGGTGCGATTCTTCCGTTCAACAACTCCATTTTGCTGTGGAGTTCTAGGGGCTGAGTACTGTCTTTGAATGCCATGATGTTCACAATATTTAGTGAACTCTTCAAATGTGAACTCGCCTCCACGATCAGACCTTAAAATCTTGATACGTTTTTCCAATTGATTTTCAACCTGTGCTTTAGCGATCTCAGTTTCAAGTTTCATAGCCTCTTCCTTTTTGATACTTATTTGGTTTTCAAGGACTTCTACCATTCTTTTATATTCTTCTACTTGAGTTTTCAAAGCAATAATAGAACTTTCAGATTCATGGAGAAGTTTCAGATTTTTCTTACTTGATTTGCGTTCCATGCTAAGCTCCTCAAGTGCGGCTATGAGTTCCTCTTCAAGATTGACTTCAGCCTCCTCATCCTCTTCCGGATCTAGCTCTTCTTCTTCTTCAACAGTGACCATGAAGAGAGCTTCGGTTGATTCATCATCGTCTGAAGATTCAGACGTGCTGTCATCTTGTTGACATAGAAAGTTTTTAGCTTTGCCCCTTTTTCTAAAATTTCTCTTTCCTTTACTCTTTTCAGCATAAGAGTCATTATCATTGTCTTCTTTTAGCGGACACTTCGCAGCAAAGTGACCAATACCTCCACAATTGAAGCATTTAAAGGGTAGCTTCCCTTTGTACTTGCCATTGCTTCCTTTCTTCAACTTTCTAACAAATTGAGCCTCAAGCTCATCATCATCAGAATCAACATCATGACCAGCAGTCTCTTTTGCCTTTTTCTGAACTTTGAAGGCCGCTTCTTTATCAGATGAAGACGTCTTTCCTATGCGCATCTCATAGGCAGTTAGAGAACCATGTAATTCATCCATGGAAAATGCATTCAGATCTTTGGCTTCTTCAATGGCTGAGACTTTTGAATCAAACCGGGGAAGAAGAGATCTTAGAACCTTTTTGACGATGACCGGCTCTTTAATCTCCTCCCCTAGTCCACGAATGTCATTCGTGACTTCATTCACTCGTTGCATATACGAGTCAACATTCTCGCTTTCCTCCATGCGAAGAGACTTGAATTGAGAGCGATGAGTTTGCAATTTGGCTTCTTTAATCTTCTCATCACCTTCATGTATGCTTTGCAACTTGTCCCAAATTTCCTTGGCTGTTTTGCATGCAATTACTTTGACAAGCTCGCTGTCCACAAGGCCACTAAAGAGTGCATTCTGCGCCTTGGAGTCATTGTCTGCCAACTTCTTCGATGCAGTATCATTGGGTACGGTGGCAGCATTGTAACCGGCTCTGACATCCTCCCAAACATCATAGCCAAGAGATTTGATGAAGGCTTGCATCCTAATCTTCCAAAAAGAGTAATTACAACCATCAAACAGAGGTGCTTTCATATTCCCTGTATTTACTGCCATGTGATTTGACAAGAGATCACCCTTAGCGTATTAAACTGATCAAGGGAACCTCGCTCTGATACCAATTGTTGGATACCGCGATCACTGAGAGGGGGGGGGGGTGAATCAGTGATTTCTAAAAACAGGTCCAATTCAACAACAAAACAAGTCAAATCACACAATGACACCAGATTTAACGTGGTTCACCAAAAGGCTACGTCCACGGATCAAAACCGTCCGAACACCGATCCGGTACAGGTCTGAATATATTTAGTCGCACCAACGACAAAGAGCACCAACCCTTAGTTTCAGATAGCACCAACTATCTAGGAAGCACCGACTCCCTTTACAATTTATCTGCACCCACAGATAGGATCACCAAACCCTAAACACCAAGCACTAACTTGATGTAAAAACAGAATAGAAGATTAAATTCTGTCTACAGCCCTTCCCCTCTACAATTCTCTCTCTCTCAATCCCTTACAAATTGAAATCTAAAGCATAAAAGAGAGACACTTAACTCATGGACGAATCACCATCTTCTAGAGCATAATCTCGTCCACAATTGCTGTAGAAAACGTCACCACATCAGCACACAGCAACACACACCAGCAGCTTCTTCTTTCTCTCAAGAACTCTCTAAAACTCTTCTCTATTCTTTCTCTCTTCTGGTGTCTCTTTAGAACGACCCATACATGCCTTTTTATAGGTTTTAATAACCCTTAATTGTATTCAAAACGGGCTACAATTCGTTTAGAAAGAGTCCCAAACAAATTAGATAAGAGTGCTGAATTTTCGTGCAAAACTTCTAATTCTGCGCAACTCTGGTTCCCGTGCTCGGTCGACATCCTTGCTTGCTCGGTCGACCGAAGACACTGACTGGAAACAGACAACTTTTGAGCTCGGTCGACATCCTGGGGTCCCGGTCGACCGAAGACACACTGTGTCACGAAAATAACTGAGAGGTGCCTGAAACTGTTTTCTGCAGGTTTCTCTTGCTTCGGTCGACCGCATGGGGTGCCCGGTCGACCGAATGCTCTGCTTCAGGAATTCTGAATTCCTGACTGTTTCAATTCTGATTCTTCTTTTCAGCTCTATCAACACCAGCTTATTATCATCATGTTTGTGACAATGTGTTGACAAGAATTCCAACTCAAATCAATACTTGAGATACTAATTCTTCAATTCATCAAAAGACTTCTCAAGTCATCTCAAATTCCAACATTCATGCCAATGAAGGGCTGCAAGTTCAAGCAAGCCCACATAAATTAGGTATTACTTAGGATTATTAAAAAAAAACCATAAAAATCAAAAAATCCCTAAAAACCCAAAAAAATAAAAAATAAAAAATCACAAACCAAAAAAAAAGTATAAACAATATAAAAACACAATTATCTGATCATCATAAAAGGCATAGGCGAGCCAGACTAGTGGGAAATTCCTCTAGTAGAACAATCATGACAAAAAAAGGACATGAGTGGGACTAACAAGCCAAGTAGCGAAACTTTGCACATTGCTTCATAACTGAGACTTCCCTAGGAACCATGATTATTAATGATGGATGGATGTTTCTAAATTAGTGGGTACTAAAGAGGGTGACTTGGTTGACCGCATTAGAGATTTAAGAACTAATCGAGGCATTCGTATTAACAATAACAACTAAGGAATATGTCAACATTAAAGCTGGCTCCGTAGTCAAATTCATTAAAAAGAATATAATAGCCTGGTTTGGCATCCCTGAAGCATTCATAACAGACAATGGCCCACAATTTATATCCCAACAAATGAACGAGTTGTGCACAAAATATGATATAGAACTGCATCATTCAACCCCATATTATCCCCAAGCGAATGGTCAAGCCGAAGCAACCAACAAGACCTTATTGAAGATCATCAAGAAGACTGTGCAAACCGCCAAAGGTAGTGATTGGCCAGATCGTTTGGTCGAAGCGTTGTGAGCGTACCGGACTTCCATAAGAACTCCTACAGGAGAAACCCCATATTCTTTGACCTATGGAATGGAAGCAGTCCTTCCTCTCGAAGTTCTTCATCCATCCAGCTAAATGAAGATATAACAGAAGACCAGAGGAGAGAAGCATTGCTACTTCAGCTAGACCTACTCGACGAGAAAAGAATGAAAGCAGCAGAGCATGCACAGGTATACCAGAAGCGAATTGCCAGAGCCTACGATAAACATGTCAAACAAAGAAAATTCAAGATTGGTGACTTTGTGCTAAAGCGCATCACTCCATCCCAGCTTCCGCATCCTAGAGGTAAGTTACGACCCAATTGGGAAGGCCCTTATGTAATTAAGGAAGTATATCCTGGAAATGCATATAGACTAGTGAATGCAGATGGGGAAGAGCTCCCCGATCCATGGAATGCTATGTACCTGAGAAGGTACACGGTATGACCCCTCTCTATTTCTTGTGGAGTATGACCCTCCTTTCTCCTTGGCGTAGTTGTAGAAATCCCGTAGGAGGACCGAAGAGATGCACTTTGATCAAGCTTGGAACTCGAACACACACCAACACTTAAGAATGCACAAAACGGTGAATTGCCCCACACAAATTCCCGCACGGTTAAACTCATCCAATGTGAAGGTTTGTAGGTAAGTTGCCCATGTCATGAAAGATTTTTGATCGTATGTCAAAAAAAAAAAGGGTGTTTAGTTAGAATTAGTCTTGAAAAGAATAAAAAAAGCTTCATGACTAGTTTGGGTTCGTAGCCTTTTTAACCCGAGCCAGTAAGCCCGTAGGGGTATTTACATACCTAGTGCCTTAAAGCCATCTGGTTTGGGAGTCATTGGCCTAATGCTCGTTACATGGGTTAATTAGAAAGCTTAAGGGACCCAGGCATTGCACAGTCATGACATGTCCAAAAAAAATTTTTATTAGAATCAGGCTCGCTGGAGTGACATGGGTACTTATCAGGTGAACTAAGCAAAAGGTGGTCTAAAACCACAACACTAAGGAAACACGGTGGCTCACCGCCCCCCACACACGAACACTGCTCACAAATGAGCCCCGGAGGCGGTCAAGTACTTTCTAAAGTTCAGCTGAAAAGACTAAGCAGCTACAAGAGGGGGCATGTGAGGGCTCGACCTCCAAAGGATAGTTAGGGAAGATTACTTTGCCACCAAGGTGACAATCTTGGATCGAGAGGCTAATCCACTTTCACGCTCTCGCCCACGGCCAGAATAAACACTAGTCTTATGCTGGGGCATTTTTTTATATATATACATACAAATATATGTTTATCTCACACGGCTTCCCAATCTGGGTCCTCATCGCATACACGATTGCCACAAGCACTCACTAGCCTGCACACACTCACCTCATGCTTGCTTTCATTACTAATGACTTTTGGTTGGACGCAGAAAAACATATTCCCTAAGGTACCAATTCTATCTTGTTATTCTCTAAGCTTGAGTGCCAAAATGGCCCCCTGACATTTTTACCGAGAAAGAAAAATACTACCTTAGCCAAACTATGCAGGGGGCCTAAAAATATTAAACTAACAGTTTTTTTTTGAGACCTTGCAGGGAACCGAACCCCAATCACATCCAAAACATCCCACAAGCTGGGGCATTTTTTTATGGGTATTGTTTTGTGCACAACTCCTTATGACCTCAAAAGATTAAAGGGATGGTAACCAAATTTGAGATATATAAATTATGTCTGTCATGATATTCTATGATAAATTTGATTATAGATGTATGCTATACACATCCTTTTATGATATCACATATTGTGCGATTCAAAAATGCAATTTGAAAATGCAGTTATCTTGAATCTCTGCCTTTATACTTATAGTTGACAATGTGAATGCCTTAAAACATAGAATTGCTTAGGCCACAAGCATCACACACCCAGGCACTCCCCATTGTTTGAAAACCCAGAATCTCTATATTGTTTCTCCAAGTCAAAGTTGATATGGTATTTTATTCGCTTGGTCTATTATATGGATTTCATTTTGTCTGTCTTAGGTTCTAATGTTCTTTTTTCACGAGAACTGTGCTAGAGCACGAATTTTGAGAAATTTTAGAAAAATTTCGACAGCACTTCCCCTTGTTTTTGGACCCCGGAAAATCTCCGGATACAAAAGAACCTGTTACCTGTGAAAAAAGTACACTTCATATATTCCTGACACCCCACAAAAGCTCCTCATCAATCAACCACACATGCCTAGTACACACTATCTCAATTACACATACCTAATACACATGTGCACAACATACACATCAGATCAAGTACACACCATGAGCTAAAACAAGGCAGAACGACATAAATACATGACCAGCACATACATAGAAACAACATGGAACAAGGATGCACATGGAGACGAATCCTGGACAGATCAATCAAACAACGATAACCCTATGGAGCAGCTCCCTCATGACGAGCCGATGAAGCAAAGGAAGATGGACCAGGAGCACGCTGAGAAGGGGCGCGGGTCGAGCTCGAAAACGCATAACCTCTTTCCTCTGCCCTCTGGCGATACCGATCAAGATGCCTCCGCAAGTCGGCAACCACCTCATCATGACTTAGCTGCATGCGGTCCATGCGCTGAGTGTATTGATCATGAATGAGAGCCCTCTCCTCGCTCAAGCTAAGGGGTGGAGGAACGGAAGCAATAATAGCACCGCTCTGCAAGACGACATACAAGGAAGCGTTACATTCAAAAACTCGAAAGCATGAAACATGGAATTTAAAAGGAAGGTAAAACCCTCACCTGCGCAGAGGCCTCAAAGCTCCTGAGCTTGGCATGTAAGTCCTCGATCTGCACCCAAGAAGATTACGAAGCATGTCAATGTTAGAAGAATCAAATCAAATCATTACAAGAGTAAGGTTCATACCTGCGCCGCTGAAGCAACTCTCTCCGTAAATGCCTAGTCACACTCGTTATGAAGCTCTGCCTGAAGGTCACAAAGACAGATGGTTAAGAATTACTTATTACACGCCTTGAATACAAGGGCAGCAAACTGAAACCCAAACTTCGTTAACCTGCAATCGATCCACCTCAGCCCGCAGAGTGAGAAGATCACTCTCCACTTGGATCCTCATAGCCTCAGGCATGTCTCGCTCCCTGTTACCCTGCATAGTGGCAAAGGTCATGAACATCAATTCAAAATGGACAACTAACCCCATGACCTCGTACCTCATGAGAATTTGCCAATGCGTCAATGATCGCTTCATTTTCCTGGCGGCGCTCCTGTTATCAAAGCATTGTGAGTAAAGAAGGTATAAAAGAGATAGCATGTGGCCAATTAAGGTTGACAATTCTCATACCCTCTTGGCCGACAATGAGGCCCTCAGTCTCATGACCTTTGCGTCCTATGAAGTACCAACCATGCCAATACGCCAAGAATGATCAGGATTACTATAGAGATGAACACTATTTGACTCAAACACTAAACCAAGTAGTCATACCTTTTTCTCTACTAGTTGGGACAATCGAAGTACCTCCCCCTTGAGGATGGACTCCGCATCGGGTACTACTCCCCCAGATGTCCCGTGTCACACGTGAGAGTTACGATTAGAGAAATAGGAGAGGCATATGTCTTTAAGATTACAAAGCTTATAACCAAGATTGGAAGTCTCTTGAACCCTCACCTCACATTGTCTTCAGATGGTGGATGTGCCTGCCGATGCCCTGCTCCAGCCGGTATCTCCCCCTGAAAAATAAAGGAAGAAATAATATGATTCACAATGGAAAGAAGACAATGTTAAAGCAAGCCAACTTCAAGGGTTACCCGAAGAGATGACGAAGCCTCAGCCACTTCTGCGCAATTGCTAACAGAATATGATGCCCCGCAAGAGTACGACTCCGGGAGTATATACCGATGCAAAGCTGTCTCCCAATATGCCTCATAATCACTCCAGGCACTAGCATCCACGCCAAAAATGGCCTTCCTCCCTTTTGATCTCCAATTTTTTATTTCTCTCCTGCAAGGATGGCGGCGCTTGAACGTTTTCAGACCCCACCCTGGGTATGACCGACGCATGACAGACTTTTCCGAGGGAACAGCTTGATGGCGTCCCAGTTGGCGCGCGACTCGGCTGACGACCAATCTAACCGCTACCTAAGGGGCGTGGAGCCAAATGTCCCTCTCAAATAAGGCACGCCCCTCCTGGATTACATCCATCTCATCATCCGGTCCACCCTGATAGGGCTGCCAAATCACCTGACAAACCGAGGTGTATGCAGCAAATGAGAACTAGGAGCAGTAAGTGTTTAATGTAGCAAATGGATAAGGGATAATACATACCTCATGATTTTTTAGTTCATTCAAGATAAACCGGTAACCTTGCTCACCCGGCCTCATCTTGAGGGCTTTAATACGCTCGGCCATTTCCGGAGGTAAGATGTTAGCGAAGCCTCGTAAATTAGCATTAGGGTACCACTGCGAAGCCCGGGGAACGCAATTCAGCCTCGCAGGCAAGCGCTCGGGCCGACACTGGATGATCTGCTCCCAGAGCCATACCTGCTCAAAGTTAAGGCTCTATTATTACAAAAGATGAAGCATGAGACATGATAAGAAAAGAAAACTACTGGAGGTCACAACACATGGGAATAAGGATTTAACCTGCAAGATCGGCACAAACCCTCGAAGGCTCTTGCATCCAGACTGAACGCGGCACCTCGAATCTAGACTGTGGAAAAGAAAGGCAAGGGTGGCCGCACCCCAAGCGTAATCGCCAACCTTATCCAAGTCTCGCACAAATCGAATGAGGGTACCGGACGCTCTATTACCAGTTGCATTGGCGAAGAGGCACTTCCCCAAAAAGAACAATAGAAAAGCCCTGAGATGCTCATCATCACCCAACCGTGCTGAAATCAGGCTTGGTCTCCTCAAGCGACCTTCAGACTCCCTCCCCTGCTTTTGTTCTGCACAATGCCAAATGGACATAAGGAATTCACCCAGTAATGGAAATAAGGAGCAAAATAGTTACCAAACATTTCAGTACTCACTCGCGACTTGGAACACCTCACATGGTATCCCTACCCTCTTTCGACGGGTATATCCATCGACTGGCACCTCCCGCCAATCATACCCTGAAACCAAAAGAGAAAGTATATGAAGAACAAGGTTGAAAAATACAAGGCACCCGAGATCGGTTGAAGAAAGCCAGATCGAGCATTTACCCCCGAAAGGCCCGGCATCATCCCCTTTGTCACCTTCGCCCACATCTTCATCACCTCCCTCGTCAATATCGATACCGACGACCCGGCGAGGCCTCACTCCCTCATCCTCACTATCCCCGTCATCAATCTCGTCATCTCCATCGTCAGACGCGACAACCTCGCCCTCTAACTCGTGGAAATCCATATCATCATCGCTTACATCCATCTCCTCATCACTATCGACGGCGTCCACCACTGCTACATCATCATCAGCGAGGCCGCCTGCATATCGAAATCCACGTGAAGATGGGCCCTCACCTATCAGAGAAGTTATGGGTACTGTCAGCGAATGGTAAATATAAAATGTGCTAGTCTCATGGAGTTTTCGACTCAA
This sequence comes from Litsea cubeba, assembly GCA_012931725.1. Lineage (NCBI taxonomy): Eukaryota > Viridiplantae > Streptophyta > Magnoliopsida > Laurales > Lauraceae > Litsea > Litsea cubeba. The sequence continues at coordinate 146,921,609 of CM022945.1, forward strand.
GATCCAATTCAAAAAGGAAGAAAGAACCGAATTTTACCAGCGTCGACCCTAGACTCGGCCGCTGCGGGAATTGGACCTCCCTCATGTCCTCCAATCGGCAGACCTCCCAAACCCGGTATCCTTGCCCTCAACTTGGCAAAGAAGTCCGCCTGGTTCCGAGCCCACTCTGAAATGAAACAAGGAGAAGTGATTAACAAAAACAATGGAAGACAAAGGATAGAATGCTACAAGAGCGGTAGTGGAATACGTACTATTTAGAATCCTCCTCCTCTCTGGGCTATATGCCTCTCTCAGCCACTCGGCATCAATTTGACCCACACCAGAGTGGAGGCGTGCCCCGAACATCCTATGCAGACGTGACCGAGTGATCGAGGCCTTGGCATCACTCGCCTTTGAGAAAACGGGGAGGCCCGTCACCCTCAAACCCCAGCACCGCGCAATGTCCTCCAATGTGATCGTCATCTCCCCGGGCGGGAAATGGAACATGTGTGTCTCATCTCTCCATCTCTCGGAGAGAGCACAAATTAGAGCACGATCGGTGCGGAAGGCAACGATAGACAGGAAATCTCCAAACCCCATCGCTCGCACCCGATCCTTCTGGCGATCGGGGAGCTCGATCCACCAATCCCTCATTTGTATCCAACTCACCCTAGCCCAAGCAAAAGGGACAAGCTGCAATGCAAACAATATAGGAAATGATGTCAATGATAGTGGAGACCAATAGAGCGTAAGATTTATAGAGGCAACTAAAAATTTACCCGGCCAGCTCTTATCTCATCTGCGAGATGGGGCTTCCTCTCCAACCTATCCTCACCCCTTTGTTTCTTTCTCGGGGGAGTAATGACTGGTTCCACCCCAACCCTTTTCGGAGTATCCACCGGCGTGGGACCACGCTAAATAGCCTTATTAGTCCTAGCCATCTTACAAACACATGCCCAAAGCTAAAATGAGAGAGTGAACCATGAGAATACATCAGTCTACATCAGCATCAGAGAAAAACTGGTCCCGAGATGGTAATTTGTGTTTCTTGATTTAGAGGTAATGAACCTCATTGGCTAAGTGATAAATAGAAAGGAAGCCAAAAGACCATGACCCTTGATCCAACCTGAAGACTAAAGCAAAACAAATCTCACTTGCCAAACTAACCTCATTAAGACACATGTTACTGACCTACAACGAAATGAAAATACATTCAATCTGGCCCTATGTCTTTCACCCAACAGATTTAAAAAAAAAATGGAGAAATGATTTTTGGTGAGAATAAAAGTAAGGGCTGAAGTGCTGAACTAAATTGGGATAATGAATAACACTAGTGAGAGGCAGAAAGGTCCCATAAGCTAAAACCTGAGATTAGCCCAAACAGCAATGGAAACAGAGGACCAGCCTTCTGGCTTTGGCAAGATTCCAGCACGGTTACCAGTACCAAAGTGATGGTTCATTCCGATTTACCAATGGAGGCAGCACAAACGAGACAGACAGGTCAGTCGATTCAATTTAAAATATACCATTGACTCGTATGTTCATGCATCATTCCAAAATCCAAATCCATGCATTTACCTGCATACCCCACCTCATCATATGCTAAGTAGGGTACACACATAGATTTTAATTTTTTTTAATAACAAAAACACAAAAAAACAAAAAAAAAACCAAAAAAAGGGGGAAGCAAAAGAGGCACACACACAAAAGAATGACACATCGTCAAACCAAAACATTGTCCCATCACATGAGGTCCCGTTGCATGCACATTAGTCCCATCACACATACATCTAACATTGTGCACTGCATCTCATGCCATCTCCATCAATAAAATTAGAATGATTACCTCTGCAAATTATAAAACTGAGTACTAACGAAGAAAAATGCAGAATCTTTTAGTGTTTGTTCAATGCAGGATCCGAAAGCGAAACCGAGAACACTAAAGGAGAAGGACCTACAAACTACTGGTGGAGACAAGTTCACAAACTTCAGCAAACAACGAAAGAAAGCGACATCGATCCCCAATGTCAGATTTATGGAAAGCTTTTGTGGTAAGTACCCCTAACTATGATTTTCATGATTTTACCTCACGTCTGGAAATTGAGTCGCCGTAGGCCTCCCTTAAGCGCTTATAATCGGTATGGCAACCATAATACCGTGTTCTCACGAATTGTGTGTCCACCGACTCAAATCTTGATGTTGGAAGATGGAAACCGTGTAGCTTGAAACTCTCCATGATAAGCACGAAAAGATGATCGAATCTATCCTAGGTTCTCGTCTAAGCTTGGGTGAAGACCAAGATCCCTAGAGAGTGACGGTTATTCCGGTGACCGTCTTCCATTGATTTAGCTTTTTCGATGCATACCCGAGTTTCAAAATCAAACATCTCTTAAAAAAAATGCATCTCATCCTCACATACACTCACACTATTGCTTGAACTATGTTTATGATTAGCATTAAGATCCCCATTATTGCTAGTTAGTTTCAACTATGCTTTAAACATTTAACTATGGATGAAAGTTAAAAGACGTTATATATGACCATTTGAAATCAATTCTATTGCAAGAACAAATGAAATCCTGATAGTGACTTAGCTAATCGGAAGATCGACATCTGATTCAGACCACTGGGGCACAGTTCCCACCACCATTTTAAATTCAGCAACTTCCCACCATCTTTTTAAATTCAACAACTGGGGCACAGTTCCCAACCCGCCACGTGGCAATACCATGGGCACCGAGGCACAGATCTCGGGTTTCCAATCAAATCAATAGGCACATAACTTCTTCTTTTTTTCCTTTTTCCCCCTGAGTCAGAATCGATCCTAGAGAAGTAAACCTCACCTTTGGAATGAGTTTGCAATTGCATACATCCATAGGTAGCCACTCCCGCGAGCTCAAATGCTCCCGTGAGTCATGAGTGGTGTGTCTACTTTCTTTGGAGCACAACTCTCCACGTGCTGTTCTCCAAAGAGGGGCATACTTTAGACACCTCATTTGCCCCCTATGATAGCCTTAAATACATGTCATATATAGCGATGCCCCCATTTCACCCATAATTGAATGATTAATGGCATAATTTAGATTAATTAATGACAATGAAGGTGCTTGTTGATAGTTTTAGACTTAGTTCAACAACTTCTAGAAATTCGTGAGAAGAAAGCCGAATCGCATTGAGATCTTGAGTCAAACTCACCTTTCATGCAAAGAGTGGACCACTACACTAACTCTACATATTCCAGACTACTTAAGACATGCTTAGGCCAATCATTACGAAGAGCCTAAATACCACCCCATTACCCTAAGTATGGAAGCCATATCCATTGTCCAAGAGGTCCCTTTTTTTTCCAACCCCTAATCATTAGGACAGTTGGACCCTTGGATTCTTCACTTCGAGGGCTTTCGGTCCATATATAGAACTCCGAGATCCGACGAATAGATCAAAAATCATAAGAGCAGGTCCCACAACCACGGGGTGCCCCCTTGAAAAATCACCTACTATTTCTAGACCTTTTCTAGACCTCCGATCGTCTCGAAAGTTAGTTCATCTCGATCTACTCGCCGAGAGCTTTCCATTGATGTGTAGAACGTCAAAACCCGGTGAACATATCAAAATCTTTGAAACCTGGGTCCCAGTGATAATGGCCCAGGTCAAATCTCATTGTGGCCCACTTTTTGGGCCCCAAACTTCTGACCGGAGTCCGACCCCAGACTTGGACCCCACATCCAAGCCCAATTTGGCCCGATCAAGTTGACCCATCGAACCCAAATCCAACCTCACCAAACTTATGACCAATCCAACCCAGGTCAACCTGACCCAACCTAACCCAAGCCCATCAACCTGACCCAGGCTGCATGGCCCATCGCTGGATAAGGGATGGAGAGTCCACGAGATCTGGACTCTCGCATATTCCTGATATCTCTCTCCCTCTCAATCTCAAATGAGAGTCCCAGATCCCGATCTCTCTCAAACCCACCATAAATCCCGTCTCTTCTCTCTATCCCAACCCAGGTGCAGATCTCATCTCCAAATCCATCATTTCCATCACCCTCCTCCCATGCGCAGATCTCATCTCCAAAAACAAACCATCATCTTCTTCTCTCTCATTCTCCATCCCCTACGCAGAGACCCATCATCATCATCTCCATCCCACTCGATCCATCTCCAAGCCCACACGGACCTCTCCATCCTCCCATCATCTTCATCTCTCTCGTTCTCCATCCCCTGCGCAGCGCCAGCCCTCCATCCTTCCGATCTCCATCACCCCACATCCTGCGCACGTCCTCCATCACCCAACCAGCACAGATCACCATCTACCACCATCTCCGCCTGATGGACCGCGCTCCTGCTCGGTTCCTACCGAGGTCAGCGGACGTGGGAGTCCGTTTGGTTCCGACCCTTTCGTAACCAGGTGGCAGGGGTGTGCATCAACATTTCTTTTTTTGTGTGGGTGCGCCAGATTTTCTATTTTACTTGGAATTGCAAGTGGTGATCCGGAGATCAACCTTCGCAAGTAAAAAAGGAAATCAACTTCTTTCAAGTTTTCCATGCACATATATTTAAGAAAAGAGACATTTTTCTTGGTTTGCCGTGAAAGGCGATTTTTTTGGCATTTATAGCCGATTTTGGCGTTTATAGCCGATTTTTGGCGTTTATAGCCGATTTTGGCGTTTATAGCCGATTTACAATCCTTATCAATAATGAAAGACAAGAGTTGTGATTTTTGTCTCTTTTGAAAAAACACAAACTACAATGAAAAGCAAGAAAAGGAGGATCTAACTTCTCAGGAGATTGTGGGGGACTCGTTTAGATTGACGGTCGCAAGCCGTATGTGGGCTTCGCCATCATCCATGCAGATGAGAACAGAGGATGCTATTGATTCGCTTGGCTTGGCTATAACCTCAGGTTTTTAGAGGACAAAGACCAAAAGGAGGTCCTATGTCCAATAAAAAGCCGAGTAGACGGGCTGAAAAGCCACATCTAAGCCATTGGAGGCAGGAGGAGAAGGCAAGGACCTTGGGGGGGGGGGGTACCCCCCAAGGGACTTTTGTCACCTTGTAGCGGTGGCCGGTGTAGAACTTCCGCAGAGTTTTCTCTCTTTTCCTTCTCTGAATTTCTGTGCTTCTGTCTGTGATTTTCATTCTCTGTGTGTGTTCTTTCTTCTTGGAGAGCTCTCCTATTTATAGGCTTTTAGGTAGCCATTTAGGAGGGTTTATGAGCCTTGATTGTCATAAAGCTGCATAATGGGAGGAGTTACAAAATTGAATTGTTTATTTTGTAACTCCTTTTTCTTGGCTTCTGATTGGCCGGAGGAGATTGAGGGCATTTAATCGCCTTTAATCGCCATGATGGGAGGAGTTTCATGGGTTAAATGCCATGAATCTCTTGACTTGTAACTCCCGGATGCTTGCTTCTGATTGGTCCGTCCAAAGAAATGGATTAATGACTGTAATAAAGCTAGTCAATTAATCGCATTAAGTGGTCGCCGAGCAGCTGAAGAGTCGCGGGCCGCGCCGCGTCTTTTGGGATTCTTCTGGTGATGATCATCGATGGATCTTCATGTAGATCGACATCAGATGACCATGTAATTTCAGGTGTTTGTTGCCAACAGCGGGTCGGTGCCATCTGTCCTGTCGATTTTTCGATCAGTCGGGTAGAAAGCACACTTTTTTTTGGTTGACCGGGTGGCAATCAATATTGTTTTCGATACTCTTGATGATTAACCCGTGTTTTGGACGGATGTCAGAGAATTTGGTATCTCAAAAGCATGAATTTTGGAAAGTACCAGAGGCTGGGCGCTTCGAATCGCGAAAAAACGGCGAAAACCGGGGTTTCCGGGGCCTTCCCGGCAACCCCGGGCTCGAAGGTCGTAGGGGTCTGCGACCCTGGGGGGGTTTTCCCCCCTTTTTGTCCCGTTTTGTGCCCGTTTTTGCTCTTTTTTTATTCTTTTTTCTCCTGTACTTTTCCTTGACATTTTGATCATTTATTGGCCTGATTTCTTTGTAGGAAACCTGATGAGAATCCTTGCATTTTATTTTGCAAAGTTTTCAATTTCCTGAGAAAGCCGAAGACTTTGTCGCGCAGAGCTGCCGATTTTCCGTCAGAAGCTGAAACTGGGTCAAACGATGTCGGAATGACCTGAAATTTGGTGTGAAGCCTACTGAGCAATAAATAAGACCAACCATAAGCTTTTGTTTGAGTTTTGAAGCCATTTGGGGTCCTATCACCAATAGACTTGCTTTTGTCGCGATGAAGATGTCGCGGTTTGATGTGCGGTCAACCGATGTCCGATTGACTTGAAATTTGACAGGGAACCTATTGGAGTCATTTTAAAATGATCCATAGGCTCTGTCTTGGAAACCATGGTCCTGGAGGGCTTTGCCGCTGAGAGGCCTGATTTGGCTTCCGAGCGTCAAACTATGGTCAATTGTTGTCGAAATGACCTGAAATTTGACGTGTAGCCCTTTATAAGCATTTTGAAGCCGTCCATGTGCTCTATCTGATGAGTAATGGCCTCGGTGGTTCTCGCCGCCGAGAGGCTTGATTTAGCTGTTCGAGGGTTGATGTAGGGTCAAACGTTGTCGGTTTGACTCGGAACTTGACGTGGAGCCTTTTGGAAGTATTTTGAGACCATCCATCGGCTCTGATCGAAGATTTGGTGTCTCCGATGCTTTTGCCGCCGAGAGCTCCTTTTCGGCTGTCGGAGAAGCGAAGTTAGGCCAAATGATTTTGAAATGGCCCAAAACTTCTTGTGTACTCCTCTTTTCGCTGTCTTGAAGGATCTTGTAGTTTTTGTTTGATTCTGACAAGATTTGATTTTTGGAAGTAGCATTGCCTATTTATGGCAGGTTGCGACTTCATGTAGCTCTTTGGATCTTGAAGAGGCAAAGTGACATTTTTAGCGTCAACAAATGCCCCCTCGAGGTACAGCGACGAGTTGCTTAACTTTTATAGTCGATGTGCCTCGAAGAGATTTTGAAGGAGAGCCTGTGACTTGACCAAGAGACTTTGAGCAATTTTTCTTTTTGGTATTTGTAGCCTTTTGAGCTTCCAGGGGAATTTTATGGTAGTGAAAGGGATCACGTACCATCTCGAGGCAAAGTTTTGAAGATGACATCAGGGATGTGGATTTGGGTTTTGACCTTGTGACCTAACAGGCTATATGTGGCAGGTTAGGGGATCAGGTTTGGTTTTGATCGTGTGACCCAACAAGCTGTATGTGGAATGTTGGGGGATCAATTTTGGTTTTGCTCTTGTGACCTAACAGGCTGTATGTGGCAAGTTAGGGGATCATGTTTTGGTTTTTGGTTTTTGTGGAATGTCAATTTCAAGATTTTGGCTCAATTTGGTATATGAGGCTGGATGGTTTTGATTTTTGGAAGCTCATGGGGCTTGAAATTCTCTTTGTATGGTTGAATCAACTCAAAAGAGGCATGAAACCATTTTTGTATGCTCTTGGTAAGAGGGATTTCTGTTTGACTAAAAGCCCAAATTTTTTTTTTTTTTAAGTGCCTAGGTGGTCAAACCTGGCTCATATGGGCTAACCCATGGGACCTTAAGCTTTTGAAATGGCTTAGATCTCATATGGTGTCATTTTTGTAAAGAATATCCAAAAATATCTTATTTGGATAGAGAATATCTAAGAATATCTTTACTTGGAGAGAATCTCTCATATTCCCTTTATTTTGGGATAGGATATCTCAAGATATCTTTCTTTTGGGAAAGAATCCATCATTGATTTCTTTTTGGGAGAAAATCTCTCATTGATTTCTTTTTGGGAGAGAATCCCTCAAGATATCTTTCTTTTGGGAAAGAATCTTTCTAATCTCTTTCTTTTGGTAAGGTTACTAATTAGTAACACTTACCTTTTTCTTCTTTCCTTCTTTGGTTTTCTCTCCTCTATAAAAGCAAGGAGGAGGTTGGATCTCTTGCTCTTATTACTTTCTTTTGCAATAATCTCAAGAGGGCTTCAAGGCCAAGAGTTCTTCTTCTTCAAGATCTTCAAGATTTCTCTTCTTCTTCTCCATCAATGGCTTCAAGTAAGTTCCCTTTTTCAAGAAAACTCCATTGTAGGATAAAAAGTTCTTCTTTCTTTTTTTTTCTTTCTTTTCTCTTTTTTTTTTCACGTGTTTTCCTTTTTTTTTCACACGTTTTTTTTTTTCCTTTTCTTCTTTCTTTTTTTTTTATGTTGTTTCTTTTTTTGTGGGCCGTACGGACAGATCCGTACGGATCTGGCCGTACAGCCACGTGGCCAGTGGGCCACGGCCTGTGGGCCAACCCCTTTCTTTTTTCTTTTCTTATTTTTTTGTTTTCTTTCCCCTTTTTTTTTTGAGAAAGTTTCTTTTCTTTTTTTTTTTTTGCTCATCATGATAATGCCCCCTTTTTTTTGGCAAACCTAGATGTTCATGCATGCATTCAATTGTAAATTAAATTTGTAGCATGATGTGATAGCATACCTGAAAGTTTTCACAATTTTGGGAATTTGGAGCTCGCAGCGCTGTTGAGCCCTTCCTGATTTTGCGGAGACTTTGAGGTTTCGAAAGTTTGGAGTTTCGGAGCTCGCAGCGATGTTGAGCCCATCATCATGTCAAAATTGCCCCGTCATAATGTCAAAATTTCGCCAGATTTTTTTTATTTTTTTAGCGAGATTCTGTCATTTTGATGTTTGATCTTTTTCTTTTCCATCCTTTTCAGGTGGTTCCTCCAGAACGAACAAGGGTAAAGAGCCTGCTACAAGCGTACCTCGTCGATCTTCTAGATCTTCTAATCCGGCCGTTCAGCAGGCTTTTGAGAAGGTCCAGTATGTTGAGAGAAATCTGGAAGAGTGCGACTCCCTCAACAGTGATGAGATGAGGCAGCGACTGATCGCTCTCAAGGGAGAGGAATTCTATAAGATCATGGTAAGCAGTCGTCCATGGGTGATGGAAGATCAGAGCGTTTTGCCCAAGCCTACCTTCTTCTTTGGTGATGCAGTCCCTGATGGCATGACATACCAGAGGAGATGTTTTCAGTTCTCTTTCACAGCAGATGGTGAGAAGAAGAATGTTGCTACCCGGTCGACGTTTGATCGTACCGTCTCGATTCTGAGCCTTGCCCCCACGTGCCCTAAGAGGGAAGATCCTCCAAGCTGGGTGAGAAGGACAAATGTAATCAAGACCGGGGTTTTTGTTGGCGGTTCTCCTGGATATACGGAGAGGTCGCATGTTGATATGGACCTGTTGATGCCATCCAGCGGCTACCAGGTCTCTGATTATCCGTCGGTCGATTTGAGACCGGTGGGCCTTGGTATTTTCAGCGGTGACGGCAGTAATTGGATCAAGCCTTTTCGACTTCGTGGCCGCTTCAATGCTGACTCCGAGTGGAAGTCGTGGACAGATCGCGTCCTGCTGATTGGCGGCGCCGTTTTGAAGGAAGCCGGGATTTTTGATGCGGTCCGCGCCTTTAGGGAGACCGTGATCTTTTCCGACGAAGCCTTCATGGCTATGCTGGAATCATTCCTCCCACAAACCAATACCTTCGTTGTGACGAATGGTGAGATTGGTTTTTCTTTGAAGGAGCTGAGCGCCATTACTGGATTGCCTATCCTTGGAAAACTCTATGAGGAGTTTATGCCGATTGACAGCGTCCTTGAGGGGCAGTCTGAGGAGTTTAGGCTTCTGTACTTTCAGCTCGTCGCCTTCTATGATTTTTTGAAGGAGAAGGAGGGTTTGAAAGTTAGATCCAGCAGTTGGAAGAGTTTTAGCTCTTCATTCCCCAACTTTTTTGATAGTAGGGAGTCTTCTGATAGCGTGACCCAGGAAGCCGGAGCTCAGGATCCAAGTTCAAAGAAGATCTTGGCCATGCAAGAAGAGTTGAGAGATTTCTGTGCAAGTACAAACGCCATATGTCCTGACATTGCACTGCGGAGAGATCTTGCTGTTTACCTCACTTATTGGCTTGGTGAGGCTATTTTTGCTGGAGGAGATGGAACGCACATCAGGCCGCATTGTATTTTTCCGGCTTGTCAGATGGCGTTTGGAGAGCAGCTTGCTTTGGTGCCAGCTCTTTACTCCTACCTGTGTACCGAACTGCAGGCTGCTGCTTTTTTGGTTCGGCTTGGGCTTCCCATGAATAGGGTATTTTCAGCCCATATCTTTTATTCGTGGTACGTGTACCACTGTCCTGGCTTCCACCGGCTGGGTGCTGCACAGGATGATGATCCTCTGATGATTCGACTGGCTAAGGGCAAAGCCGTGTCCGAATCACTTTTGTTTGCCCGCATGAGGATCCACGGTTCAGGGACGTCGAGATGGGGCAGTCTTCAGTGAAGCTTTCTCCGGAGTTGCGAAAGAAGGCTTTTGATTTTGGTGCCGCCCGAGACTCTACCAGGGCGGGGTCGGGAAGGCATTATTCCTTGATGAATGCAGAGAGAGAGTGGCTTTTCAGCATACGTGTTGGCACGATGGTGTACCGTAGACATCTTTTCGTCGACATCCAGCCGTATGTACCCTCTCGCTTTGCTTTGCAGCTGGGCTTTTCTCAAGGCGTTGTTGGAGCGCCTTCAAGCATGGTGAAGCGCTTTGGAGGCTTACAGGACGGGAGAAATGCATGGGCTTTCTATAGTGCTGAAGACACTACAGCCATGATTTCTTATCCTGTGTTGCTGACTTCCCGGACTGCCGGTTTTGCGAAGTGGTTCGCGGAGAGCTTTTCGGCATATCGGGGGCTTTCCAAGAAGGAGCTTGATGTGAAGCTGGCATCTGGAAAGGGCCTTGGAAAGTCAGATGGCATCCGGCGAGAGGAAGTTTGGGCCTTCCTTTCTGGAGAGAAGCACAAGATAGGCTTTCTCGGCGACCAGGGCGTCATCGGTTCTAAAGCTGTTCGAGAAATACCTGATGAGGCTTTAGAGCAGCTAGAACAGGAGGAAGCCGAACTTGGCGCTTGGATGCAAGCGGCACAGAGGCAAGCTTCCGTGGAGTCTACTGCCAAGAGTAGACCATCCAGTGAGGAGTCAAGTGGGAAACCTGACTCTGACAGTGGGGCAGGTTCCTCTAAGAAGCGAGCCCGCCGGGGTAAGAGGGGGAGGAGACATCATCGCAGCAAGGGGCAGCATGAGGACTCTCCTGACTTGGAAGTTCCTCTTACTATCAATGAGGATGTGCCAGTGGATGCTGACGAGCCTCCAGAGAAGAGAAGCCGAGAAGAAGAGACCGTTGGTGAAGGTGTGATTCTTCCCTTTTTCTCTTTTCATTTGTTTTCATGGGATTTTTCCATGTTCTGATTTGCTTCTTGTTTCTGCTTTTCTTTTTTTTTTAGCAGAGGAAGACTTGATGATGCCTGAGGTTCCGGTCGATGAGGTGGTGACGGATCCTGTCGAGGCACCTGAAGAAGAACCGAGGGACTCTGGAGTGATTCCAGAGTCTCCAATTGGTATGACTTCTTTTTTTTTTTTGTCTGTGACTTGGTTTGCTAACACATTTCTTGCCAGCTGACTTGCCACAGAATTCCGATGACTTTGAACCATCGATGGACGCAAATGTTGATGATGCTTCCGATGAGTTCATGGAGGAAGAAAGTGTTCCGCCAGTCGTCGAAGAAGGTATTTTGTAGTTATAACCCTGATAATGATTTTCAAACAGGATTATATTTATACCTTTTTGTGTTTCTTTTGGCAGGTTTTGAAGTGACAGAGGAGGATCCGTCGCTTCTAGAGCAAGGGATGCCAGCGGTTAATCCAGAGGTAGAGACTCCTGGGACCAGTTCTGACAATGTTGAGGAGATTCCTCGTGCTGAGATTCGTTCCCGAGCAGGAGCAGCTTCAACTGGAAAGAGTTCTTTTGTTACTCTTTCATCAGATGATGATATGAGCAGCCGACCAACGGAGTTGGGAGAATCTTCAGCTGGGCCATCTCTTCTTTTTGCGAAGAAGGTGGTGGTGTGGGTTCTGAGCTCTTGGATTGAGACTCTGCTTTCTGGGCACTTAGATGCCGGATTTGGGATGATCCAGCATGTGCGTGAGATTCTCGGTGATGCCGAAGAAGCTGGTCTGGATGTCACAAGTGTCAGGGCGATCGTTGATAGGATCATTGAGCTGGGTGACAAGTGGTTTGAGACCATGGGTTTTCCTGACGATCAGTTCTTCAAGGAGATGTTCTTGGACCCTGCGGATAAGGCTCAATCTAACCTGGATGAGGCTACAGAAAGTAGGAAGCAGGCAGTCCGAGAGAGGAACTTAGAAGAGCTAACCATCATTGGGCTGACACATGACCTTAACATCCTTGATAGGGAGGTCGATGAGGCCAGTAAACGTCTTGAGCAATTGCAGGCACAAGTTGCTGCCAAGTGGACTGAAATAACAGAGGATCGTGAAAGGGAGACTGCTCTGATTCACTGAGTTGCGGATGCTGATCAAGTTCTCAAAAGGAAGTTTGGTGAGAACAAACAATGGAAAACCGCTCGAGGGAAGCTTCCCAGTGCGAAAGAAGGGTTACAGCCCACCCCAACATCTCATGGCAGGTTCCTGAAGAAGCGTGCCTTGGAATCCTTGACGGATGAGGCCAAAAGCTTGCTTAAGGAGCTGAACTCTTGGCTGGAGACCATTTTTGATTGAGCTCCTGTATTATTTCTTTTTTACAGAAACCATCCTTCTCTCTTTTTTTGGTACCACTTGAATTTTTTTGGTACTCTTTTTTTTTTGTAGTGCTTGTGAACACTTTCTCTTTTTGTTATCCCTACGCTTACTTGAATCTTTTTGTGATAAAAGTAATTGCTAAATGGGATGCTCTTTTTTTTTTGTTATCCCTACGCTCACTTGAATCTTTTTGTGATAAAAGTAATTGCTAAATGGGATGCTTTTTTTTTTGTTATCCCTACGCTCACTTGAATCTTTTTGTGATAAAAGTAATTGCTAAATGGGATTTGATCAAAAGGTTGTCATTTTGTGAAAATCTTTTGTCAAATGATTGTTTTGGCATGGGAGCCAGATTTTGTTTGTGGCATGGAAGCCGATTTTTTTTGTGGCATCTATAGCCAGTTTTGGTGGCATTGATAGCCGGTTTGTTTTGTGGCATCTATAGCCGGTTTTTGGTGGCATTGATAGCCTGTTTTTTTTTTTGAAATCCAAGTTTTTTGTTTGTGGCATTGATAGCCGGTTTTGTTTTGGTGGCATTGATAGCCGGTTTGTGGCATTTATAGCCTGTTTTGATGGCATTTATAGCCGGTTTGGTTTTCAAAAATGCAAGTATCGACTAAAAGTCGCCTCCCTACTGAATGTTCTTGCAAGTATCGATGGAATGTCGCATCCTTGCTCATTCGGTTGCGAGTATCGATGGAATGTCGCATCCTCGCGGATTTGGGTGCAAGTATCGATGGAATGTCGCATCCTTGCTTTTCAAAAATTTTGGTTTTGCGGGTACTGACTTGATGTCGTTTCCCCACGATTTTTGAAATTTGTGGTTTTTTCGAACCTTTGAGTTATGGATATCAACTGAAATGTTGCGTCTCCATGGTTTTTTAGGTTTTTTCGAACCTTTGAAATTTGGGTTGTGGATATCAACTGAAATGTTGCGTCTCCACAGTTTTGGATTTTGCAAGTACCGACGAAATGTCGCTTCCTTGCGATTTTGGAAGTGTTGAACGTGGTTCGTATGCTTCCGATTTGTGCGAGTATCGACTAAGCGTCGCTTCCTCGCGGTTTTTTGAAAAACCAAATTTTTTTGTTTAAAGACATGAGGGTCATAAGTTTTGACCTAAAACCATTTTGGCGGTAAAAGGCAGGGTGGACTAGGGTGGAAATCCCTGAATCCGGATTTTGTTTCAAACCATGAATTTTGGGTTCAAGGGTTGAAAATTTTAGTCAAGTTAGGGAAAGGTTCCTAAACTTGGATTTTTTTTTTAACAATGAAACGATGGAAGTAAGCATTGTTTAAATTTCTAGAAATTTCAATATTTGACATGAAAATTCTAAAAAAGGGTGGGTTTAGCGAGCGTGTACCTGGAAACCGGTTTTGGCCGTACAGGCATTGCTCTTACACAGTTGGGTAAGTCTTCAAGGGTAGTACCGCTTTAAGAACTTGCCGTTGATGGGCAGCATACATCTGTCACCTTCCATGTTTAGGAGTGCGTATGCGCCGTTGGAGAAAACCTTGTCGATGACGTAGGGTCCCTCCCATTTTGGCTCAAATTTGCCTTTGGACTTGTGAGCGAAGACCATTGGTCTTTTTACCGCAAGAACCAAGTCACTCTTTTTGTAGGCGCGTTGCCTGACCTTTTTATCAAAAGATCCTGCCATGCGTGCTTGGTAAAGTTCAATGCTTTGTTGAGCTTCGAGCTGTCTCTCATCGAGATTGTCCAGCTCATGGAGTCGCAATTTGACATTGCTTTCTTGAGTCATGTCATTTTGCAAGGATACCCTCAAGGAAGGAATTTGTACTTCCAAGGGTACGACAGCTTCGCATCCATAGACCAGGGAGAATGGTGTGCTATGGGTTGGTCCTCGAACAGTGGTTCGATAGGCCCACAAAGCTTCAGACATTTTGTCGCTCCAGTCTCTTCTGTGACTAGAGACCATTTTTTTGAGGATTTTGCAGAGTGTCTTGTTGAAAGCTTCTGCTAACCCATTTGCTGCCGGATTGTATGGAGTCGAAGGACAGCTTTGGATTTTGTATTTGTCGCAGAACCTGTAGAATCGATGATCCCGGAATTGTGGTCCGTTATCATGGACGAATCTTTTGGGTATGCCGAAACGACAAATGATGTTGGTGCGCAAGAACTGAAGGACTGATGAGGTCTTCATTTCGTTGAACGCAAATGCTTCTGACCACTTGGAGAAATAATCCGTAGCGGCGAAGATGAAGCGATGACCTTTGCTCGAAGGGGGAGAAATAGGACCTATGATGTCCATACCCCAGGCTTCGAAAGGCCATGAGATCGCTGTAGGATGCAGCCATTCTGGAGGCATGTGAATGTAATCTCCATGAACTTGGCATTGTTGGCAGCGCTTAGCAAATTGCATTGCGTCAGACACCATGGTAGGCCAGTAATATCCTAACCTTTTTATCTGATCATAGAGCTTAGGTCCAGCCTGATGAGCGCCGCAAAGACCAGCATGAACTTCTTTGAGTGTTTCTTCAGCCTCTTGTTGTGACAAGCAGCGTAGAAGTACTCCGTTGAAGGATTTCCTGTAAAGGATTTTTGAAGGAATATCCAAATGAAAGCTTGGGGTTCGCCTTTGGATGCTTACCCGTTCTTTTGGATCTTCAAGTAGGATTCCAAACATAATGTAATCAATGAACGGATCCCTCCAGTCGCCGATTGAAGTTTGAAGGATTGAAATCCGACTTCCGACCACTTGGTGGCATTCAGCAACTGCTTGGTGTGTGTTAAGAGGAGGAAGGATTCTTCTTTCGCACACTGTGATTTGCATGTTTTCCCCTTCCTGGATTGCCATGGATGCGGCAAGTCCAGCTAGGGCATCTGCACGTATGTTTTCACCTCTACGAATGTGGGTGATGTGACAGATGTCAAACTTTTGCAGAAGTGATTGTGCCTTGTTGTAGTAAGGCAACAAATCTGGCTTCCTGACTTCAAATTTTTGATTCATCTAGTTGACAATCAGTTGAGAGTCTCCAAAGACTTCCAGCATGGTGATACCGGATTCGATGGCGAGTTCTAATCCTAAGATCAGAGCTTGATATTCAGCTGCATTGTTTGTGCATGGTTCCAGTAGCAAGAAAGTGTGTGGAATCATGTATTTGTCGGGGCTAACAAAGAGGATGCCAACTCCCTAGATCAGTTGTCTTTTTTCATTTATCCTGGTTGCACCGTCAAAGTACATGTCCCAGGAGGCACTTTGTGAGAAAGTCTCCACATTGTAGACTGGTTCGTCTGGGAGATCATCTCTAAGCGGAGAATCTTTAGGCAATGGATGCTCTGCGAGGAAGTCCGCTAGAGCTTGCCCTTTGATTGCTTTTTGTGGTACATACCTAATATCAAATTGTGACAAAAGGATGGACCATTTTGCCAGTCGAGCATTGAGAGAACCTGCCTTTGTGACAAGGACCTTCAAGAGGTTGACCCTCGAGACCAGGTATACTGTGTTGGAAAACAAGTAGTGATGCAACTTTTGTACGGCGAACATCACTGCAAGGCATTCTTTTTCGACTGAAGAGTAGCGATGCTCTGCACCTACTAGCATGCGGCTGAGGTAATATAGAGCAGCTTCTTTTCTTTGATCATTTTCTTGCGCAAGCAGAGCTCCCAAAGAGTGATCAAGGGCTCTTGTGTACAAGATGAATGGTTTTCCAGTGGTAGGAGCAGCTAACACTGGAGGCTTTGTCAGGTATGACTTGATGTCTTGGAAAGCAGCTTCACAGTCAGCATCCCAGACAAAGTTTACACCTTTTTTCATTAACCAAGAGAATGGACGGCATTTCCCCGAAAGATTGGAGATGAACCGTCTGATGTAGGCTAATCTCCCTTGAAGCCCTTTGAGTTCTCTCAAGGTTCTTGGAGAGGGCATTTCTAGAATGGCTTTGACTTTTATGGGGTCAAGCTCTATTCCAGCTTTTCGAACTAGGAATCCGAGGAACTTACCCGACGAGACGCCGAAGAAGCATTTCAAAGGATTCATTCGCAGTTTGTGTTTGCGAAGCCGGAGGAAGACTTCTCGAAGGTCTTTGAGATGATCTTCTTTTCTTTTGCTTTTGACGGCGAGGTCATCAACATAACATTCAACCGTCTTGTGCTGCATATCTTGGAATATTTTCATCATAGCCCTCTGATATGTGGCACCAGCATTTTTCAGACCAAATGGCATGACAGTGTAACAATACACGCCAAATGGGGTCCGAAAGGATGTATGTTTTTCATCCTCAGGATGCATCTTTATCTGATTGTAGCCAGAGAAACCATCCATGAATGTCATTCGCTCGAATCCACAGGTATTATCGATCATTACCTCTGGTATGGGGAGCGGAAATTCATCTTTAGGGCATGCGCCATTCAGGTCTCTATAGTCAATACAGACCCTGATCTGCCCGTTTTTCTTTGTCACGGGGACAATGTTGGCCAACCATTCCGGATGTTGTTCCTCACGGATGAAGCCGATGCTTTTGAGTTTTTGAACTTCTTGTTCAATTTTATCCATCACATCTGGACGGAATCTTCTTTGGCCTTGCTTGACAGGCTTGATGTCTTCTTGAAGATTGGGTTTGTGAACTGCTATTTTGGGGTCTAAGCCTGGCATTTCAGCGTAAGACCATGCAAAGCAATCAACAAAGTCACGATGAAAGGCGATATACTCGGGTAACTCATCATCCTTTATATTCTTGCTTATGAATACAGGACGTGGGTTATCTGGTGTTCCCAAGTCTATCTTTTGAACAGGATCTTCTGTTGGAAGGTTCGAAGGTGGTTCCTCCATAATATTTTCGGAGGCTTCCAGCTCAACGAAACCTTCCGGGTTTTCAAAGGCATTTCCAGACCAAGGTTTTGTTCCTTTCCATGGGTCTTCTTGATCGGTAATTTTCCCAAGGCTTGCTATGAGATGATCCCAATCGCCTGTTGAAACCGGTTGAAGTAGGCTACTTCTTTTGGAGATGAGGGTTCTTCTGGGTCAGAAGTCCACACGTCTGTGCCATCGGACAACTCCTCTTCATTTTTGGAGAAATCGTGCCAATTGGATGAGCTTCCTGGATCTTTGTCAGGTGACTCATCAAAGAGATATCCAGGGAGATCGATGTCTTCATGGACTTGAGAAGTTGAGGCTTGGTCAGTATATTGACTTTTAAGCCTTTGTGTCAACTGTCTCAAGGGAGTGTCAGGATCATACCCTAACCCGTGTGAAGACTTTTCTGCATAGCCGTAGAGTCTCCAATCTTCCAGCTGGCTTTTGGTCAAGACGGGCCCCAATGGCGTGAGAATACCACGTCCTTCTCCCAAACCGACTGGGTTTTGAGCGTCATAGCCCATTTTCTTCATAATAGCTTGTGCCACAGAACTGTATAAGGATAGTTGAGGCATACCTTTATTTGGGAAAGGTTCAAGCATGGAGTTTGATGAAGAAGCATCCGATCTATGGAAGAAGATCGGCTTTTCCTTTGTTGAAGTTGCTGGAACAACGAAGGAAGCTGACGTAGGATCTTCTATGTCAGAAGTTATCTCCATTGGAGTGAGAGCAGGCTGAACTTGCTGAGTGTCAGCTTGGCTTGACGATGTGTCATCTTCTAGCTCAGAATCCGAGTCCGTGTCTTGTATGATAAACACAAAAGAGACAACAAATTTGCCCCCAGGCTTTTGCTTTGCCTTCTTCACTTTAGTTGTGATGACCAAAGGCTTTGAAGATTTGAGGGAGATGATGAAGGGAGTTTGAATGCTCTCTTCAGATTTACCGGATGGTTTGTTTTCTTCCGGTGATTGTTGAGGAGCTTTGCCTTTATCTTTCTGGAGATTTTCGGTAAAGGATGCTGTGTGCTTCTCCTCTTCTTCGTTTTCACCTTCATACATTTGTGAGTCTGCGAAGTGGACTTCTTTACCTTTGAAGGGTTTTCTGTCCGTAAAGACTCGATGTATCATGCCGTCGTCGCCAACAAACTTGATGCATTGATGTAGAGTTGAAGGGACAACACCATTCTCGTGGATCCAAGGGCGTCCGAGAAGGATGTTGTAGCATGAAGGGGTTTTTATTGCATACACTATGACCTCAGAGATAAGATCACCGATCTTCAATTTGAACCTGATTTTGCCGATAGGCCTTTGAGTACTCCCATCGTATCCAAAGATAGATATAGATGTGTGGCTCAGTTTGCTGGGTGGGATGCCAAACTCTTCAAGAGCCGATGTGGAGATGAGGTTGAGTGCAGAACCTGGGTCGATCTGAACTCTGTGCATAGGCATTTCCTTGATATACCCTGTGAAGTACAGGGGTCGGTTATGCCTGGTTTCGCCAAGTAGGAGGTCGTCCTTTGTGAAGGCGATGGTTGCACTGGCTGCTTTTTTAACCGAGAGGCATTCAATGCATGATCCCTCAGTTTTCTTCTTTTCTTCCTTTGAGGAGGCTTCTGAGTTTTTGACCCGGTAACCCATTTCAATTTGGAGGACTTGCGGGGCATGTTTGTCGACATCCTCATTCAGCTTTTGTAATTCCGAAATGAGATTATCACGAGTGTGCGGAGACATTCGCAACAAATCTAGGATGTGCAGACGTGTAGGTATGTGCTTGAAGTGTTCAATCAAGTCATACTTGAAAGCCTCCTTAGGGCCTGCATGTTCATCATTGTTGCCACTAGGGGCGCTTACAACATCTTTTCCCGAAGGATTTACATATGTAAAGGAAGATTGGTTGTAATTCTTGTGGTAGTCCCGGCCAGAGCGGGTGCCTCTACCAACTTCGAGAGCTTCTTGAGAAGGGTCTTCGTTTGGAAGATTGTCTTCAGGATCAAGAGGCTGTCGTTTTTCATTTGCTGAGGATGAATCAGCAGCAGAGTTGCCATCCTCAGTGGTCGTGTTGCACGGAGCATTTTCCGGGAACAAGTCCTGAACAGCATCCAGCAACCTTTCTTCTTCATTGACTAATTCATCATCCCAAGCATCAATGGCTGGGAATTCTTCAGTCAGGAAGGGTGTGAACTTTGAAGTCACAGTCTCAGGAGAAGAAGCCTGAGAGCGTGTCATCTCAGTGAAAGTCACGTGAGACGAGGTGTCTCTGTGTAGTTGGATTCGAATCCATCATCGGTGTCGCTGGACTCGTATCCATCAATGGAGAATCCAACTACCGAATTGCAAGAGTATGATGCCTCCTGCATGGCTTCTTTGAATTGAGGTGGCATGAAATCACTGAGAGTGAATTTCCTTACCCCCTTTGAAGTCTCTGGAAGGGATGTTTTTGTTACCTCCAGTGAAGCGGTAGAGGAAACCTCTGCCTTTTCTTTGACCTCTAGTTCTAGCTGGGTCTTCTCTTGCCGTTTAAGCTTGAGGAGATATTTCCTAGCCTGCCTTCGCTGTTGAGCTGTAGGCTTTGTTTTCACGACCTCCCAATTTTCATCTTCCAGGAGATCGGGATGTACCCATATCGGTTGTCCGTCTGGTGTCGGGTAAGGAACCAGTTGCTCGGACGCTTGGATTGAGTTTATCACCTTGGAGGAAGTAGTGATCGTCTTCTTCGGTGATTTTGATGTTTGTCCACATGTCACCATGTTGACGGAGGCAGACCAATAGTTTTTGTCAAAGGTGATGACTCCGTTTTTCCACATCTCGTTTATTTTCTCTCTCACAACGAAGCATTGATTGAGAGGATGCGAGATCATCTGGTGGTATGGACAGTATCGAGGATCGTTGGTTTTGCCAACATCACCCGGTCTTTTTGGTTCAGGCAAGGTGAGCTTGCCGTTTGCCACAAGTGCCCCAAAGATTTCATCAACATCTTCATCAAACGGGTATTTCTTCTCTACTCGTTCTTTGAAGGCATCTGAGAGTTCAGGTCTCTTACCAGCAGTTTTGTTTTCAGCTTTCTTTGGTGGCTGAGGAGCTGACTTGGTCTGCACATTGAAGACCTCTTTTTTCTTTGGTTTAGAGGTTGCAATGGCGGTCGGCTCTTTTCTTGATGATTTCTGACTGTTGAGGTCTTTAATCACCGTTTCAGCTTCCATGGAAGCTTCTAGGAGTTCTCCCAGGTTTTTTGATTTGTTGCCGATGATCATGGAGCGGATTCTGGCTCTCATGTTGTTTCGGCAGATGTCGACTAGCGACGCTTGTGGCAATACATCAGAGCATTTGTATGCCATTGCTTTCCACTTGTGAATGAAGTCATATGTTGATTCATTCTCCCCCTGTTTTAGGCTGCACAGCTGAGCCATAGTAGCGGGATGATCCTCACCTTTGAAGTGAGTTAGGAAGCGTGTCTCTAGCATGGCCCAATTTTGGATTGAGTCCTCCAGCAGAGTGGAGTACCAATCGAAGGCCGTACCTTTTAGGGTACTTGCAAAGAGTCGGATCTTGAGTGCATCTTGATCCGCGATAGCTCCCGTCAGGATCTTGAAGTGGATGACGTGCTGTCTGGCTGATCCTTTCCCCGTATATGTTTGGAGAGTAGGATGCTTGAATTTGGTGGGGAACGGGACCGAGTCCATCCATAAGGGATATGGTGGCTTGATCCCATGCTCCTTGAGTATATCCTCTTCTTTTGCTTTGGCGAGGATACCGTCTACGTCCTTTTTGGTAAGGGCGCGTGACTCATTTTCTTCTCTATTTACCTCGTCGTCTTGATGATTCGGAGAAGGTTCATTGTTCGCCTGATTTTGGAAGGCGAGGAGAAGGTTTTCCATCAGAGTTTCAATCCTCTGCTGGCCCTGTTCCAACTGCTGGATGTGGGTGATCGCATCTTCTGGAGGTGGATTGCGGGGTGGTGGCTCAGAATTTGTAGCCAAGACATTCATCCTTCGTGACTCGAACGAAGAAACTGTCCTGGTGACTGAGCTGGGGCTCATTCTTTTTGAAGAAGAGCTTGAGGAAGGATCACTCTGCGGTCCTTTACTTGAAGGAGCAGGGGATTCTTCTGAATGTCTTCTTGTCCTGGAGACGCTGCGGGTCATCGGACGTCGGACATGGATTTTTGTTGCTGATTTTTGGCGCCTTCTGGTTTTTCCAACCATATGGACGGCAGCAACTTGGTTGGGTCTTTCTTTTTCGACCCATTTGGGAGAGACTTGAAGTGTGGGAGGCTGGGTCCTTTGCTTCTCTAGTCTCTTTTGTCGGTATGACGCGCGGCGGCGTATACGACGAGTAATTTGAGCTTCGGTCAGCTCTGGCTGGGCTTTGACGATGAAGGATGTGCTCCCTCGGGCGCAGCAGCCGAGCCTGTCTTCTTTGCAGCTGGGCAAGGACAGGATGCGAACCCTGTCCTTCGCCTGTTGCAGCAAAGCTTTTAATTTTTGGAGTTCGGCCCCCGTAGAGATGAAGGGTCGAACTGCAGATTTGTAGGCCTTAGCAGGTGCTTGTAGAGGCCTTGTGATGCATGATCTGATTTTGGGCTTGTAGGAACAAGCCGGCTCATGCTGGGATGACTTGGAAGTCAGGTTGGAGATGGGTCTCTCCTCTTTCATGTAGGCAAGAGGGTAGAACTGGTTCTCCTTGAGTGGGGCCAGGAATGCTGGCTTAGTGGATGTTTGGGACCTTCTTTGTTTTGGTGAAGGTCTTGGGGACCAAGTCTTGGGATAGACCTAGTTGCTTGCAGGTCGAGGCTTCGTGGGGGTGCCACGGGCTTCAGGCCTTCTGGTGATCGCCTTTGGTGTCACGATAGTGACACGTTGAGAGGCGAGTTTCTGCTTCTTAGAGGGAGCAGTTTGTTCCTCGGGAAGTGGGAATGGTCCCAGCGTCCCAAAGACGATAGTCCGGGGAGTCGAGGTCGACCCGGAGTTCAGAGAGTTGCCGAGGGAGTTGATGCTTCGGCAGCTGATGGGGTGCTTGTAAGTGCGCGTGGTTTGCTTCTGTTGAAGCATGAGTTGGTGCTTGTTTTCATCGAAAGTAATGGTTAGTGAAGCTGCCATTGTTAGTTTTTTCAAAAATTTCTGAAACAAGACCACATCCATTAGTAATCACAAGAATATAATGATCATAAATGGGAAGTTCTATGGTTTCGTCTTTTCAAATTGCTAGAGGAAGATAACCCAAGCAACATGAAGAAGGCAAAACGCCATAGAGGGTACAATTGTTCTGATCGCAGGTATGGTAAGCCCAGAATGGGCATCCCAGTGACTGCTAGAAGCAATTGTGAACTTAAATTCGACTTTATCGAGAAGCAGAGCTTGCTCGAGGTAAGAAGAATATAAAGTTGGAGTTACAGATGTGCCGGTCGCAATACAGTAGACCCTAAAAGGGCGTACTAGTACCGCTAGACACAAATGTTTTGAGACCGCATCTATGAGATGAGATTCTCTGTTTTGAAAGGTCAAAACTGGATTCATCAAAGAGAGCAGATGGTATTCCAATCTAAACACGGGCTCAGCGATTTCCACGAGCGCCAGTGGTCAGAAAGAAATGAACCATAATTTCTCGGATCTGAATCTAAAAATGACGAGTTTTTTTTTTTTTTTTTGAAAGGCCAATATCGGGTTTATCAAAGAGAGCAAAAGGCACTCCAATCTGAACACGGGCTCAGCGATTTCCGCGAGCGCCAGTGCTCAAAAAGGAGAAGACCAAGATTTCTCCAATCTTAACCCAAAATGACGGAAGTTTTTTTTTTTTTTTGAAAATTTTGAAGATTTTTTTTTAAATCTTTTTTTTTATATTTTTTTTATTTTAAGAATTTTTTTGAAATTTTTTTTTTATTTTTTATTTTTTATTTTAAAATTTTTATTTTTTAAAAAAAAATTTATTATTTTTATTTTTTTTTATTTATTTAAAAGACGAGAGAGTACACATAGGCCTCCTAACCCGGTCTTATGAAATCTTGATTGATAGAATTGCCCCCAGGTAAGGGTAGGATTACTTAATGAACCCGTTTGGAGGACCCTTGCCTAGAACAGTCAAGCTGTCTCCACACTCTGGACAAGGCTTTTCTTTGAATCAACCATGATCAAAGAACACAGTTGGTTTAACCTTAGCGGTCTATGTCTTTTTATATATATATATTTTTTATTTTTAATGAACTCATCGAAGAGAAACGATGGCCCAAAACCTTAGTCGAACAGGCTCAACATTTCTGCGAGCGCGATGAACGATAGGAACGGATCAAGGTTTCTCAATTTTGAATCCAAATTGAGAAATCTAAAATTTTTTTATATATATATTTTTTTATATCTTTTTTTTTTAGATCTTTAATGAACTCATCGAAGAGAAACAATGGCCCAATCCCCGATCCGAACACGGTCTCAGCGATTTTCGCGAGCGCCAGTGCCCAGAAGGGAGAGGATCAAAGTTTCTCAATTTTGAATCCAAACTGAAAAATCTGATTTTTTTTGTTTTTTTTTTTTTGAAAAGAGAAAGATTGGAAATAAATTCAAAGAATTAGAAATTTCCAAACAAAAAATCTCATCTCAATTTTTTTTTGCGGAATCCAACATAGGCCACCAATTATAAAGTAGCCAAGGAATCGAGAAAAGAAATATAAGCATACAGCAAAATATATGATATGCAAATATTTCATTTCTAGCATCGTGTTCTCAAATAAACGTGTCCCACCGGGTGGAGCCAGCTTGATGGACCGCGCTCCTGCTCGGTTCCTACCGAGGTCGGCGGACGTGGGAGTCCGTTTGGTTCCGACCCTTTCGTAACCAGGGGGCAGGGGCGTGCATCAACATTTCTTTTTTTGTGTGGGTGTGCCAGATTTTCTATTTTACTTGGAATTGCAAGTGGTGATCCGGAGATCAACCTTCGCAAGTAAAAAGGAAATCAACTTCTTTCAAGTTTTCCATTGCACATATATTTAAGAAAAGAGACATTTTTCTTGGTTTGCCGTGAAAGGCAATTTTTTTGGCATTTATAGCCGATTTTGGCGTTTATAGCCGATTTTTGGCGTTTATAGCCGATTTTGGCGTTTATAGCCGATTTACAATCCTTATCAATAATGAAAGACAAGAGTTGTGATTTTTGTCTCTTTTGAAAAAATACAAACTACAATGAAAAGCAAGAAAAGGAGGATCTAACTTCTCAGGAGATTGTGGGGGACTCGTTTAGATTGACGGTCGCAAGCCGTATGTGGGCTTCGCCATCATCCACGCAGATGAGAACAGAGGATGCTATTGATTCGCTTGGCTTGGCTATAACCTCAGGTTTTTAGAGGACAAAGACCAAAAGGAGGTCCTATGTCCAATAAAAAGCCGAGTAAACGGGCTGAAACGCCACATCTAAGCCACTGGAGGCAGGAAGAGAAGGCAAGGACCTTGGGGGGGGGGGGGTACCCCCCAAGGGACTTTTGTCACCCTGTAGCGGTGGCCGGTGTAGAACTTCCGCAGAGTTTTCTCTCTTTTCCTTCTCTGAATTTCTGTGCTTCTGTCTGTAATTTTCGTTCTCTGTGTGTGTTCTTTCTTCTTGGAGAGCTCTCCTATTTATAGGCTTTTAGGTAGCCATTTAGGAGGGTTTATGAGCCTTGATTGTCATAAAGCTGCATAATGGGAGGAGTTACAAAATTGAATTGTTTATTTTGTAATTCCTTTTTCTTGGCTTCTGATTGGCCGGAGGAGATTGAGGGCATTTAATCGCCTTTAATCGCCATGATGGGAGGAGTTTCATGGGTTAAATGCCATGAATCTCTTGACTTGTAACTCCCGGATGCTTGCTTCTGATTGGTCCGTCCAAAGAAATGGATTAATGACTGTAATAAAGCTAGTCAATTAATCGCATTAAGTGGTCGCCGAGCAGCTGAAGAGTCGCGGGCCGCGCCGCGTCTTTTGGGATTCTTCTGGTGATGATCATCGATGGATCTTCATGTAGATCGACATCAGATGACCATGTAATTTCAGGTGTTTGTTGCCAACAGCGGGTCGGTGCCATCTGTCCTGTCGATTTCTCGATCGGTCGGGTAGAAAGCACACTTTTTTTTGGTTGACCGGGTGGCGATCAATATTGTTTTCGATACTCTTGATGATTAACCCGTGTTTTGGACGGATGTCAGAGAATTTGGTGTCTCAAAAGCATGAATTTTGGAAAGTACCAGAGGCGGGGCACTTCGAATCGCGAAAAAATGGCGAAAACCGGGGTTTCTGGGGCGTTCCCGGCGACCCCGGGCTCCAAGGTCGCAGGGGTCTGCGACCCTGGGGGGTTTTCCCCCCTTTTTGTCCCGTTTTGTGTCCGTTTTTGCTCTTTTTCGATTCTTTTTTCTCCTGTACTTTTCCTTGACATTTTGATCATTTATTGGCCTGATTTCTTTATTGGAAACCTGATGAGAATCCTTGCATTTTATTTTGCAAAGTTTCCAATTTCCGGAGAAAGCCGAAGACTTTGTCCCGCAGAGCTGCCGATTTTCCGTCAGAAGCTGAAACTAGGTCAAACGATGTCAGAATGACCTGAAATTTGGTGTGAAGCCTACTGAGCAATAAATAAGACCAACCATAGGCTTTTGTTTGAGTTTTGAAGCCGTTTGGGGTCCTATCACCAGTAGACTTGCTTTTGTCGCGATGAAGATGTCGCGGTTTGATGTGCGGTCAACCGATGTCCGATTGACTTGAAATTTGACAGGGAACCTATTGGAGTCATTTTAAGATGATCCATAGGCTCTGTCTTGGAAACCATGGTCCCGGAGGGCTTTGCCGCCGAGAGGCCTGATTTGGCTTCCGAGCGTCAAACTATGGTCAAATGTTGTCGAAATGACCTGAAATTTGATGTGAAGCCCTTTATAAGCATTTTGAAGCCGTCCATGTGCTCTATCTGATGAGTAATGGCCTCGGTGGTTCTCGCCGTCGAGAGGCTTGATTTAGCTGTTCGAGGGTTGATGTAGGGTCAAACGTTGTCGGTTTGACTCGGAACTTGACGTGGAGCCTTTTGGAAGTATTTTGAGACCATCCATCGGCTCTGATCGAAGATTTGGTGTCTCCGATGCTTTTGCCGCCGAGAGCTCCTTTTCGGCTGTCGGAGAAGCGAAGTTAGGCCAAATGATTTTGAAATGGCCCGAAACTTCTTGTGTACTCCTCTTTTGGCTGTCTTGAAGGATCTTGCAGTTTTTGTTTGATTCTGACAAGATTTGATTTTTGGAAGTAGCATTGCCTATTTATGGCAGGTTGCGACTTCATGTAGCTCTTTGGATCTTGAAGAGGCAAAGTGACATTTTTGGTGTCAACAAATGCCCCCTCGAGGTACAGCGACGAGTTGCTTAACTTTTGTAGTCGATGTGCCTCGAAGAGATTTTGAAGGAGAGCCTGTGACTTGACCAAGAGTCTTTGAGCAATTTTTCTTTTTGGTATTTGTAGCCTTTTGAGCTTCCAGGGGAATTTTATGGTAGTGAAAGGGATCACGTACCATCTCGAGGCAAAGTTTTGAAGATGACATCAGGGATGTGGATTTGGGTTTTGACCTTATGACCTAACAGGCTATATGTGGCAGGTTAGGGGATCAGGTTTGGTTTTGATCGTGTGACCCAACAAGCTGTATGTGGAATGTTGGGGGATCAATTTTGGTTTTGATCTTGTGACCTAACAGGCTGTATGTGGCAAGTTTGGTGTCAACACCACCGCAGCCACATCACCATTCCTCGCCGTCTCTCTCGCAGCTGGACTCCGAAACCAGATCGTCGCCCAATTCTTCTTCCTCGTCTGCAACCCACTCCACGCACAGCAGCCCCTGCATGCACGCAGCAGCCCCGCAACCCATCTCTCTCCGCCCTCCATCGGCTTCATCTCCGCCTGACCTCTCCCCCTGCGCCAGGTACACCTCCCACTTTATCTCCCTGCACCCACTTCACTGTACAACCCGCCTGCACATCCCCTCTTTCCTCTCTTTTCTTTTTCTTCCTTTCTTTCTTTCTTCCTCTTCTCCCTTTCTCCCCTGCACACCGCCTGCACATCCCCTCTTTCCTCTCTTTTCTTTTTCTCTCTTCTTCTTCCTCCTTCTCCTCCCTGTGCACCACACTCCACTGCACATCGCCTGCACATCCCCTCTTTCCTCTCTTTTCTTTTTCTTTCTTTCTCTTCTTCTTTCTTCCTCTTCTCCTTCCTCCACTGCACACTTTCTTGCACACCCACAGCGCCCATCCACACCACAGCACACATCGAGCATCCATTTTCTTTCTCCTCCTTTTTCTTTCTTTCTTTCTTTCTTCCTCTTCTCCCTCTCCCCACCTGCACAACACACTGCATGTGACGCCCCGGAGTCCCACATTGACTATAGAGAGGAAAGTGATTGGGATTATATGTAGAGCTTACACCCTTACCTTGCATGAGGCCTTTTGATGGGTTGAAGCCCATCAGAAGCAAAACCGTGAGGCTAGTGGGCCAAAGCGGACAATATCATGCATGGGTAAGGGGTGGGGCGTTACAAATGGTATCAAAGCCGACTCTCGACTAGTTCGAGTGTGGGTCCCCTGCCGTGGTCTGGTGCAAGTGGGCGGGCTTCCATGTGGGCGGGCCAAGAGGGCTGGCAGGCTACAGGGGCTGGTAGGCTACTGCACAGGGACGTGCAGCCTTAAGGGGGGTGGAATGTGACGCCCCGGAGTCCCACATCGACTATAGAGAGGAAAGTGATTGGGATTATATATAGAGCTTACACCCTTACCTTGCAGGAGGCCTTTTGATGGGTTGAAGCCCATCAGAAGCAAAACCGTGAGGCCAGTGGGCCAAAGCGGACAATATCATGCATGGGTAAGGGGTGGGGCGTTACAAATGGTATCGGAGCCGACTCTCGACTAGTTCGAGTGTGGGTCCCCTGCCGTGGTCTGGTGCAAGTGGGCGGGCTTCCATGTGGGCGGGCCAAGAGGGCTGGCAGGCTACAGGGGCTGGCAGGCTACTGCACAGGGACGTGCAGCCTTAAGGGGGGTGGAATGTGACGCCCCGGAGTCCCACATCGACTATAAAGAAGAAAGTGATTGGGATTATATGTAGAGCTTACACCCTTACCTTGCATGAGGCATTTTGATGGGTTGAAGCCCATCAGAAGCAAAACCATGAGGCCAGTGGGCCAAAGTGGACAATATCATGCATGGGTAAGGGGTGGGGCGTTACAAATGGTATCAGAGCCGACTCTCGACTAGTTCGAGTGTGGGTCCCTTGCCGTGGTCTGGTGCAAGTGGGCGGGCTTCCATGTGGGCGGGCCAAGAGGGCTGGCAGGCTACAGGGGCTGGCAGGCTACTGCACAGGGACGTGCAGCCTTAAGGGGGGTGGAATGTGACGCCCCGGAGTCCCACATCGACTATAGAGAGGAAAGTGATTGGGATTATATGTAGAGCTTACACCCTTACCTTGCATGAGGCCTTTTGATGGGTTGGAGCCCATCAGAAGCAAAACCGTGAGGCCAGTGGGCCAAAGCGGACAATATCATGCATGGGTATGTGACGCCCCGGAGTCCCACATCGACTATAGAGGGGAAAGTGATTGGGATTATATGTAGAGCTTACACCCTTACCTTGCATGAGGCCTTTTGATGGGTTGAAGCCCATTAGAAGCAAAACCGGGAGGCCAGTGGGCCAAAGCGGACAATATCATGCATGGGTAAGGGGTGGGGCGTTACAAATGGTATCGGAGCCGACTCTCGACTAGTTCGAGTGTGGGTCCCCTGCCGTGGTCTGGTGCAAGTGGGCGGGCTTCCATGTGGGCGGGCCAAGAGGGCTGGTAGGCTACAGGGGCTGGCAGGCTACTGCACAGGGACGTGCAGCCTTAAGGGGGGTGGAATGTGACGCCCCGGAGTCCCACATCGACTATAGAGAGGAAAGTGATTGGGATTATATGTAGAGCTTACACCCTTACCTTGCATGAGGCCTTTTGATGGGTTGAAGCCCATCAGAAGCAAAACCGTGAGGCCAGTGGGCCAAAGCGGACAATATCATGCATGGGTAAGGGGTGGGGCGTTACACTGCACATTTTCTTTTTCTTTGTTTCCTTTTCATTCTTCTCTTTCTTTTCTTTCCCCCCATCTTCACTGCACTCCACTCGCACCACCCACTCTTTCTTTTTCTTTCTTTGTTTTTTTTTTCCTTTCTTCTCTTCTTCTTCTTTCCCCCCACAGCACCTTGCCAACCCAGCATCACCACTGCACGTTGCCATTGCACTTCTTCTCCCCCCACTCATTCTCATCCTCTCTTTTCCCTTCTCCCTGCAGCCCACACGCACCCGTCTACCCAGCAGCACACACTGCACCATCACCTTTTTTTTTTCTTTCTTTTCTTCCCTTCTTCTCCATCTTCTTCTTTCTCCACCTGCGCACCCCCCTGAACCCATCTCGTTTTCTTTCTTCTTTTCCTCCTTTCCCTCATCTCTCCCTGCATTCACCGCGTGTAAGATCCCGGTCCCACCTATTATATATTTATTATATTTTTATTAGATATTATTATTATTTTAATTGAAATGTATTTTAGTTATTTAAGTGGTTAGGATTAAGTGGGGCACACGTTAGATTAGATGCGTGGTTTGGTGAGTTGGGTTAATGGGTAGATGACCTGACCCGCAGTTTGACCCGACCCAATGACTTAAGCCCATTATTTTCTTAACCTTATCCTCTTATTACGAACGCACATCCTTATCTCTCCCTCTGCAACTATTCATGTTCCCTGTTCGTCTTCTTCCTCTTTTCAACTTCCCAAGCCTCTGCAACTTAAGGATCCAACCATCGGAATCAAGATCTGAAGATACCATCATTCTTGGTTCGACTTTCTAATCTCAGGTAATCATCTCGTCAAGCCATTAGAGAAGTAAATCTATACTCTTGGGTTATCTTCTTCTTTCCAATGTTAGGTTTTGGGTAGGGTTATAATAGATCTGCTCATTTGGGCATTTCTTTTCCATCTCTTATGTCAGATTGGCGATAGGATTGTGATCGAGCGCCCCGGTTATCTCGGATTGGGTATTGGTTAGGATCTGTGTTTTTCTTCAACCCCGGTGAAAGGCAAGTGCTTAACCATAATTTGTAAATTTAATGCTTGTGTTTCTCATTGATTCATGTGTGGATGCATATAGAAACCCTTTGATGCCCATTTTGCATGATGTTAATTGATTTTATGAGAGAGATCGGAGATTTGAAGACATTCCATCGGTTTGCTTTCGGCCATTACCCACCATTATTTGGGTTTCAAACCCCCTTTTTCAACTTCTATGATTCTGTAGATTTGTGTATTAAGGTTTATAAATTACCCATTGAAAACTCATGGAGGACCAGATCTTGCAACAGGCTCCCGGACTCGGAACAGTGAGAAACGGTACCCGTGTTTTGGATTATGGGACACAAGTGGACCCCACTGATGTTTAATCTGGACCATAGATCCTGTTGTAGGGCCCTGGGCGACCTTGGAGGTCAGCTCCATCAAGAGTGTTGATCGGTGGGGCCCACTATTTGAATACCCAGTTGTGTAGACGTTAATCTTCATTACAGAACTTTATTCTATGTTGAGTGCAGAACTGTGTTCTGTATTGAGTGGAGGAGAGGATGACTTTGACTTTAGTTGTATAGGAATAAAATAAAGGTGATGACCTCATGACCTGACTTGATGACCTCACATATGTATGGGGAAAAAGAAGTGAGGATTGTTGACCTGGGCACACTTTTGATGAGGGAACCCATGTGACTATGACAGAACATTGAGTTCTGTCATAAGGATGTTAGCATTCTGGGATTCAAGATTAGGGCCTAATTATGCTATAAACCCAATTAGACCATAGAGCCTATTTTTATAAAGAATTGAATTTGGAAAATATTATAAATAAAATTCTTAGGTTTTCTAAAATTATACGTTAAAGTTATTATTTGTAAATTACTATTAAATGATATCTTTGGTTTTCATGGGTTAATATTATATTTTTATACCTTATTAATTGGATCATTGGACTGAGTAAATACCGTATGGGCACACGGTATCTTACTAACATGAGGTTTAGGGCTTCATATAACATTGAGAAAATCCTAGTGGATTTAAGTTCAACCCATCTCTATTGGAAAATCCTTAATTGGATTTATCCACCATTAATTTAGAATGGATGCGTTGATCTTTTATCTATTAGAGATTCCAATGGTTGTTGGGCATGAGACCTTATGTTTAACCTTAGGATTGGTTTGTGATTATTCCTTGACCTTCGCATGCATATATATGTTGATTTAGGATATGTATTCATTTAGATGCATACCCTATTGTGTTACGGACTATAAAGTGGCTTGGCAAATTTTGTATAACGATTTGATTATGATATGGAATGTGGAATGGCCAGCACTTTACTATGCCTTAGGACTCTTGTGTCGGAGCATTATTATTCGGGTCTATTACGCATATATGTTTTCCTTTATGTGGGTCATTTATGAACGACTGCAGATCGTATATGGACGGTTGATCACCGATGTGTCCGGATCACTTATAATCCGCTATGAATGTGAACAGGTTATCCTGATATTTGTTTATTGATCGGTTTATGACCACCGACGTTATGGACGGGCTTTCCCGATTATGTAGCGTTGACCACCCACAATGGGGACACTTGTCCCCGTGTGAATCTTATTGCTCCATTTGTTTTATTTAAATTTATATCATACGCTCATTCGTGTTATATCTTTGTCTTTACTTTTATATGATCACACTTGTCTTTATTCTTCTCGTAATGGTATTTAATTTTGAATTATGATTATGTACTTGCTATTTACTTTGTAATATTTGGTGCATAGGTACCGAGCCCTACTTTACCGAGGAAACGGAGGAGGATCAAACGTTTCAAACGTTTGAGCCAACTGACGAACCCGAGTGGGATGCCGGAGACGGTTTCGGAGCCGCCTGAGCCTGCATTAGAGAGAACGTCATCTTAGTAATACTTTAGATGAGCTTTCTTTTAATGATAACCATTCCTTAGTAATTGTTGGATTTATTCTTCCACATTAACTATTAATGTTTATTTCATTTTTGTGTTGGATTTTATTTATGAACCTTGAATACCAATTGAATAAAGCTTCCAATGCATTTGATGAAATTTATTTTGACTCACCACAGGTTGAAATTTTATGTGGGTCCACTTTTGGAAGCTTGTGTTGTATTAAACACAGAAATTTTAATTTAAAATTTTAATTTTCACGTTTTTCCCCAATTCTTATTTTGGGGACGTGACAGTTGGTATCAGAGCCAGCACGATCTTCGGATATTAAAAATGGATAGAAACAATAGGACGTGGTGAGGATTGCGATTTCCGTTAGATAGACTTTAAAGTGTAAACTTTTAAGCCTATAGAATTGTTTGTTAGCTTGTTTCTGAGGAACTAAAACATTATTATTTTACTGTAGGTCATGGCACAGCGCAATACAAGATCTCAGGACAAGGAACCTGGGAATGGATCTAACAACTCAGATGAGCGTTTCAATCAGCTCTTGCAAGCTTTTATGCAATCGCAGACCACGCAAAATGAGCAGCAAAAAGAGCTGAGGCAGAACGAGCTGCAGAGAAACAACAAGAAAGGGAAGATAGGGCTGCTGAGAGGGCACAAGCAGATCATGATAGGGCAGCATTCCATGCTCAGATCATAGCATTGACTGACAGAGCAGCTCAGCCAGTACAAGTGGTCATGCCTCCTCGGGAAGTGGATCCTAATGACATCTATGAGAAATTTAGGAAGAGGGTTCCTCCTAAATTTCATGGGTCAGAAGATCCAATGGCAGCAGATGACTTCATAGAGCAGTTGGAGCAGATCTTTGCAGTTTTCCGCTGTACTCAAAAGCAACGAGTTAACTTGGCAGCCTATATGTTTAGAGGGATAGCTCTTCAATGGTGGAATTCTGTGAAGATGGTAGTGCAAGCAGATGTAGTGGCTGAAGAACATTCCTGGGAAACATTCACTAATGAGTTCATGGATAAGTTTCTCCAAATATGTCAAGGACCAGTGGAAGCGGGATTTTCAGAACTTAGTGCAAGGGGATATGTCAGTGCAGCAATATGAACAGCAGTTCACAAGATTGGCTAAGTATGCACCCACACTAGTTGTTCCGGAGGAAGAGAAAGTCAGGCGTTTTTTTGATGGGTTATCAGCGGATATTTACATGATGATTGGAGACAATCAACGCCCTACATTTCAGGAGACTGTGAAAAGTGCATATTGGGCTGAAGGTGCACTAAGTAAGAAATCAGCAGAACGGCAGGCCCAATTTCAGCAGCATCAGTCAAGGCAGTCTTCTAGCCAAGGCAACCCGAAGAAACTGAAGTTTCAAGGACAACCCTCAGGTGGTCAGAGACAACTGTGTGGACGGTGTGGGAAGAATCATCCTACTGAGCAGTGTTACAAGGAGACTGGGGCATGTTTTCATTGTGGGCAAATCGGACATCAAGTTCGTAATTGTCCCAATGGCGGTAATCAGTTGCCAAAATCCCAGCTAGCAGCTTCTCGTGCTCCTACGCAGCAGACTTGGAGGACAGCACCTTTGCAGGGACCACAGCAGATTTATCGGGCCCCACAGCAGCAGATGTACAGGGCGCCAGCTCCTCAGTATCAGCAGGATAGGGGTGCAGCACCACAGCAACAGAGGCCAGTTCAGGGACAACAGAGGCCATTTCAGCAATACAGGCAGCAACCAGTGGGCCAACCAAGAGCACCAAGGCCAGTCCAAGGGCAGCAGAACCAAGCCTATCAGATGGGCAAAGTGTATGCAGTTACACATGAGGATGCAGATGCTTCTGCAGAAGTGGTGGAAGGTATTGTTCTAATCTCAGAGGTAGAAGCTAAGGCCATTTTTGACCCTGGCTCTACACATTCCTTTGTTTCTCATGATTTTGCTAGACATATCAATGAGGCTGTAGTGAGATTAGATGTTGCTTTAGTAGTGGGTACCCCAATGGGCACGCAAGTCCGTTGTCACCAGTATTTTCCGAGTACCCGAGTTCAGGTCGGAGATTTCATTTTACCTGCAGACCTGATTCTTTTAACGATGAAGGATTTTGATGTCATACTTGGTATGGATTGGCTAGCGATCTATAGAGCAGTGATGGATTGTTTTAACAAAACCATCAAGTTGTCACTGCATTCAGACACTGTTGAATTCGTTGGGCAAAGGAGATCGATTCAGACATGCCGGATCTCGACACTGAAAGTAGAAAGATTGTTGAAATCTAGATGCGAAGGATACTTGGCGTTTATCACGGAGGATAAATAGTCCAAAAGGGTGGAGGATATTCCAGTGGTCTGTCTCGACCAGTTCATCGTTGTTTTTATAGACGACGTATTAGTGTATTCTCGGTCTCGAGAAGATCACGAGTAGCATTTGACATCAGCATTGCAGACTTTGAGAGATCATCAACTCTATGCCAAGTTGAGTAAGTGTGAATTTTGGCTTGAGCAAGTCATTTTCTTGGGTCACATCATCAGCAAGGAAGGATTGGTGGTAGATCCAGGAAAGATTGAGGCAGTGGTCAAGTGGCAGAGACCCATGTCTATTACAGAGATTCGTAGTTTCTTGGGTTTAGCAGGTTACTACAGGAGATTTGTGAGAGGATTTTCATCCATTGCTGCTCCATTGACCAGATTAACACGAAAAGACGTGCCTTTCGTGTGGACTGATGAATGTGAAGCAAGTTTTCAGGAGTTAAAGAATAGGTTGACTACCGCTCCAGTACTCACATTACCTACGGACAATGGTAAATTTATCATTTATACGGATGCCTCGAAAGTTGGATTGGGTTGTGTGCTTATGCAGGATGGGAAAGTAGTGGCTTATGGCTCTAGACAATTGAAAGAGCATGAGAAAAAGTATGCAACTCATGATTTGGAACTTGCAGCAGTAGTCATGGCATTGAAGATGTGGCGACATTACTTGCACGGTGAGAAGTTTGAAATTCATTCAGACCATAGAAGTCTCCAATATTTGTTTACTCAGCCTGAATTGAACATGAGACAGACCCGGTGGATGGAATACATGAAGGATTTTGACTTTCCAATCAAATATCATCCCAGGAAAAAAAGACAATGTAGTGGCTGATGCATTGAGTCGAAGAGTAGCAAATAATGCATGCTTGAGAGCAGAATGGTCTTGGGCAGAAATTTTCCTCGATTTGGGAGTGACTTTGCAGCCAATTGATGACAAGGTTATGTTAGCTAACATGTTCGTCCTGGAACCAGAGATCTTGAACAGGATCAAAAGCAGGCAGGTAGAGGATCCTGAGCTAGCTCGAGTGATTGAGCAGATTGATAGCATACCAGATTTCAGATTATTAGAGGGTGTGTTGTATTTTCAAGACCGATTAAGTGTGCCAAACATAGAAGAGTTGAAGAATGAGATTATGACGGAGGCGCATCATTCCCGTTATACTATTCATCCAGGTAGTACAAAGATGTACCAGAACCTGCGTAATCATTATTGGTGGAATAACATGAAGAAGGAAGTAGCAGGATTTACAGCAAGATGCTTGGTGTGTCAGCAAGTAAAGGCAGAACGGAAGCAACCCCCAGGACTTTTAAAGCAATTGGAAGTGCCCGAACAGAAATGGGAACACATAACAATTGATTTTATCTCTGGGTTGCCATCGATGCATAACAAAGATAGTACCTGGGTGATAGTAGACAGATTGACGAAAGTGGCACATTTCTTACCAAATGAACATGAAGACACCTCGAGATGAATTAGCTCGAATGTATATGGAGAAGGTTGTCACAATTCATGGTGTCCCTCTATCGATCGTATCAGACAGAGATCCTAGATTTTTGGGCAGATTTTGGACAGAACTTCAGGCAGCTTTGGGCACGAAGTTGAATTTCAGTACAGCGTATCATCTTCAGACCGACAGTCAAACTGAAAGGACTAATCAGACACTGGAGGATATGTTGCGAGCTTGCGTCCTTGAGTTTGGGAAGGACTGGCAGAAGAGTCTCCCATTATGCGAGTTTACATACAATAATAGTTATCACTCTAGTATCGGTATGGCACCATTCGAAGCGTTGTATGGCCGTAGATGCAGAACCCCAATTTGTTGGGAAGAGATAGGTGTCAGAAGTTTTCATGGCCCATCTATTGTTAGTGATACCAGTGAGCAAGTGAAGCAAATCCATGACAGGTTGAAAATTGCTAGAAGCCGGCAGAAGAGTTATGCAGACATGAAGAGAAGACATCTTCAATTCGAAATAGGTGAACATGTATTTCTTAAGGTTTCACCGACGCGGGGAACATTGAGATTTGGGCAAAAAGGCAAGTTATCTCGGAGATATATAGGCCCATTCGAGATCTTGGAAAGAATTGGAGAAGTTGCTTACAGATTGGCTTTACCAGCAGAGTTGTCAGCAGTGCATAATGTTTTTCATGTCTCGATGTTGAAAAAGTATATCAAAGACCCTTTGCATGTGTTGCACTATGAGCCATTGGAATTGCAGCCAGATGTTACCTATGTGGAGCGACCGTCTCAGATCATCGACACAAAGGAGCAAATTCTCAGGACTCGGACAATACATTGGGTGAAAGTCCAGTGGGAGCACCATAGTCCTCAAGAAGCCACTGGGGAACTTCGGGACCAAGTGAGGAAGTTGTATCCATTTCTTCTTCCAGAGGTATGATTTTTATTTGGAGGACCAAATG
The DNA here is from genome assembly GCA_012931725.1 of Litsea cubeba. NCBI lineage: Eukaryota > Viridiplantae > Streptophyta > Magnoliopsida > Laurales > Lauraceae > Litsea > Litsea cubeba. The sequence continues at coordinate 146,958,719 of CM022945.1, forward strand.
TCCTAAGGGGGGGAGAATGTAAGATCCCGGTCCCACCTATTATATATTTATTATATTTTTATTAGATATTATTATTATTTTAATTGAAATGTATTTTAGTTATTTAAGTGGTTAGGATTAAGTGGGGCACACGTTAGAGTAGATGCGTGGTTTGGTGAGTTGGGTTAATGGGTAGATGACCTGACCCGCAGTTTGACCCGACCCAATGACTTAAGCCCATTATTCTCTTAACCATATCCTCTTATTACGAACGCACATCCTTATCTCTCCCTCTGCAACTATTCCTGTTCCCTGTTCGTCTTCTTCCTCTTTTCAACTTCCCAAGCCTCTGCAACTTAAGGATCCAACCATCGGAATCAAGATCTGAAGATATCATCATTCTTGGTTCGACTTTCTAATCTCAGGTAATCATCTCCTCAAGCCATTAGAGAAGTAAATCTATACTCTTGGGTTATCTTCTTCTTTCCAATGTTAGGTTTTGGGTAGGGTTATAATAGATCTGCTCATCTAGGCATTTCTTTTCCATCTCTTATGTCAGATTGGCGATAGGATTGTGATCGAGCGTCCCGGTTATCTCGGATTGGGTATTGGTTAGGATCTGTGTTTTTCTTCAACCCCGGTGAAAGGCAAGTGCGTAACCATAATTTGTAAATTTAATGCTTGTGTTTCTCATTGATTCGTGTGTGGATGCATATAGAAACCCTTTGATGCCCTTTTTGCATGATGTTAATTGATTTTATGAGGGAGATCGGAGATTTGAAGACATTCCATCGGTTTGCTTTCGGCCATTACCCACCATTATTTGGGTTTCAAACCCCCTTTTTCAACTTCTATGATTCTGTAGATTTGTGTATTAAGGTTTATAAACTACCCATTGAAAACTCATGGAGGACCAGATCTTGCAACAGGCTCCCGGACTCGGAACAGTGAGAAACGGTACCCGTGTTTTGGATTATGGGACACAAGTGGACCCCACTGATGTTTAATCTGGACCATACATCCTGTTGTGGAGCCCTGGGCGACCTTGGAGGTCAGCTCCATCAAGAGAGTTGATCGGTGGGGCCCACTATTTGAATACCCAGTTGTGTAGACGTTAATCTCCATTACAGAACTTTATTCTATGTTGAGTGCAGAACTGTGTTCTGTATTGAGTGGAGGAGAGGATGACTTTGACTTTAGTTGTATAGGAATAAAATAAAGGTGATGACCTCATGACCTGACTTGATGACCTCACATATGCATGGGGAAAAAGAAGTGAGGATTGTTGACCTGGGCACACTTTTGATGAGGGAACCCATGTGACTATGACAGAACATTGAGTTCTGTCATAAGGATGTTAGCATTCTGGGATTCAAGATTAGGGCCTAATTATGCTATAAACCCAATTAGACCATAGAGCCTATTTTTATAAAGAATTGAATTTGGAAAATATTATAAATAAAATTCTTAGGTTTTCTAAAATTATACGTTAAATTTATTATTTGTAAATTAATATTAAATGATATCTTTGGTTTTCATGGGTTAATATTATATTTTTATACCTTATTAATTGGATCATTGGACTGAGTAAATACCGTATGGGCACACGGTATCTTACTAACATGAGGTTTAGGGCTTCATATAACCTTGAGAAAATCCTAGTGGATTTAAGTTCAACCCATCTCTATTGGAAAATCCTTAATTGGATTTATGCACCATTAATTTAGAATGGATGCGTTGATCTTTTATCTATTAGAGATTCCAGTGGTTGTTGGGCATGAGACCTTATGTTTAACCTTAGGATTGGTTTGTGATTATTCCTTGACCTTCGCATGCATATATATGTTGATTTAGGATATGTATTCCTTTAGATGCATACCCTATTGTGTTACGGACTATAAAGTGGCTTGGCAAATTTTGTATAACGATTTGATTATGATATGGAATGTGGAATGGCCAGCACTTTAGTATGACTTAGGACTCTTGTGTCGGAGCATTATTATTCGGGTCTATTACGCATATATGTTTTCCTTTATGTGGGTCATTTATGAACGACTGCAGATCGTATATGGACGGTTGATCACCGATGTGTCCGGATCACTTATAATCCGCTATGAATGTGAACAGGTTATCCTGATATTTGTTTATTGATCGGTTTATGACCACCGACGTTATGGACGGGCTTTCCCGATTATGTAGGGTTGACCACCCACAACGGGGACACTTGTCTCCGTGTGAATCTTATTGCTCCATTTGTTTTATTTGAATTTATATCATACGCTCATTCGTGTTATATCGTTGTCTTTACTTTTATATGATCACACTTGTCTTTATTCTTCTTGTAATGGTATTTAATTTCAAATTATGTTTATGTACTTGCTATTTACTTTGTAATATTTGGTGCATAGGTACCGAGCCCTACTTTACCGAGGAAACGGAGGAGGATCAAACGTTTCAAACGTTTGAGCCAACTGACGAACCCGAGTGGGATGCCGGAGACGGTTTCGGAGCCGTCTGAGCATGCATTAGAGAGAACGTCATCTTAGTAATACTTTAGATGAACTTTCTTTTAATGATAATCATTCCTTAGTAATTGTTGGGTTTATTCTTCCACATTAACTATTAATGTTTATTTGATTTTTGTGTTGGATTTTATTTATGAACTTTGAATACCAATTGAATAAAGCTTCCATTGCATTTGATGAAATTTATTTTGACTCACCACAGGTTGAAACTTTATGTGGGTCCACTTTTGGAAGCTTGTGTTGTATTAAACAAAGAAATTTGAATTTAAAATTTTAATTTTCACGTTTTTCCCCAATTCTTATTTTGGGGACGTGACACCGCGCCTCACACCAGGCCTACGCACCACCCTTACCCCCCACACACTCCGCACCAGCTACACCCTGCACTTCTCTTCTTCCTCTTCTCTCTTTTTCCTTTTTCTTCTCACCTCCTCACACCCTTGTTAGACCCTAAGTTATTTGCAATTTGATGTCTTGCATTTGCATAATAGTCATCTCATTAGGTTCATTTTCATTCCACATATTTCTTTTTGAAAATCATCTTTTAACTCAACCTACTCATGTTTTGATTTAAACTTTTTTTGGTTGATTTGAACCTTGATTTTAATCATGTTTTTCTTGATGAAAACAATGCAAAAGGACACCCTTCAAATCTGAGTTTTTAAATCATTTCAAAAAGTTCATTTCTCAAAACTTCAGATGTTCAGAAAATTGACCTGACCAATCTGTCGGTCAAGTCATCGGTCCCCATCGGTCAACCCACAAGTGAACCAAGGTGAACCGATAACTCCATTGGTTCCCATCGGTCAGCCTATCGGTTCACATCGGTCCACCGATAGTGCATAAAATCTCAGACCGAGACTCGTCGGTTCCAAAAACAGACGGCACCTTTTTCCATGATCGGTGTGCTATCGGCTCGGCTATCGGTTCCGCATCGGTCAACCGATGAAGGACGGTCAACCGACGAATGAAAAAGGGTCAGGAGAACTGTAAAAAATATGACCGTTGCATATGACCGTTGAGCCATCGGTCAACCGACGGTTAGTTATCGGCTGACCGACAGGCATCCGTTGGACCACTTCTTCTATAAAAAGCAAGTTCATTCCAAGAGAAAAGATGATGAGAATAGAGGCCATTGTTGGTGTTTTTGATGCCTAAGCAAAGGGAATGAACTAAGGAAGCTTGTTTGGTCCAAAGGAAAAGCTAAAGCTTGATTTCAAGAATTTAAACTCTAGTAAGCTTTAATTTCCTTGCTCATATGTTTTATGCTTTGTCTAAACTATTGGTAGATGTTTTTAAGCATATTAACTATGATGTGTTGAATCCATTCTTCTCTTAATCTTTGATTTTAGTTATTGGATTCCTCACTCTTGATTTCAAACCAAGTTTTGTTTTTATGCTTAGCCAAAATCTTTGATTTCTTTATAGCATGATACATTAACTTGTTTGAATCTTCTTTGTTGTTTTCATATACTTAAACCTTAGTTAAAATTAGTTTTTGAAAACAACATTGCACATGCATCACTTGATTAGTCTTAATCATTTTCATACAACTTGTGATCTCTAGATTTTCATATCATTCACAAGTTTGTATTTGTTCAAGTGATTTGCATTTGATTTCAATCATATCTTTTATGTGCTTTAAACTTTGAAATCCTTTAAGCATAAAATTTATTGGACTTAATTTTATCTTGATTGAAGTTCTACACACACACACCTCATAAGCATTCATCTTTGTAATTCTTAGTGTGTTAGTGTGAGTTGATTTACAATTTCATATCTGCCTATCTTAGAGGCAAATTTATTAAGCTTAATTGTAATCTCTTAGAGTGTTTTGTGAAAACACTTTCTTTAGAGAAATCATTTGATTGTAAAGGTTATTGCTTAGCCTAGAAAAGCATAGTTGTAAAGGTTATTGCTTAGCCTAGAAAAGCATAGTTGTAAAGGTTATTGCTTAGCCTTTTGAAAAGCATAATAGTGGAAATCCGGTGGGGTGTTGGATCACAAGCCGGTAGTGGATGTAGGCATTGAGGCCGAACCACTATAAATCCTTGTGTAGTGGTGATTGTTTTGTGGTGATTGATTTGTTTCTCTTCCGCATCTATTGTCATAATCATCACATGTGACTAGTTTATTTTAAAGAAATTAAAATTGGTCATAGTTGGTCCCTATTAGTAGATCACCCTATTCACCCCCCCTCTAGGGTTAAGATCCCGGACTTTCAATTGGTATCAGAGCCTCGTGCTCTAATATTAGGATCAAGTGTTTGGAACTCTTGATTAGGTGTAAAAACCTAGAGTCATAACCCTAGTTGTGTATTGCACGAAAATCATTAGAATGGCTTCCACTCAGTTAGATGTTGTACATTCCCTTGTAGATTCTTCTAGACCACCGTTTCCTCCATCTATTGGAGATACAAACTTTGGAATTAATGAATCCCAAGGTGAATTAAAAGAAGAAGAAAATGAATATGAAGATGACCTTCAACATGCTTATAATGAACTATATACATTGTTCCTAAAGCTTGATAAGAACAACAAAAGTTTAAAAGAAGAATCCAAAAGATTAAACAAGGAAATTGACACTTCAAAAGATGAACTTAGAGAGAAAGAAGAATTTATTCAATGCCTAGATTCTAAGTTCATGATCACTTTGCACAACCTATCAAATGCTCAAGATGAACTAAATGAAATAAAATTAAGTCACAATGAGCTAAATAAAGAAAATGTAAATCTAAGAGATACATTAAAAAGACAAGATGAGAACATTGTCCATTTAGAATCCAAATTGAGAATTTCTAAAGATAATTTGTTAAATCTTCAAGATGAATTAAATGTATCTAAGATAAGTTGTGAAGGACTTATCAAAGAAAACTCAACTCTAAGTGATCATATAAAGAATCAAGTTGAAGACATTGTCAACCTTGAATCCAAGTTAATAACCACCAAAGAAAATTTATTCAATGCTCAAAGTAATATAAAAACTTTACTACTTGGATCAAATGTTGATAAACTCAAACTTGAATTAAAACTTGCTTATGAAAAGGTAAACAAGTTTAATGGAATTGGAATTGAACTTACAAAAGTTAAACATGAAAATTCAATTCTTAAAAATCAAGTCACTCAACTTGAAACTCACAAAAGAAAGTATGAGTGCAAATTTACCCAAGGAGAAGAGAAATTTGAAAAATTATTTAGATTGGGTAAATCACAAAGAGATAGGACGGGTCTTGGATTCAATAAGTATATTACACATGACCAAATTTCACCAACACATTTGTGAAAGGTGAGTCCTCATTCTCATGCACTCAATCCCCATTGCCCAAAACAAAATGTCATTATTGTGGTAATGAAGGGCATTTCAAATTTGAGTGCAAATTAAGAAAAAGTCATTTGTCCAAACCTATCTATGAACCTAAAAATGGAAATTCTAATTCTATGATGGTTAAGGCATCTAAATCAAAGGAAGACTCTAGAAAGTTCAAACAAGTCAAACCATTTCAACAAGAGTCTTCAAAGATAGATTTTAAAAAGACTAAACAAGTAAAGATTGGTCAAAACAAATCTATCAATAAGAAACCTCACACCTTCCCTCCATTAACCTTGGAAATGAAAGAACTCTTGAAAAAGGTTGAAAGATTAAAATTAAAATTCAAAAGACAAAAAGAGGGAGGAAAAGTTAAAAGAAATAAGAAGAATAAAAAGAAAGTTGAACACCAACTATCAAAGACTAATCATCAATCTAATTATAAAGTTGTCAAACCTCAAAGATATGATGTCAAGTCTAAAAGAAACCTATATTTATCTCCTATAGTTGGTGAAATCTCAACCATAGGCTCAAAGGCTCAAAACCTTAGATGGATACCTAAGGTTAGGCTATTAGAAAAATACTAAGGCCTATTTATTAGATTAGACCAACTCACTCTCTTAAGTTACATGTCTAGTTGGTCCTAAGTCTATATGGTCCAATCTTTCTAGGTATTCTCTATATGCTTAGAATTTCAAATTGTTTGTAAATTAATTTTTGAAAATGCATTTTTGAACCCAAAAGGTACTTGATATAAAAATGCATGTGTTTGATCAATTTGAATCTAAAATTTTTTTTATGATCTAAAAACTGTCCTTCATAAGTTAAATCAATCATAAAACACTTTAAGCAATGTTCATTAGCTAAGAAGGCTAATTCAGTGGATTAGTCCACTTTTCTACATCTATCGGTCAACCGATACTTAAGTCATCGGTGGACCGATGAAGCAGTGCCTCGATTAAAAACCCAGCGCGCAGAATCTCTTCTCCTTCTGTTCTGTTTCTTCCTGCTTCGTCTCCAAAGCCCTAGGTTGCTGTGTCTGCTGGTTCTCCTTCTCCAAGAGTGAGATCTTCATTCGTTTTCAAACATTAAATCATCAGCAAACATCGTTGGGCATCTCCCGAATCTGATTTCAATGTCAGAAGCCTGCACTATTCATCTTCTTGGCTGCTGTGCGTGACTGATTCCCTCTCCAAAACGTGAAGACGCTCTGTTCAAGCTTCTCCAAAATCCTAAGAGAACTACTGAGCTCCAGCCAAGCCTCCCAAGCTCTCAAAAACGTGGTCGGTATCTCCAAGCTGTTGTGCTCCATTTTGAGAAACCCAACCTCATGTGCCACACTCAGATTTGATCATCTGTCCTTGTTCCCCTTCCAAGGTTGATTCAGGTAACATTGAATTCAATCTTTCTATATCTTGGCCCACAAGCATTCTCTAAAACTTCAAATCTTTCTATCATATTCCCACTGTGCACACCAAGTATCTGTGAAAATGCCTCCTAGAACCAAGAAGGCTACTCCTAGGCGCCCTATAAAGATGGGAAAGGCCACAGCCTCTTCTAGCAGACCAATAGAAGATAGTGGGAATGAAAGCTCATCTCCGTCACCCCCTCCTCCTTCAACCAATTTAAGACTTGACTCAAATATCTTACAAAGTCTTCAAAGGAGGAATGTTGTAGTAGAAAGGAGGACTATCGTTGAAAAGATTACTTCCATGGGTTTCAACTTGAGCACTGTGCTTGGACAAGTGGGTTGGGAGAGGATACTTCTGTGGGGTGATATTGCATATCCTTCTATAGTCAAATTCTTGTATGCATCTATCACAAGCACAAATGACTCTATCAATGCTTGTTCTTTTACCATTTCCTTTATGGATAGAGATGAAGTATTCACACCCCAAAGAATAGGACTGATAATGGGGATTCCTTGTACTCCTACGGGAGTAACATATGTGACTGATACTCCTACGGAGGATGAGAGGATCAAAGCCACCATCGACATATGTGGCTTCAACTGTCCATGGGATCAAAAGAAACATCATCTAACCATTAGTTCCCTAACTCCAATCAATAGGATTATTCACAATCTTTTCACTTACAATGTATATCCTAGAGGTGGAAATAGGACTGAGCTTACAGCTTTCATGGTTAGTATCCTATCCAAGGTAGTAACTGGCACTCCCATCTGTCTACCCTCACTCATCTGCCATACAATTATCAAGTTTCGAAACTCATTGGCACAAAAGAATGCCATTCCGTATGGATACTTGATGACTCAGATTGCTCTTCAGTTTCGTATTCCTATACCCACTGGAGAAAGCTCAATTTTCAAAGCTCCATTCTCAATCACCAATCTGAATCAAATGAATCTCATTCCAAATCCTCATATCCCTATAGCAGATGATCCTCCATTGGCACAAGAGCCTCCCTTGAGACAGGAGATACCTAGATCTCCACCTCCTCCTGCTCATGCTTCATCTTCAAGGCAGACTGCTGGTCCTTCTACCCCTGGCACATCTTCTGATTGGCAAGCAGCCGTGGAAAGAGATATAGCCTACTTGAAGAGGAAACAGAAGAAACAATCAAAGACAATGAGCAAAATGTTCAAGTACCTCTCCAAGATCTCAAAGAGCTGTAGAAGAGATGACGTCGCTAGATCACCATCTCCATCTCCTCCATCTCCAGAGTCTGACTAGGATTTAACTTTCCATGTCACCACATTTTGTGTTTAAATTGGTGTATTATTGGTGGTGTACTTTGTATTGGAAGAAGGCTGGACTTTGTTATTTAAACTTCTACTTTCAGTTTATGGATGGTCATGTTTATGTCATTTTTAAGACTTCTTATTAAAATCCTTATATAGTAAATGACATCTTTTGGATCTATTTGCCATCTACATAAATGCTTCCTTTACATTGAAGATATCAAGTTATGCTATGAGAAAGGTATATGTTTGCATGAGTATTGTTTGCAGATTATTTAGCAATTTGATGTCAATGGGGGAGAAGAAGAAGAAACATAAAGACTAAGTGGCAGATGAAGACTAAAGAAGATAAAGAGGAGTTGAAGCAAGGACACCATTGCTAGAACAATGGGGGAGAGCAAGGACATTGGGGGTGAAAAGAGAAGGAGCAGATTATGAACAATGGGGGAGAGCAAGAACATTGGGGGAGCTGAAGTAGTAAGAAGAAGTGGATTGGACAAATGATGATGAGTTGATAGTTTTAATGAGTGGTTGAGTGTTATTTGCCATCAAATTGCAAAGGGGGAGATTGTTAGACCCTAAGTTATTTGCAATTTGATGTCTTGCATTTGCATAATAGTCATCTCATTAGGTTCATTTTCATTCCACATATTTCTTCTTGAAAATCATCTTTTAACTCAACCTACTCATGTTTTGATTTAAACTTTTTTTGGTTGATTTGAACCTTGATTTTAATCATGTTTTTCTTGATGAAAACAATGCAAAAGGACACCCTTCAAATCTGAGTTTTTAAATCATTTCAAAAAGTTCATTTCTCAAAACTTCAGATGTTCAGAAAATTGACCTGACCAGTCTGTCGGTCAAGTCATCGGTCCCCATCGGTCAACCCACAAGTGAACCAAGGTGAACCGATAACTCCATTGGTTCCCATCGGTCAGCCTATCGGTTCACATCGGTCCACCGATAGTGCATAAAATCTCAGACCGAGACTCGTCGGTTCCAAAAACAGACGGCACCTTTTTCCATGATCGGTGTGCTATCGGCTCGGCTATCGGTTCCGCATCGGTCAACCGATGAAGGACGGTCAACCGACGAATGAAAAAGGGTCAGGAGAACTGTAAAAAATATGACCGTTGCATATGACCGTTGAGCCATCGGTCAACCGACGGTTAGTTATCGGCTGACCGACAGGCATCCGTTGGACCACTTTTTCTATAAAAAGCAAGTTCATTCCAAGAGAAAAGATGATGAGAATAGAGGCCATTGTTGGTGTTTTTGATGCCTAAGCAAAGGGAATGAACTAAGGAAGCTTGTTTGGTCCAAAGGAAAAGCCAAAGCTTGATTTCAAGAATTTAAACTCTAGTAAGCTTTAATTTCCTTGCTCATATGTTTTATGCTTTGTCTAAACTATTGGTAAATGTTTTTAAGCATATTAACTATGATGTGTTGAATCCATTCTTCTCTTAATCTTTGATTTTAGTTATTGGATTCCTCACTCTTGATTTCAAACCAAGTTTTGTTTTTATGCTTAGCCAAAATCTTTGATTTCTTTATAGCATGATACATTAACTTGTTTGAATCTTCTTTGTTGTTTTCATATATTTAAACCTTAGTTAAAATTAGTTTTTGAAAACAACATTGCACATGCATCACTTGATTAGTCTTAATCATTTTCATACAACTTGTGATCTCTAGATTTTCATATCATTCACAAGTTTGTATTTGTTCAAGTGATTTGCATTTGATTTCAATCATATCTTTTATGTGCTTTAAACTTTGAAATCCTTTAAGCATAAAATTTATTGGACTTAATTTTATCTTGATTGAAGTTCTACACACACACACCTCATAAGCATTCATCTTTGTAATTCTTAGTGTGTTAGTGTGAGTTGATTTACAATTTCATATCTGCCTATCTTAGAGGCAAATTTATTAAGCTTAATTGTAATCTCTTAGAGTGTTTTGTGAAAACACTTTCTTTAGAGAAATCATTTGATTGTAAAGGTTATTGCTTAGCCTAGAAAAGCATAGTTGTAAAGGTTATTGCTTAGCCTAGAAAAGCATAGTTGTAAAGGTTATTGCTTAGCCTTTTGAAAAGCATAATAGTGGAAATCCGGTGGGGTGTTGGATCACAAGCCGGTAGTGGATGTAGGCATTGAGGCCGAACCACTATAAATCCTTGTGTAGTGGTGATTGTTTTGTGGTGATTGATTTGTTTCTCTTCCGCATCTATTGTCATAATCATCACATGTGACTAGTTTATTTTAAAGAAATTAAAATTGGTCATAGTTGGTCACTATTAGTAGATCACCCTATTCACCCCCCCTCTAGGGTTAAGATCCCGGACTTTCAACCCTCTCCTCGCCTGCACTTGCACTGCACCCACTGAACTACACTCGAATTCTCATCATTCCAAGAATCTGCCCGAAGCCATGCAGCCCATGCAGTCACTGGAACCCATTCAATCCAACACCCCTGCTGCCCAGTCTCGACCGAATCCCTTTTAAACCGGGCCCAATTACAACTGCAGCCAGGCTAAGCCCACAGTTGCACTCATTACCCACCTATCCAAACCCAATCCAGCCCATGCATGCCCATTTTATTTTCTTGCATTAAATTTAATACTACATTTATTTATTGTTTCTTTTTATGGTATTTTATACATCCTAATATGCCCATGCATTTAATATGCTCATTCATTTAAATTAGCAATTTTTCCATCTCATAGCTTCTTTTAATCTAATTTGTTCTCAATCCATTAAAACATGCCCATGCATCTAACATGCCCATGCATTATATAATTTAGTTCTTTTTATTGTCTTTAGATAACATTAGAATTGCATAATTCATAAAAACCAAAAGGACAAAAACAGAAAAAGAACCAAAACAAAAATAGAATTCCAAGTATTAGATTAATTAAAAAAATTAGGTTAGGTTTAATAATTAATCTCCTTCTCCTCCTCTCCTGTCATTAGGATTAGGGAATCTAATTAAAAAGTTCTAAATCGGTTACGTCAATTAATAAATAAAACTTAGTAATTTAGTTCCTTCTCCTTCTCGCCTTCCATTTAGGATTAGAAGAATTAGTTTAGGAGATTTTAGGCTTTATAAATAAAACCAAAAAATAAAATAAAAAAAATAAAACCCAAAATACCAAAAACAAAGTAAAAGATATTAAAATACAAAAATATTAATAAATTGGAGTTAGAAATCAAATAGTGGTTTAGGTTGACCAGGTCAGACCCTAGACCCAAATCTAGGTCTCCCCCTAGCCAGGTTACACTACCTTTAGTTTCTCTCATTTTAATAAGTTAGGTCCCATCACTCTTTCTGTTCCGTTAGGGAATTGGGAAAGCTGATGTGGGCGGTCTAAGACCTTAGGTTAAGGTTAATCCGATGATCAGTAATAAAGCATTAATTACGTAAATCCAAGTAAATCCCCTAGTTAGGCCCTTCTAACCCCATATCAAAAATCCATAAAAACTATAAAACCAACAAAATAAACCCAAAAAGATTTTCCCTTTATTATTCCTCCACCTCAGGTGCCAGATATTTAATTGAACTTAATGATAAAAGGAAATGAAGAACTGACTTCTAAAATTGAATAATTGAGAATGACGAGATGAGATGAGTGATTTCACACACACTTTTTACTTCGGCCCATCGGCCACCCTTAAACAATCACGGCCCATCGGCCACCCTTAAACAAACACTAGCCCATCGGCCATCTCCAATCAATTATGGCCCATTGGCCTTTCATTTTTATCACTCGTGTATCGCACACGAAAAACACAGAAATCACAAGTAAAAATCTCATTTGCATCATCATTTTGATTTGAAAAGTCAGCCTTTAAACCTTATTTTACCAAGGGATCTGAAGGGGGTACCCAGGAACGGGGCCAATCCTCTTCTTAAATATTTGGCACCTCCCCCCATTTATTTTCTTTATTTTAGTTACTTTATTTTACTTGGATTTATTATGATTATGCTGTGTGAGGATTAACCTTTATTTGGACTTTAACTCATGACCCTGAATTGACCCTATATTAAAGAGACCTAAATTAATGTGACAGGACAACCGTCGTGTGTAGCCGGCAGCACATTAGACGAGAGGAAGAACCCACCCACTTATTTTCTCCCCACATTTCTTCGGCTTTCGTCGAAGAACGGTGTTACGGCCGTATCCGTAGCTGGCGACTGTGATCCATTGATTTTGAGGGTAGTCGGAATCCTTATTTTCGATGTAAAATTTAAATAGCATATATAGACGAATAGAGATTTCCCCACGCAAAATTCCCCTTTCTTTCATTATGGGGGGGGGTCGAAATTCACATCCGACAGTGGCGAGGATTCGTTAGACTCTCGTTAGATAGAATCGTGTGAGCAATGTGTAACCACGCTGTACTTGATTTATATGTGCTAACAATTTGTTTTGCAGCGTTATGCCACCTCGCAAACGAGCAGCAAACAGTAACCACGTTGCTAGTAGCAGTGAGAATACAGGGCCTATTGCAGAGGATACACATGACAACAACATGCAGAACCAATTTCAACAGATGATGCAGGCCATGATAGACCAGCAACGTCAGGCCAATGAGAACTAGGCTAGACTCCAAGCACAATCACATGAGACACAAACCAGATTGCAAGAACAGATGCTTAAGAAAGACGAAGATCATGCTAGGGAAATGGCTCAAATGCAGGCACAATTGTTGGGTGTGCTAGAGAGGAGACCGGAACCAATCCCAGTTGCACCACCGGGTCCGGTCAACAATAGAGGGAACGATCCTAATGTGTTGTACGAACGATTCAGGAAGAGAGGACCAAAGGTGTTCATGGGAACCGAGGATCCAATGGCAGCAGATGACTGGCTTGAGCACACAGAGAATATATTCAAAATTTCACATGTACGGGTGTAGAACGAGTGCAGCTCGTAGCTTCTATGTTCACGGGCTTAGGAGATATATGGTGGAAGACCATCAAGGCAGAATACAGGACAATGACTGATGCAGAAGCTTGGACTAACTTCAAGAAGCAGTTTGGAGAGAAATATGTACCTGCCCATGTCAAGAGGCAAAAGGCAACAGAATTTTTACAACTTGTGCAAGGGAACATGACAGTTTTTGAATACTTAACCAAGTTCGAGAGACTGTCAAGGTATGCACCAGAATTAGTGGACACCGTGGAAAAGAAGGAGATCATCTCTGAGTGGAGAATCTTTAGGCAATGGATGCTCTGCAAGGAATTTTGCTAGAGCTTGCCCTTTGACCGCTTTTTGTGGTACATACCTAATATCAAATTGTGACAGAAGGATGGACCATTTTGCCAGTCAGGCATTGAGAGAACCTGCTTTTGTGACAAGGAACTTCAAGAGGTTGATCATCGAGACCAGGTAGACTGTGTTGGAAAGCAAGTAGTGACACAGCTTTTGTATGGCAAACATCACTGCAAGACATTCTTTTTTGACTGGAGAGTAGCGATGCTCTGCACCTACTAGCATGTGGCTGAGGTAGTATAGAGCAGCTTCTTTTCTTTTATCATTTTCTTGTGCAAGTAGAGTGCCTAGTGAGTGATCATGGGCTCTTGTGTACAAGATGAATTGTTTTCCAGTAGTAAGAGCAGCTAACACTGGAGGTTTGGTTAGGTATGACTTGATATCTTGGAATGCAGCTTCACAGTCATCATCCCAGACAAAGTTTACACCTTTTTTCATCAATCGGGAGAATGGACGGCATTTCCCCGAAAGATTGGAGATGAACCATCTGATGTAGGCCAATCTCCCTTGAAGCCCTTTGAGTTCTCTCAAGGTTCTTAGAGAGGGCATTTCTAGAATAGCCTTGACTTTTATGGGGTCAAGCTCTATTCCAACTTTCCGAACTAGGAATCTGAGGAACTTACCCGACGAGACGCCGAAGAAGCACTTCAGAGGATTCATCTGCAGTTTGTGTTTGCGAAGTCGGAGGAAGACTTCTCGAAGATCTTTGAGATGGTCTTCTTTTCTTTTGCTTTTGATGGCGAGGTCATCAACAAAACATTCGATCGTCTAGTGCTGCATATCTGGAAATATTTTCATCATAGCCCTCTGATATGTGGCACCAGCATTTTTCAGACCAAATGGAATGACAGTGTCGCAATACACGCCAAATGGGGTCCTAAAGGATGTATGTTTTTCATCTTTATGATGCATCTTTATCTGATTATAGCCAGAAAAGCCATCCATGAATGTCATTCGCTCGAATCCACAGGAATTGTCAATCATTACCTCCGGTATAGGGAGCGGGAATTCATCTTTAGGGCACGTGCCATTCAAATCTCTATAGTCAATACAGACCCTGATCTGCCCGTTTTTTTTGTCACGGGTGTTGGCCAACCATTTAGGATGTTGTTCCTTGCGGATGAAGCCGACGCTTTTGAGTTTTTGAACTTCTTGTTCAATTTTATCCATCACATCCGGACGAAATCTTCTTTGGCCCTGCTTGACAGGCTTGATGTCTTCCTGAAGATTGAGTTTGTGGACTGCTACCTTGGGATCTAAACCAGGCATTTCAGCGTAAGACCATGTGAAGCAATCGACAAACTCATGAAGAAAAGCGATATACTCGGGTAACTCATCATCCTTTATATTCTTGCTTACGAATACAGGACGTGGGTTTTCTGGTGTTCCCAACTCTATCTTTTGAATAGGATATTCTGTTGGAAGGTTTGAAGGTGGTTCCTCCACAATATTTTCGGAGGCTTCCAGCTCAACGAAACCTTCTGGGGTTTCTAGGGCATTCCCATACCAAGGTTTTGTTCCTTTCCACGGGTTTTCTTGATCGGTGATCTTCTCAAGGCTTGCTATGAGATGGTCCCAATCGCCTGTTGAAACCGGGTCGAAGTAAGGTACTTCTTTTGGAGACGAGGGTTCTTTTGGGTCAGAATACCATACATCTGTGTTATCGGACAATTCCTCTTCATCATTAGAGAAATCGTTCCAATTGGATGAGCTTCCTGGATCTTTGTCAGGTGACTCATCGAAGAGATATCCAGGGAGATCGATGTCTTCATGGATACGAGATGTTGAGGCTTGGTTGGTAAGTCGACTTTTAAGCCTTTGTGTCAACTGTCTCAAAGGAGTGTCGGGATCATACCCTAACCCGTGTGAAGACTTTTCTACATGGCCGTAGAGTCTCCAATCTTCCAGCTGGCTTTTGGTTATGGTGGGCCCCAATGGCATGAGAATACCGCGGCCTTCTCCCAAACCGACTGGGTTTTGAGCATCATAGCACATTTTCTTCATAATAGCTTTTGCCATAGGACTATATAAGGATAGTTGAGGCATACCTTCATTTTGAAAAGGTTCAAGCATGGAGTTTGATGAAGAAGTATCCGATCTATGGAAGAAGATTGGCTTTTCCTTTGTTGAAGTTACTGGAACAACGAAGGAAGCAGATATAGGATCTTCTAGATTAGCAGGTGTCACCATTGGAGTAAGAGCAGGCTGAACTTGCTGAGTGTCAACTTGGCTTGACGATGCATCGTCTTCTGGCTCTGAATCCGAATCCGTGTCTTGCATGATAGACACAAAAGAGACAACAAATTTGCCCTCAGACTTTTGCTTTGCCTTCTTCACTTTAGTCGTGATGACCAAAGGTTTTGAACTCTTGAGGGAGATGATGAAGGGAG
This sequence comes from Litsea cubeba, assembly GCA_012931725.1. Classification (NCBI taxonomy): domain Eukaryota; kingdom Viridiplantae; phylum Streptophyta; class Magnoliopsida; order Laurales; family Lauraceae; genus Litsea; species Litsea cubeba. Next base: position 146,974,895 of record CM022945.1, read on the forward strand.
TTTGAATGCTCTCTTCGGATTTACCGGATGGTTTGTTTTCTTCCGGTGATTGTTGAGGAGCCTTGCTTTTATCTTTTGGAGATTTTCGGCAAAGGGTGCTATTTCCTTCTCCTCTTCTTCTTTTTCACCTTCATACATCTGGGGGTCTGTGAAGTGGACTTCTTTACCTTTGAAGGGTTTTCTGTCCGCAAAGACTCGATGTATCATGCCGTCGTCGCCGACGAATTTGATGCATTGATGTAGAGTTGAAGGGACAACACCATTCTAGTGGATCCAGGGGCGTCCGAGAAGGATGTTGTAGCATGAAGGGGTTTTTATTGTATACACAATGACCTCAGAGATAAGGTCACCGATTTGCAACATGAACCTGATTTGCCGATAGGCCTTTGAGTACTCCCATCGTATCCAAAGATAGATACAGATGTGTGGCTCAGCTTGCTGGGTGGGATACCCAACTCTTCGAGAGCCGAAGTGGAGATGAGGTTGAGTGCAGAACCTGGGTCGATTTGAACTCTGTTCATAGGCATTTCCTTGATGTACCCTGTGAAGTACAGGGGTGGTTATGCCTTGTTTCGCCAAGTAAGAAGTCTTCCTTTGTGAAGGCGATGGTTGCACTTGCTGCTTTTTGAACCGAGAGGCATTCGATGCATGATCCATCAGTTTTTTCTTTTCTCCTTTTGAGGAAGTTTCTAAGTTTTTGACCCGGTAGTCCATTTCTATTTGGAGAACTTGCGGGGCATGTTTGTCGACATCCTCATTCAGCTTTTGTAATTCTGAAATGAGATTATCACGAGTGCGCGGAGACATTCGCAAGAGTGATTCTACATGGACAACCCCATGGACCACTCCATGGACAAACTCCATGGTTCAAGGGTCACATCATCTAAAATATTATTAGATGATGTGACCCTTGAGCCATGGAGTTTGTCCATGGAGTAGTCCATCGGAGTTTGTCTATGTAGACTTTTTGCATTAGCAATAAGTCTAGGATGTTCAGACGTGCAGGTATGTGCTTGATGTGTTCAATCAAGTCATACTTGAAAGCCTCTTTAGAGCCTGCATGTTCATTATGGTTGCCACTGGGGGAGCTTACAACATCTTTTCCCAAAGGATTTACATAAGTAAAGGAAGATTGGTTGTAATTCTTGTGGTAGTCCCGGCCAGAGCGGGTGCCTCTACCAACTTTGAGCGCTTCTTGAGAAGGGTCTTCATTTGGAAGATTGTCTTCAAGATCAAGAGGCTGTCGTTTTTCATTTGCTGAGGATGTATCTGCAGCAGAGTTGCCATCCTCAGTGATTGTGTTGCATGGAGCATTTTCCGAGAACAAGTCCTGAACAGCTTCCAGCAACCTTTCTTCTTCATTGACCAATTCATCGTCCCAAGCATCAATAACTGGGCATTATTCAGTCAGGAAGGGTCTGAAGTCACAGTCTCAGGATAAGAAACCTGAGAGGATGTTATCTCTGTGAAAGTCACGTGAGATGAGGTAGCTCCAGATGATACATTGCTAGGCGTCGCCGGAGTATAAGTGATCTCATCAGACGATGCTTCGGAAGAGCTATAATCCCGAATTATCACATTACAGGAAGCTCTGACAGGAGACGTTGCCTGTTCAGCGCCAGACTCATCCTCGGATGTAAGAGGATCGTCTATCCAGCAACTTTCTCCATTTTCAAGAGTTAAGGGAGGATGTACCTGACAGTCTTCAGGGATTTCAGGCTCTGGATTGCAAGGAGGCTCATTGATGCGGTCTTGCTCTTGTTCTAGAGCAAGATGCTGCAAGATCCTTGCATATTCTTCAAGATCAGGCATGGGAGCCAATTCTTCTTCTTCGTCTACTATTCGTGGTTCAACATGGTTGATTTCTACTAGAGGAATGAGGGGTACTGGGTCAACAACATTCTCTTATACAGCCTCTTGGTCTTTTTCATCATCAGACCAGGATCCTTGTGGTTGTAAGGGGTTATACCAGATTACTGTCATAAGGTGAGTTTCAGGATCTAATTCTTCATCGGAGAGATATTCTCCTATTTTAAGGGATTCCTCCCACTCGTCGGTGTAGTTGGGTTCGAATCCATCATCGGTGTCGCTGGACTCGTATTCATCAATGGAGAATCCAACTACCGAATTGTAAGAGTATGATGCCCCCTGCGTGGCTTCTTTTTTTTTTGAATCGTGGTGGCATGAAGTCACTGAGAGTGAATTTTCTTATCCCCTTTGAAGTCTCTGGAATGGATGTTTTCATTGCCTCCAGTGAAGTGGTAGAGGAGGCCTCTGCCTTTTCTTTGACTTCTTATTTTGGCTGGGTCTTCTCTCGCCGTTTAAGCTTGAGGAGATGTTTCCTAGCCTACCTTCGCTATTGAGCTGTAGGCTTTGATTTCACGACCTCCCAATTTTCATCTTCTAGGAGATCAGGATGTACCCATATGGGTTGTCCATCTAGTGTTGGGTAAGGAACCAGTTTTTCGGACGCTTGGATTGTGTTTATCACCTTGAAGGAAGTAGTGATCTTCTTCGGTGATTTTGATGTTTGTCCACATGACACCATGTTGACGGAAGCGGACCCATAGTTTTGTCAAGGGTGATGACTCTGTTTTTTAATAACTCGTTTATTTTCTCCCTCACAACGAAGCATTGATTGAGAGGATGCGAGATCATTTGGTGGTATGGAAAGAACCTAGGATCGTTGGTTTTGCCAACATCTCTCGGTCTTTTGGGTTCAGGAAAGGTGAGCTTGCCGTTTGCCATGAGAGCCCCGAAGATTTCATCAACATCTTCATCGAACGGGTATTTCTTTTCTACTCGCTCTTTGAAGGTATCTGAGAGTTCAGGTCTCTTACCAACAGCTTTGTTTTCAGCTTTCTTTGGTGGCTGAGGAGCTGACTTGGTTTGCACATTGAGGACCTCTCTTTTCTTTGTTTTAGAGGTTGCGATGGCAGTTGGCTCTTTCCTTGATGATTTCTGACTGTTGAGGTCTTTAATCACCGTTTCAGCTTCCATGGAAGCTTCTAGGAGTTCCCCTATGTTCTTTGATTTATTGTCGATGATCATGGAGTGGATTCTAGCTCTCATGTTGTTTCGGCAGGTGTCGACTAGCGACGCTTGAGGCAGTACAGCAGAGCATTTGTACGCCATTGCTTTCCACTTGTGAATGAAGTCATATGTTGACACATTCTCCCCCTGTTTGAGGCTGCAAAGCTGAGCCATGTAGCGGGATGATCCTTACCTTCGAAGTGAGTCAGAAAGCGTGTCTTTAGCATGGCCTAGTTTTGGATGGAGTCTTTCGGCAAAGTGGAGTACCAATCAACGGCCGTACCTTTTAGGGTACTTGCAAAGATGCGGATCTTGAGTGCATCTTGATCCGCGATAGCTCCCATCAAGATCTTGAAGTGGATGATGTGCTGTCTGGCTGATCCTTTCCCTGTATATGTTTGGAGAGTAGGATGCTTGAATTTTGTAGGGAATGGGACGAGTCCATCCATAAGGGATATGGTAGCTTGATCCCATGCTCTTTGAGTATATCCTTTTCTTTAGCTTTTGCGAGGATACTGTCTACGTCCTTTTTGGTGAGGGCGCGTGACTCATTTCTTCTCCATTTACCTCATCATCTTGATGATTCGGAGGAGGTTCATTGTTCGCCTGATTTTGGAAGGTGAGGAGAAGGTTTTCCATTAGAGTTTCAATCTTTTGTTGGCCTTGTTCCAACTGCTGGATGCATGTGCACGTATCATCTTGAGGTGGGTTGCGGAGTGGTGGCTCAGAATTTGTAGCCAAGACATTCATCCCTCAGGATTCGAACGAAGAAACCGTCCTGGTGACTGAGCTAAGGCTCATTCTTTTTTATGAAGATCTTGAGGGAGGATCACTCTGTTGTCCTTAGCTTGAAGGAGCAACGGATTCTTCTGAATGTCTTCTAGTCCTAGAGACGCTGTGGGTCACCGGACGTCAGACATGGATTTTGGATGCTGACTTTTGGTATCTTCTGGTTTTTCCAACGATATAGACATTAGCAACTTGGTCGGGTCTTTCTTTTTCAACCCATTTGTGAGAGACTTGAAGTGTAGGAGGCTAGGTCATTTGCTTCTCTAGTCTCTTTTGTTGATATGACGCGCTGCGGCGTATACGACGAGCAATTTGAGTTTCGGTCAGCTATGGCTGGGCTTTGACAATGAAGGATGTCCTCCCTCGGGCGTAGCAGCTAAGCCAATCTTCTTTGTAGCTAGGCAATGACAGGATGCGAACCCGGTCCTTCGCTTGTTGCAGTGAGGCTTTGAATTTTTAGAGTTCGGACCCTATAGATACGAAGGGTCGAACCGAAGGATTGTAGACCTTAGCAGGTGCTAGCAGAGGCCTTGTGATGCATGACTTGATTTTGGGCTTGTAGGAAGAAGCCGGCTCATGCTGGGTTGACTTGGGAGTCAGGTTGGAGATGGGTTTCTCCTCTTTCATGTAGGAAAGAGGGTAGAGCTGGTTCTCCTTGAGTGGGGCCAGGTATGCTGGCTTGGTGGATGTTTGGGACCTTCTTTGTTTTGGTGAAGGTCTTGGGGACCAAGTCTTGGGATAGACCTAGTTGTTTGTGGGTTGGGCTTTGCGGGGGTGCCACGGGCTTCGAGCTTTTTGGTGCTCGCCTTTGGTGTCAAGGTCATGACACGTTGGGAGGCGAGCTTCTGCTTCTTGGAAGGAGTAGTTTGTTCTTCGGAAAGTGGGAATGGTCCCAGCGTCCCAAAGACAATAGTCCGGGGAGTCGAGGTCGACCCGGAGTTCAAAGAATTGCTGAGGGAGTTGACGTTTCGGTAGCTGACAGGGTGCTTGTGAGTGCGCATGTTTTGCTTATGTTGAAGCATAAGTTGGTGCTTGTTCTCGTCGAAGGTAGTGGTTAGAGAAGCTGCCATTATTAGTTTTGAAAAACTTTCTGAAACAAGACCACATCCATTAGTATTCACAAGAATATGATGATCATAAATGGGAAAGATAAAGGTTTTGTCTTTTCAAATCGCTCAAGGGACATGGCCCGACCCAAGCGACATGAAGAAGGCAAAACGCCATAGATGGTATAATTGTTATGATCGCAAGTATGGTGAGCCCAGAATGGGCATCCCAGTGACTGCTAGAAGCAATTGTAAACCTAAATTTGACTTATTGAGAAGTGGGGCTTGCTCGAGGTAAGACGAATATACGGTTGGAGTTACAAATGTGCCGGTCGGAAATACAGTAGACCCTGAAAGGGCGTACCAGTACCGCTAGGAACAAATGTTGGAGATCGCATCTTTGAGATGGGATTCTCTTTTTTTTTTTTGAAAGGTCAAGATTGGAATCATCAAAGAGAGCAAATGGTATTCCAATCCGAACACGGGCTCAACATTTCTGTGAGCACCAGCGCCCAGAAGGGAAGGAACAACAATTTCTCGAATTTGAATCCAAAATGACGAGAGAGTGTATTTTTTTTAAAGGTGAAGATCGGATTTGTCAAAGAGAGCAAATGGTATTCCAATCCGAACGCGGGCTTAACATTTTTGCGAGCACCAGTGCCCAGAAGGGAAGAGACCACAATTTCCCAAATCTGAACCTGAAGATGACGATTTTTTTTTGAAGATTTTTTTTTAAAGTTTTTTTCTGAAGAATTAAAGATGGAAGAGTGCACATAGGCCTCCTAACCCAATCTTATGAAACCTTAATTGATAGAATTGCCCTTAGGTAAGAGTACGATTACTTAATGAACCCATTTGGAGGACCCTTGCCCAGAACAGTCAAGCTATCTCCACACTCTGGACAAGGCTTTTCTTGAGTCAGTCGTGGTCAAAGAACGCAATTGGTTTAACCTTAGTGGTCTTTGCCTTTTTTTTTTAGATCTCTAACAGACTCATCGAAGAGAAACGATGGCACAATCCCCGATCCAAACACGGGCTCAACATTTCTACGAGCGTCAGTGCTCGAGAGGGAAAGGATCAAAGTTTCTTAATTTTGAATCCAAAATGAGAAATCTGATTTTTTTTAGAAAGATCTTTAATGAACTCATCGAAGAGAAACGATGGCCCAATTCCTAATTCGAACAGGCTCAACATTTCTGCAAGCACATGGACGAGAGGAGAGGATCAAAGTTTCTCAAGTTTGAATTCAACATGAGAAATCTAAATTTTTTTTATAGATCCCTAACAGACTCATTGAAGAGAAACGATGGCCCAATCCCCGATCCAAACATGGACTCAACATTTCTGCGAGCGCCAGTGCCCGAAAGGAAAATGATCAAAGTTTCTCAAATTTGAATCCAAAATGAGAAATCTGATTTTTTTTAGATCCCTAACAGACTCATCGAAGAGAAACGATGGCCCAATCACCGATCCAAACATGGGCTCAACATTTTTGTGGGCGCCAGTGCTCGAAAGGAAAAGGATCAAAGTTTCTCAATTTTGAATTTAAAATGAGAAATCTGATTCTTTTTTTTGTTTTTTCTAAGATCCCTAACAAACTCATCGAAGAGAGATAATGGCCCAATCCCCGATCCAAACACGGGCTCAACATTTCTGCAAGCACCAGTGCCCGAGAGGGAAAGGATCAAAGTTTCTCAATTTTGAATCCAAAATGAGAAATCTGATTTTTTTTATGAAAAGAAAAAGAGTCCAAATAAACTCAAAGAGAGAATTAGAAATTTCCAGAAAACCCCTTCTTCTTTTTTAGATGCGAAATCCAACACGAGCCACCAACAAGAAAGTGGCCAAGGAATCCAGAAAAGAAGTATAAGCATAGAGCAAAAATATGATATGCAAATATTTCATTTCTAAGCATCGTGTTTTCAAATGAATAAGTCCCATTGGGTGTGCCAGCTGATGGCCGCGCGTTTCACTCGGCGCTACCGAGGTCGGCGGACGTGAGAGTCCATTTGGTGCGACTCCTTCATGCTCGGAGTGCGAAAGCGAGCACCAACATTTTTTATGGGTGGGTGTGCCAGATTTTCTATTTTACTTGGAATTGCAAGTGGTGATCCAGAGATCGACCTTCACAAGTAAAAAGGAAGTCAACTTCTTTCAAGTTTTCATTGTACATATATTTAAGAAAAGAGACATGTTTTTGAAATGCCGTAAGAGGCAATTTCATTTGTTTTGCTTTGAAAGGTGATTTTTGGCATTTATAGCCGATTTACAATTCTTATTAATAGTGAAGACAAGAGTTGTGATTTTTTTGTCTCTTTGGAAAAACACAAACTACAATTAAAAGCAAGAAAATGAGGATCTAACTTCTCAGGAGATGGTGGGGGACTTGTTCAGATTGATAGTCGCAAGCCATGTGTGGACTTCGCCATCATCCATGCAGATGAGAACAGGGGATGCTCTTGATTCACTTGGCTCGGCTTCAACCTCATAATTTTAGAGGGCAAAGACCAAAATGAGGTCATATTTCTAATAAAAAGCTAAGTAAACGGGCTGAAAAGCCACGTCTAAGCCATTGGAAGCAGAAGGAGAAGGCAAAGGACCTTGGGGGGGGAGTGATCTCTGGTTTTTTCTGTTTTGGATTTCTTTGGAATGCTCTCCTATTTATAGGCCTTTGGTAGTCATTTAGGAGAGTTTATGGGCTTTAAGGTGTCAGACCCCGACCCAGGTTTGGAATATTTAATTATATTTTAATCATGATTAGTTGATAAGTGGGGTTAGTGGACGATTAGCTTATTTTCTTAAGCCAGATTAGAATGTTTGATTAGCTTTGGGATCTTTCGAGAGTTGTTGACTCAGACTTGACGCGGGCCGGGGCGCCCGTGTGTTGTGTGTGAACCTTTGGGGTGTAACTTTGATTTTTGTAAAAATCCCAATCTTGTGCATTTTGACTCATTTCATTTAGATTAACAACTTTCATGTTTTGACCATTTGGATTTAATGACCAGAAATCACGTTTTTCGAGAAAAAGGGCAAAACTGACCTTTCACACAAAATCTATACCCAAATTTTAAAAATTTCAGAAATTGACAAAAATATACTTTTTGGAAAGTAGAAATTTCGCTGATCGTTTTTGTCTTCTTCGTCGTTTTCATTCGGGGCCCGCAAATGCCATTTTTAGCCTTGTGAAAATCGGGGCCCATAAAACCCATCTTATAAGAGAGGAGCTCTCTTCTTCTTCCTTCATTTCTCTTTTCCTGCACGTTTTGGAGCAAGGGTTTTTCCCTCTCTTCCAGCACTTTCTCTCTCATCTAAAACACCCATTTTTTGGAGTTTCATGGAGGATTAATCTCCTAGGGTTCTTCCTCATCTTCCAAGCTTTCTAAAGACACCTTTTTCAAAGGTTTTGAGCTAGGGCAAGGTTCTCTTTCAAGCTTCTCTTCTTCGTTGGAGCTTTTCAAGGTTATCAATGGCTTTCCAAACTTGAAATCTTTGTTTTCCTCTTCATTTAGAGTGTTTTCATCCCACATGCAAGAGTTTTCCTTGGAGATTTACAAATATTGATTTTTAGGGTTCTCTTTGGGATAATTTTGGGGTTTTTGTAGATTGGGAGCTTAAGATCTTAGAGCCTTGTTTAAGGAGTGATATTTCTCTCATCTTGACTTGAGGCAAGTGGATTCTACAACTAATATGATGGTTTTGCTTTATAAGTTCCTTTTCATGACATTTCTTCCCATGCTCTAATCTTTTATGGTTCATGGATTTACTTTAGTTAAATGGAGTAATGTATATGTTTGATTCTACTTATGTTATTGTTTTACAATGAATGGGAGATTTGTTTAATGTGACCATCTTGGAATTTTGTTTCCTTTATGTCAAAGTCTTGTTGTTCAAAGAATGGAGAAAACTTTGATTTAAAAGTGTTTGATTGATTGATTGATTGATTGATTGGAATGATCAAATGGATGATGATTTGATGAGTTGATGAGGTCAAGAAAGGGCCCAAGTGATTGTGGAAATGTGTATGGAGGAAGGGGAAAGAAAGAAAACGGATAGGGATTGGACAAAAGAGGGATCCAACCAAATTGGCTGAGATTCGTCGCTGTCCGATCGATCGGACTGTGGCACTTCAGGTCCGATCGATCGGACAGTAAATAACTGAGAGCATTTCAGGACCGATCGATCGGACTGAAATGAGAAGAATTGCGAAATGAGGATTGCTGGACCGTTCTCCAGCCTCACTTCAAGCCCATATTCAAGTCCAATTCAGCCCAATCCCTTTTCTATAATTGTAACCCATGCAACCCTTTTTTTTTAAATCATAGAACCATTATGTAAATTTATTTGAACTATGAATAAAACCACTTGGGGAATCTTTCAAGTCTCAATGTACATTTCATCCCTTTTTATTGTCAAGGATCTTCTGTGGCACCAAATTACTACTTATTGATGATGATAGGGGGTCAAATGTATATCAAGACGACCCGCATTAGACTATTAATCATCATACACTCATTCCATGTTAGTAAGGTTTTGTCCGGATTTCCTTTATAAATTTATTCAAATGCTTTGAGGTGGTTTACCACATTTTCTTAGATATTGATAAGACTACTCACCTATTTTGCTCGGATTCACCGATATGTGAGATATGTATTTGTTCGGAGTAGTTTTCTTATTGATTTTGGAAATGTATTTTTATGAACGGATTCGATTACTTCGAGGTTTCAAACTTTTACTCTAATGGCACCACTAAGCTTAGGTTACCTTATCGGACTGATCATCCGGCTTGGAATCTTTAATTTGTTCACCAGCTGCAGTTTGGATTATGTCTGTACCGACCATGGCAATGGTTTATATCTGGTCCCACGTGTAGTGGCTACGGTTCTATTTGTTAACGACTATGTTCATTCCGGTCCCACGAGTAGTGGCTACAGTTTTGTCTGCTCCAGTTACTTCGGTAATAGGAGAATTTAGCTATACGTGGTCTGCCAATGTTTTATACGTTTAATGTTTTATCTTATGGTTCTTGTTTATTTCACTTATCATAGCATTGGATTTGTAAACTATTAAGATGTCTATCTTTTAGTTCGTCATTTCTATTTTTCAGGATTTAATTGTGGCTCTCATTTATTTAATGTTTTACTTTTCTATCATCCTATTATTGTTATATTTGCTTGCCAGACCGTCGTGTCTGACCCTGTTTGCTTGGTGCCAGATGTCGAGCCCTTCGCGGTTGAGGCGCACTTCGAGGCGGAACCTATAGTCCTTGTGGAGGGCGAGTGGCAGCCCGATGATGTCGTTTAGACATCGGGTAGTTTTTTTGGAGCTGCGATCACATTTTGGGGAATAGATACTATTCTTTTTTGGGTTTTTGTCATAGCCATTGTTGGCTTATTCTTTTTGGGGAAAAATTGTAATTATTGGCTAACTTTACTTTTGTATTTAACTTGAAACTAACTTTGGGGCCTACCAATGAAATGTTTCTCTTTTTGATGCTAGTCTTGTGCGTTCTCATCTTATACCCATATGTGATAGACTTTTATGTTTGCTACAATGCTTCCGCGTAAGTTATTCGTATGAATGTGATTCTTATTAATCACTGTTGGATCGGATTTTGGGGATCCTTACCACGGAAACCTGTGGGAAACTAGCGTGTGCTGGCGGAATTTTCCGGCCCGTCGTGCCACGACCCCGGATTAAGGTCTCGTTTAACGGGCCCTCGGTCCGGGGGCGTGACATAAGGCCACATAATGGGAGGAGTTACAAGATTTATTTCTTTATTTTGTGACTCCTTTTTCTTGGTTTCTGATTGGCCGGTGGAGAGTTAAGACTTTTAATTGCCTTTAATCACCATCATGGGAGGAGTTTCAAGGTTTAAGTGCCATGAAACCTTTGAATTGTAACTCCCATTTTCTTGCTTCTGATTGGGCCGTCCAAAATAACGAATTAATGACTGCAATAAAGCTAGTCAATTAACTGCATTAAGTGGTCGCCGAGCAGTTGAAGAGCCGCAGGCCGCGCTGCATTTTTTGGAATTCTTTTGGCGATGATCGTCGATGGATCTTCATCAAATGACCATGCAAATTCAGACATCGATTGCTAGCAGCGGGTCGGTGCCATTTGTCATGTCGATTTCTCGATCGATCGGGTAGAAAGCACACTTTTTTGGTCGACTGGTTGGCGATCAATGTTGATTTGATACTCTCGAAGAAGGACCCATGATGTTGACGAAGATCGATGAATTTGGTGCCTCAAAAGTTAGAATTTTGAAAAACTACAGGGGCCAAACATCTTGAAATGCGAAAAAGGGGTAAAAGATAAGCCTTTTTGACGAAAATCCGGCGATCTGGATTTCCATGGTCGCCGGCGACCATGCACCCATGGGGGGATTTTTCCCCTTCGGTCGTCAGTCGTTTTACGGTTTTTCCTACTTCTTTCTTCTTTAGTATTTTTCCTGACACTTGTGTACATTTATTGTCTTGGTTTCCCTGTAGAAAACTTGACGAGAATCCTTGCATTTTGGGGTGCAAAGTTTCCAATTTTCCAGGATAGCCGAAGACTTTGTCGCGTAGAGCTACCGATTTTCCGTTAGAAGTTGAAACTGGGTCACACGATGTCGGAATGACCTGAAATTTGAGGTGAAGCCTTCTAAGCAATAAATAAGACCAACCATAGGCTTTTGTTTGAGTTTTGAAACCGTGTGGGGTCCTGTCGTAAGTAGACTTGATTTTGTCATGAGGAAGATGTCGCGCTTTGATGTGTTGTCAAACGATGTCCGATTGACTTAAAATTTGACGGGAAGCCTATTACAGTTATTTTGAGACGATCCATTGGCTCTGTTTTGGAAGCCATGTTCCCGGGGAACTTCACCGCCGAGAGGCCTGATTTGGCTTTCGAGAGTCAAAGTCTGGTCAAATGTTGTTGAAATGACCTGAGACTTGACGTGTAGCCCTTTGTAAGCATTTTGAAACCAGCCATGTACTCTGTCTGATGAGTGACAGCCTCGATGATTCTCGCCGCCGAGAGGCTTGATTTAGTTATTCGAGGGTTGATGTAGGGTTAAACATTGTCGGTTTGACTTGGAACTTGACGTGGATCCTTCTGGAGATATTTTGAGACCATCCACAGGCTTTGATCGAATATTTGGTGTGTTCGACACTGTCGCCACCAGGAGCTCTTGTTCAGCTGTCGGAGGAGTGAAGTTAGGCCAAATGATTTTGAAATGGCCTGAAACTTCATGTATACTCATCTCTTGGATTTCTTAAAGGATTTTGCTGTTTTTGTTTGATTCTGACAAGGTTTGATTTTTGAAGTAGCATTGCCTGTTTGTGGTAGGCTGCGGCTTCATGTAGCTTTCTTGATGTTGAAGAGGCAAGTGACATTTTTGGTGTCAACATTGGCGGCGAAACTCCCCGGGACCATGGTTTCCAAATTGGAGCTAATGGATCATCTCAAAATGACTCCAACAGGTTCCCTGTCAAATTTCAGGTCAATCGGACATCGGTTGGCCGCACATCAAAGCGCGGCATCTTTTTCGTGAAAAAATCAAGTCTACTAGCAACAGGACCCTACATGACTTCAAAACTCAAACAAAAGCCTATGGTTGGTCTTATTTATTGCTCAGGAGGCTTCACCTCAAATTTCAAGCCATTCCGACAACATTTGTCCCAGTTTCGGCTACTGATAACAAATCGGCAGCTATGCGCGACAAAGTCTTCGGCTTTCCCGGAAAATTGGAAACTTTGCACTCCAAAATGCAAGGATTCTCGACACGTTTTCTACGGGGAAATCAATTCAATAACTGTACAAAATGTCAGGAAGAATACGGAAGAAAAAAGAATCGAAAAAACCAAAAGAAAGGCCAAAAAATGGCGACCAAAAGGGGAAAAACCACGTGACCATGGAAATCTGGGTGACCGGATTTTCGCCAAAAGGGCATTTTTCCGTCCCTTTTCGAGTTTTGAAATGTTTGGCCCTAGTGGTTTTCCAAAAATCTAACTTTCGAGGCGCCAAATGCATCGATCTTCGTCAACATCACGGGTCCATCTTCGAGAGCATCAAATCATCATTGATCGCCAACCGGTAAACCAAGAAAGTGCACTTTTTGTCCGATCGATCGAGAAATCGACATGATAGATAGCACTGGCCCGCTGTTAGCAACCAATGCCTAAAGTTGCATGGTCATCCGATGTCGATCAACAAGAAGATCTATCGATGATTATCGCCAGAAGAATTCCAAAAGACTCGGCACAGCCAGCGACTCTTAAAGTGCCCAGGCGACCATTTAATGTAGTTAATTGACTAGCTTTATGACAAGTTATTGCAGTCATTAATTCATTTTTTTGACGGCCTAATCAGAAGCAAGCAGAAGGAGTTACAAACCAAAGGTTTCATGACATTTAAACCTTGAAACTCCTCCCATCATGGCGATTAAATGTCCTTAATTCTACATTGGCGAATTAGAAGCCAAGATCCAAGAGTTACAAAATAAAGAAATTAAAACTTGTAACTCCTCCATTATGTGGTTTTATGACAATTAAAGCCCATAAACCCTCCTAAATGACTACCAGAAGCCTATAAATAGGAGAGCATTCCAAGTAGAAAAGGGTCCAGAAAAATCCAAGCATCGGTCCAAAAAAATCGATCAGATCATCCGAATCCGGAAATACAAGAGAAAGAAAAAAGAGAGAAAACTCTACTAAAGTTCTCCACCGACCACCGGTACAAGGTGACAAAAGTACCTTGGGGGCTCCCCCCCTCCCAAGGTCCTTTACCTTCTCCTTCTGCTTCCAATGGCTTAGACGTGGCTTTTCAGCCTGTCTACTTAGCTTTTTATTGGACATAGGACCTCCTCTTGTTCTTTGTCCTCTAAAAATCTGAGATTGAAGCTAAGCCAAGCGAATCAAGAGAATCCTCTGTTCTCATTTGCATGGATGATGGCGAAGTCCACATACGACTTGCGACCGTCAATCTGAACGAGTCCCCCACAATCTCCTAAGAAGTTAGATCCTCCTTTTCTTGCTTTTCATTGTAGTTTGTATTTTTCTAAAGAGATAAAAAAAATCACAACTCTTGTCTTTCACTATTGATAAGAATTGTAAATCGGCAATAAACGCCAAAAATCGGCTATAAATGCCAAAAATTGCCTTTTACGGCAAACATCGCCTTTAATGGCAAAACAAATGAAATCGCCTCTTACGGCATTTCAAAACCATGTCTCTTTTGTTAAATATATGTGCAATGAAAGCTCGAAAGAAATTGATTTCCTTTTCTACTTGTGACGGTCGATCTCTGGATCTCTATTTGCAATTCCAAGTAGAGTAGAAAATCTGGCACACCCACCCAAAAAGAAAAATGTTGATGTTTGCTTCGCCTCCGGTCGAGAAAGGGTTGGACCAAATAGACTCTCACGCCTGCCGACCTCAGTAAGCGCCGAGAGCGAAATGCGTGTCCATCAAGCTGGCACATCCGATGGGACTCGTTCATTTGAGAACATGATGCTTAGAAATGGAATATTTGCATATCATATCTTTTGCTCTATGCTTATGCTTCCATTTCTTGATTCCTTGGCTACTTTCTAGTTGGTGGCCTATGTTGGATTTCGCATCTAACAAAATGAGACTGAATTTTTTGGAAATTTCTAATTCTATCTTTGAGTTTATTTCCACTATTTCTCTTTAAAAAAAATCCAGTTTTTGAGTTTATTTCCACTCTTTCTTTTTAAAAAAATCCAGTTTTCTCATGTTGGATTGAGACTTGAGAAACTTTGATCCTCTCTTTTCGTCCATGTGCTTGCAGAAATGTTGAGCCTGTTCGAATTGGGAATTGGGCTATCGTTTTTATTCGATGAGTTCATTAAAGATCTTTAAAAAAAATCAGATTTCTCAGTTTGGATTCAAAATTGAGAAACTTTGATCCTCTCCTTTCATCCATGTGCTTACAGAAATGTTGAGCCTGTTCAAATTGGGAATTGGGCCAACGTTTCTCTTCGAGAGTTCATTAAAGATCTTTAAAAAAAATCAGATTTCTCATGTTGGAATCAGACTTGAGAAACTTTGATACTCTCCTTTCGTCCATGTGCTTGTAGAAATGTTGAGCCTGTTCAAATTGAGAATTGGGCCATCGTTTCTGTTCGATGAGTTCATTAAAGATCTTTAAAAAAATCAGATTTCTCATATTGGATTCAGACTTGAGAAACTTTGATCCTCTCCTTTCGTCCATGTGCTTGTAGAAATGTTGAGCCTGTTTGAATTGGGAATTGGGCCATCGTTTCTCTTCATTGAGTTCATTAAAGATCTTTCTAAAAAAATCAGATTTCTCATTTTGGATTCAAAATTGAGAACCTTTGATCCTTTCCCTTTCGGGCACCGGAGCTCATAGAAATGTTGAGCCTCTAACGAATCGGGGATTGGGCCATCCTTTCTCTTTGAGGAGTTCGATCATTAGGAATCTTCACAAAAAAAGAAGAAGAGAGTGAGACAAAGAACACTAAGGTTAAACAAATTGCGTTCTTTGACCACGATTGATGCAAGAAAAGCCATGTCCAGAGTGTGGAGACAACTTGACTGTTCTAGGCAAGGGTCCTCCAAATGGGTTCATTAAGTAATCCTACCCTTACCTGGGGGCAATTCTATCAATTGAGGTTTCATAAGACCGGATTAGGAGGCCTATGTGCACTATTCCGTCTTTAGATCTTCTTTAAAAAAAATCTTCAAAAAAAAAAAAAACTTTCGTCATTTTTGGATTCAGATTTGAGAAATTTTGGTCCCTTCCCTTCTGGGCACCAGTGCTGGTAGAAATGTTGAGCCTGCGTTCGGATTGGAATACTATCTGCTCTCTTAGACGAACCCAATCTTGACCTTTCAAAAAAAAATCTCATCACTTTAGGATCCAGATTCGAGAAATTGTGGTTCCTTCCCTTTTGGGTACCGGTGCTCGCAGACATGTTGAGCCTGTATTCGGATTGGAATACCATTTTCTGTCTTTGACGAATCCAATCTTGGCCTTTCAAAAGAGAGAATCCATCTCATGGATGCGATTTCTAACATTTGTGCCTAGCAATACTGGTAAGCCCTTTTTGGGTCTACTGTATTCACACCGGTACTCTTGTTCTCTCCAACATTTGTGCCTAGAGGTACTAGTACGCCTTTTCAGGGTCTACTGTATTCGCAACCGGCGGATTGTAACTCCAACCTTATATTCGTCTTACCTCGAGCAAGCCCTGCTTCTCGATAAGTCGAATTTAGGTTTACAATTGCTTCTAGCAGTCACTAGAACGCTCATTCTGGGCTCACCATACTTGCGATCATAACAATTGTACCATCTATGACATTTTGCCTTCTTCATGTCGCTTGGGTCAGTCCATGACCTTCGAGCGATTTCAAAAGACGAAACCATAGTTTTTCCCATTTATGATCATTATATACTTGTGATTACTAATGGATGTGGTCTTGTTTCATAAATTTTTTAAAACTAACAATGGCAGCTTCTCTAAGCATTACTTTTGACGAAAACAAACACCAACTTATGCTTCAACAGAAGCAAAACACGCACATTCACAAGCGCCTAATTAGCTGCCAAAGCGTCACCTTTCTCGGCAACTCTCTGAACTCCGAGTCGACCTCGACTCCCCAGACTATCGTCTTTGGGGTGCTGGGACCATTCCCACTTCCCGAAGAAGAAAATGAGCCTGCCAAAAAGCAGAAGATCACCTCTCAACGTGTCACTACCATGACACCAAAGGCGAGCGCCCAGAAACCCAAAGCCTGCGGCACCCCCGCAAAGCCTCGACCCACAAATAACCAGGTCTATCCCAAGATTTGGTCCCTAAAACCTTTGCCAAAACAAAGAAGGTCCCAAACATCCACAAATCCAGCATATCTAGCCCCACTCAAGGAGAATCAGTTCTACCCTCTTGCTTACATGAAAGAAGAGAGATCCGTCTCCCCCTTGACAACCAAGTCAGCCCTGCATGAGTCGGTTTGTCCCTACAAGCCAAAAATCAAATCATACATCACAAGGCCTCTGCAGACACCTGCCAAGGCCTACAATCATTTAGTTCGACCCTTCATCTCCACAGGGGCCAAACTCGAAAAGTTTAAAGGTTCGCTACGACAAGCAAGGACCGAATCTGGATCCTGTCCATGCCTAGCTTCAAAGAAGATAGGCTCGGTTGTTGCGCCCGAGGGAG
The DNA here is from genome assembly GCA_012931725.1 of Litsea cubeba. NCBI lineage: Eukaryota > Viridiplantae > Streptophyta > Magnoliopsida > Laurales > Lauraceae > Litsea > Litsea cubeba. Next base: position 146,991,950 of record CM022945.1, read on the forward strand.
CACATCCTTCATTTCCAAAGCCCAGCCAGAGCTGACTGAAGCATAAATAGCTCGTCGTGTATGCGGCCGCATGTCATATCGACAAAAGAGACCGGAGAAGCAGAGGACCCAACATCCAACACTTCAAGTCTCTCACAAATGAGTCGAAAAAGAAAGACCCGACCAAGTTGCTACTGTCCATATTGTTGGAAAAACCAGAAGAGCCAAAACTCTACAACCAAAATTCATGTCCGACGTCTCGTGGCTCACAGCATCTCTTGGACACGAAGACATTCAGAAGAATCTCCTGTTCCTTCAAGCCAAGGACGACGGAGTGATCCTTCCTCAAGCTCTTCATTAAAAAGAATGAGCCCCAGCTTAGTCACCAGGATAATTTCTTCATTCGAATCCCGAGGGATGAACGTCTTGGCTACAAACTCTGAGCCACCACCTCACAATGCACCTCAAGAGGATGCGTTCACACTCATCCAGCAGTTGGAACAAGGCCAGCGGAGGATTGAAACTTTGATGGAAAACCTTCTCCTCGCCTTTCAAAATCAAGTGAACAATGAACCGACTTTGAATCTTCAAGACGATGAGGTAAATGGAGAAGAAAATGAGTCACGCGCCCTTACCAAAACGGACGTGGACAGTATCCTCGACAAAGCAAAAGAAGAGGATATACTTAAGGAACATGGGATCAAGCCACCATATCCCATATGGAAGGACCCGGTCTCGTTCCCCACAAAATTCAAACATCCTACTGAAAGTCAAAGACCGAATCCTAGAGGGGGGTGAATAGGGTGAGCTCAAAGACTTTGACCAATTTTAATTCTTTTAGCTTTTAAGTCACTTATGCTTTGTTGAATATTAATTATCTTGTGAAAAATAGAGGTCTCTAAGTTACTCATTCACAAGAAGAAGTTAAGCAAAAGAGCAATCACCATGACACAAGTATTTATATTGGTTCGGCCAACGTGCGTACATCCACTCCCGGAAACCCTACCGGATTTCCACTAACACAAATTAAGGTTTAGGATCAACTCAAACCTTACAAATAGACCACTATGCTTTTCAAGGCTAAGCATGAACCTTTACAACACAACATATGCTTTTTAAGGCTAAGCACCAACCTTTACAACAAGAGGTTTCTCTCTTAAATAAAATGCCTATTGATGCATGGATAAGAGAACAATTTAAGCACGATGTATTGCGTTTAAATAGGCTGATTTGAAAATGAAAGCTAATATTCTAGAAGCATGCATATGAATGACAAAGTCTATAGCTAATGCATGTACTAGAAAAACACTCTAACTCTTTTTAGAAAGTATAAACTAGAAATGATTCAAGGATGTTAATCATGTATGAAATAAAAAGTTGAATGATAAACACATGGTTTTCATAAAGATCAAACTTGTATATTGAAAATTACAATCTTAAGATAAACAAGTTGGATTTGAAAACTAGGATTCAAAAGCACATGTGAATGACAAAACATAAGTTGATTTCATAAGGCAAGGAGACTTTAAAGTTTGAAACATGTTATGAAATACAACTATTCAAGGAAATAGACAACTAATTAAACATGCTTAAAAATTGGAACAAAGGTTTGGAAATAAAGCATGTTTTAGACTTGAGATTAAGAAAGCACACCCATTTGACGATCAAAGGTTGAATCAATGGAATGACTTCATAATCCCTTCACTAATGCACTTGAAAAGTTGCTCTTCCTTGCACTTGAAAATCCCCCAAAGTGCAGCAACTTTTCCAAAAGAGAAAGCCACTTTTTATAGAAAAAGTTGTTCCAACGGCTAGCTGTCGGTTAGCCGACAAATAGAGTTCGGCTAGACGAGAGCACAATGGTCATCTCCTATGGTCATATTTTTGAAAATTTGATGACCAGAAAAGGCATGTCGGTTCACCGAACCTATTCAGTTAACCGAGAGGTGACCGACAGCTCAACCGACAAAGCAAAAAGTCTGAAAATGAAACTCTCTGGAATTCTAACCGAATGCCTTTCGGTCAGCTTCTGAACCACGGTCGGTTAACCGACCCTTAACCAATAGGCTGACCGACAAGAAAATATCTGAAAAATGTAGCTCTCTGGAAATGGAACCGACAGAAGCTCGATCGAGGTCGGTTTACATGTCGGTTAGCCAACACTTAACCGACAGGCTATTCAGTCAGAAGTTCTGAAACTCTGAAGGATTTTTGAGAGAAAACAATTTGAAAGCTCTGAAATGAAATATATAAAATCCGAGTTGAAAGCTTCAAAAACTCAAGAGACATAAAGATTTTGAAAACCATGCATATCATATAAAAACAAAAGATTGTGACTGAGAAATATGCATGATGATCCTAAGATTAAGAACATGAATGAATGAGAGGTCAAGCCTATGAAAATGAATGCAACCTATCAAATTGCAACCAAATAAAAACCCTAACAATCTCCGCCTTTGCAATTTGATGGCAACTCTTGAAGCTTGACTCTCTCTCAATCTTCTTGAAACTTGAACACCAATAACTTTGGACATTTATGGAGCTTTGGATGATCGGGAGAACTTGGATATTCTGGAGCTTTAGATTTTCCTTGTGAGAGAAACTATAGGCAAGGCTTCTCCCTTTCAACTAGATAACACTTGAATCTTCTCCCCTTCAATTGGAGACGTCTTCTCTTGATATCACTTTATATTTCTCTCTCCCTTTGACATCTAATTGCAAAGGAGCCTGCCCAACTATAAAAGGCATAAAGAGATATGATAAAAATGAAATGCAATAACATGTGATTAGCCAACAAGTAGTTCAGAATTCAGGGCATGGGCCAATGCCCAATTGATGTCTCAATTTGATGAACCTTTCATTTCCAAGGGGTTTAGTAAATAGGTCAGCCAATTGAGAATTTGTTGGAACAAAAAGTAACTCAATAGATCCTTGATCAGCATGATCACGCAAAAAGTGATAGCGAATGTCAATGTGTTTTGTGCGAGAATGTTGAACAGGATTTTTAGAAATACTAATGGCACTAGAGTTATCGCACATGATAGGCATACAATTTTGTGGAACATTATAATCTAACAAAGTTTGTTTCATCCATAACAGTTGAGCACAACAACTACCTGCAACAATATACTCAGCTTTTGCAGTAGACAGGGATACAAAATTTTGCTTTTTGCTAAGCCAAGTTACTAAGCAATTTCCTATGAAATAACAGTTGGAATTTGAGATGACTTGAGAAGTCTTTTGAAGAATTGAAGAATTTAGTATCTCAAGCATCATTTTGAGTTGGAATTATTGTCAACACAATGTCACAAGCATGATGTTAATAGGTTGGTGTTGATAGAGCTTAAAAGAGAAATCAGAGTTGAAACAGTCAGGAATTCAGAATTCCTGAAGCAGAGTGTGCGGTCGACCGGGCACCCCATGCGGTCGACCGAGCAAGAGGAACCTGTAGAAAAGTTTCAGGCAGCTCCCAGTTATTTTCGTGACACAGTGTGTCGTCGGTCGACCGGGACCCCTGGATGTCGACCGAGCACGACAGGTATCTGTTTCCAGACTGTGTATGATGTCGACCGAGTACACCAGGATGTCGACCGAGCACGGGAAGACAGAATTGCGCAGAAACAGAAGTCTTGCACGAAAATTCAGGAAACTCTTGTATTTTGTTTGGGACTCTTTCTAAACGAATTGTAGCCTATTTGGAACACTCTTAAGGGTTATCATAACCTATATAAAGGCATGTTTGGCTCGTTTTTAAAGAGACACAAGAAAGAGAGAAAGAAGAGAAGAAAAAGAGAAGAAAAGAGAGAGAGTTTTGGAGAGAAGAGAGTGTTGTTGCTGTGTGTGTTGACACCAAAAATGTCACTTTGCCTCTTCAAGATCCAAAGAGCTACATGAAGTCGCAACCTGCCATAAATAGGCAATGCTGCTTCCAAAAATCAAATCTTGTCAGAATCAAACAAAAACTGCAAGATTCTTCCAGACAGCCAAAAGAGGAGTACACAAGAAGTTTCGGGCCATTTCAAAATCATTTGGCCTAACTTCGCTTCTCCGACAGCCGAAAAGGAGCTCTCGGCGGCAAAGCTCTCCGGAACCATGGTTTCCAAGACAGAGCCTATGGATCATCTTAAAATGACTCCAATAGGTTCCCTGTCAAATTTCAAGTCAATCGGACATCGGTTGACCGCACATCAAACCGCGACATCTTCATCGCGACAAAAAGTAAGTCTACTGGTGATAGGACCCCAAACGGCTTCAAAACTCAAACAAAAGCCTATGGTTGGTCTTATTTATTGCTCAGGAGGCTTCACACCAAATTTCAGGTCATTCCAACATCGTTTGTCCCAGTTTCAGCTTCTGACGGAAAATCGGCATCTCTGCGCGACAAAGTCTTCGGCTTTCTCAGGAAATTGGAAACTTTGCAAAATAAAATGCAAGGATTCTCATCAGGTTTCCTACAAAGAAATCAGGCCAATAAATGGTCAAAATGTCAAGGAAAAGTACAGGAGAAAAAAGAATAAAAAAATAGCAAAAACGGACACAAAACGGGACACGAAAGGGGGAAAACCCCCCCCAGGGTCGCAGACCCCTGCGACCCTGGGCCAGGGTCGCCGGCGACCTTGGAACCCGGGGTCGCCGGAAGGCCCCGGAAACCCCGGTTTTCGCCGTTTTTTCGCGATTCGAAGAGCCCAGCCTCTGGTACTTTCCAAAATTCATGCTTTTGAGACACCAAGTCCTCTGACATCCGTCCAAAACACGGGTAAATCATCAAGAGTATCGAAAACAATATTGATCGCCACCCGGTCAACCAAAAAAAAGTGTGCTTTCTACCCGACCGATCGAGAAATCGACAGGACAGATGGCACCGACCCGCTGTTGGCAACAAACACCTGAAATTACATGATCATCTAATGTCGATCTACATGAAGATCCATCGATGATCATCGACAGTAGAATCCCAAAAGACGTGGCACGGCCCGCGACTCTTCAGCTGCTCGGCGACCACTTAATGCGATTAATTGACTAACTTTATTACAGTCATTAATCCATTTCTTTGGACGGCCCAATCAGAAGCAAGCATTCGGGAGTTACAAGTCAAGAGATTCATGGCATTTAACCCATGAAACTCCTCCCATCATGGCGATTAAAGGCGATTAAATGCCCTCAATCTCCTCCGGCCAATCAGAAGCCAAGAAAAAGGAGTTACAAAATAAACAATTCAATTTTGTAACTCCTCCCATTATGCGGCTTAATGACAATAAAAGCCCATAAACCCACCTAAATGGCTACCTAAAAGCCTATAAATAGGAGGGCTCTCCAAGAAGAAAAGACACCAGAAAACAAAGATCAGAAACATCAACAAAACATCAGAAACATCAGAGAAAAAAGCACAAACACACAGACAGAAATCCAGAGAAAGGAAAAAGAGAGAAAACTCTGCGGAAATTCTACACCGGCCACCGCAACAAGGTGACAAAAGTCCCTTGGGGGGTACCCCCCCCCCCCCAAGGTCCTTGCCTTCTCCTCCTGCCTCCAACGGCTTAGATGTGGCTTTTCAGCCCGTCTACTCGGTTTTTTATTGGACATAGGACCTCCTTTTGGTCTTTGTCCTCTAAAAACCCGAGGTTATAGCCAAGCCAAGCGAATCAATAGCATCCTCTGTTCTCATCTGCATGGATGATGGCGAAGCCCACATATGGCTTGCGACCGTCAATCTAAACGGGTCCCCCACAATCTCCTGAGAAGTTAGATCCTCCTTTTCTTGCTTTTCATTGTAGTTTGTATTTTTTCAAAAGAGACAAAAATCACAATTCTTGTCTTTCATTGTTGATAAGGATTGTAAATCGGCTATAAACGCCAAAATCGGCTATAAACGCCAAAAATCGGCTATAAACGCCAAAATCGGCTATAAATGCCAAAAAAATCGCCTTTCACGGCAAACTAAGAAAAATGTCTCTTTTCTTAAATATATGTGCAATGGAAAACTTGAAAGAAGTTGATTTCCTTTTTACTTGCGAAGGTTGATCTCCGGATCACCACTTGCAATTCCAAGGAAAAATAGAAAATCTGGCACACCCACAAAAAAAGAAATGTTGATGCACGCCCATTGCCCCCCGGTTACGAAAGGGTCGGAACCAAACGGACTCCCACGTCCGCCGACCTCGGTAGGAACCCGAGCATTCGGGGCGCGGTCCATCAAGCTGGCTCCACCCGGTGGGACCCGTTTATTTGAGAACACGATGCTAGAAATGAAATATTTGCATATCATATATTTTGCTCTATGCTTATATTTCTTTTCTCGATTCTTTGGCTACTTTATAATTGGTGGCCTATGTTGAATTCCGCATCTATATTTCCATTCATTCTCTTTTCAAAAAAAAAAAAAAAAATTTTAAACAAAAAAAAATCAGATTTTTCATTTTGGATTCAAAATTGAGAAACTTTGTTCCTCTCCCTTCTGGGCACTGGCGCTCACGGAAATCGTTGAGACCGTGTTCGGATCGGGGATTGGGCCATTGTTTCTCTTCGATGAGTTCATTAAAATAAAAATATATATATATATATATAAAAAAGACATAGACCACTAAGGTTAAACCAACTGTGTTCTTTGATCATGGTTGATTCAAAGAAAAGCCTTGTCCAGAGTGTGGAGACAGCTTGACTGTTCTAGGCAAGGGTCCTCCAAACGGGTTCATTAAGTAATCCTACCCTTACCTGGGGGCAATTCTATCAATCAAGATTTCATAAGACCGGGTTAGGAGGCCTATGTGTACTCTCTCGTCTTTTAAATAATTTTTTTTTAAAAAAAATAATAAATTTTTTTTTAAAAAATAAAAAATAAAAATTTTAAAATAAAAAATAAAGAATAAAAATTTTCAAAAAAAAATTTCTTAAAATTAAAAAAAAAGATTTTTTTTTAAAAAAAAAATCTTTAAAAAAAAAAATCTTCAAAAAAAAAACTTCCGTCATTTTGGGTTTAGATTGGAGAAATCTTGGTCTTCTCCTTTCTGAGCACTGGCGCTCACGGAAATCGTTGAGACCGTGTTCAGAATGGAATGCAATGCCTTTTGCTCTCTTTGATCAATCCAATCTTGACCTTTCAAAATAGAGAATCTCATCTCATGGATGCGGTCTCAAAACATTTGTGTCTAGCGGTACTAGTACGCCCTTTCAGGGTCTACTGTATTGCGACCGGCACATCTGTAACTCCAACTTTATATTCTTCTTACCTCGAGCAAGCTCTGCTTCTCGATAAGTCGAATTTAAGTTCACAATTGCTTCTAGCAGTCACTGGGATGCCCATTCCGGGCTTACCATACCTGCGATCAGAACAATTGTACCTTCTATGGCATTTTGCCTTCCTCATATTGCTTGGGTCATCTACCTCGAGCAATTTGAAAAGTCGAAACCATAGAACTTCCCATTTATGATCATTATATTCTTGTGATTACTAATGGATGTGGTCTTGTTTCAGAAATTTTCGAAAACTAACAATGGCAGCTTCACTAACCATTACTTTCGATGAAAACAAGCACCAACTCATGCTTCAAAGCAAACCACGCGCACCTACAAGCGCCCCATCAGCTGCCGAAGTGTCAACTCCCTCGGCAACTCTCTGAACTCCGGGTCGACCTCGACTCCCCGGACTATCGTCTTTGGGACGCTGGGACCTTTCCCACTTCCTGAGGAACAAACTGCTCCCTCCAAGAAGCAGAAACTCGCCTCTCAACGTGTCACTACCGTGACACCAAAGGCGAGCACCAGAAGGCCTGAAGCCCGTGGCAGCCCCACGAAGCCTCAACCTGCAAACAACCAGGTCTACTCCAAGACTTGGTCCCCAAGACCTTCACCAAAACAGAGAAGGTCCCAGACATCCACTAAGCCAGCATACCTGGCCCCACTCAAAGAGAACCAGTTCTATCCTCTTGCTTACATGAAAGAGGAGAGACCCATCTCAAACCTGACTCCTAAGTCATCCCAGCATGAGCTGGCTTGTTCCTACAAGCCCAAAATCAAGTCATGCATCACAAGGCCTCCACAAGCACCTGCTAAGGCCTACAAACCTGCAGTTCGACCCTTCATCTCTATAGGGGCCGAACTTCAAAAATTCAAAGCTTCGCTGCAACTGGCGAAGGATAGGGTTTGCATCCTGTCCTTGCCCAGCTACAAAGAAGACAGGCTCGGCTGCTGCGCCCGAGGGAGCACATCCTTCATTGTCAAAGCCCAGTCAGAGCTGACTGAAGCTCAAATTGCTCGTCGTATACGCCGCCGCGCGTCATACCGACAAAAGAGACTAGAGAAGCAAAGGACCCAGCTTCCCACACTTCAAGTCTCTCCTAAATGGGTCGAAAAAGAAAGACCCAACCAAGTTGCTGCCGTCCATATGGTTGGAAAAACCAGAAGGCGCCAAAAATCAGCAACAAAAATCCATGTCCGACGTCCGATGACCCGCAGCGTCTCCAGGACAAGAAGACATTCAGAAGAATCCCCTGCTCCTTCAAGCAAAGGACAGCAGAGTGATCCTTCCTCAAGCTCCTCTTCAAAAAAAATGAGCCCCAGCTCAGTCACCAGGACAGTTTCTTCGTTCGAATCACGAAGGATGAATGTCTTGGCTACAAATTCTGAGCCACCACCCCGCAATCCACCTCCAGAAGATGCGATCACCCGCATCCAGCAGTTGGAACAGGGCCAGCAGAGGATTGAAACTCTGATGGAAAACCTTCTCCTCGCCTTCCAAAATCAGGCGAACAATGAACCTCCTCCGAATCATCAAGACGACGAGGTAAATAGAGAAGAAAATGAGTCACGCGCCCTAACCAAAAAGGACGTAGACGGTATCCTCGCCAAAGCAAAAGAAGAGGATATACTCAAGGAGCATGGGATCAAGCCACCATATCCCTTATGGATGGACTCGGTCCCGTTCCCCACCAAATTCAAGCATCCTACTCTCCAAACATATACGGGGAAAGGATCAGCTAGACAGCACGTCATCCACTTCAAGATCCTGACGGGAGCTATCGCGGATCAAGATGCACTCAAGATCCGCCTCTTTGCAAGTACCCTAAAAGGTACGGCCTTCGATTGGTACTCCACTCTGCCGGAGGACTCAATCCAAAACTGGGCCATGCTAGAGACACGCTTCCTCACTCACTTCAAAGGTGAAGATCATCCCGCTACTATGACTCAGCTGTGCAGCCTAAAACAGGGGGAGAATGAATCAACATATGACTTCATTCACAAGTGGAAAGCAATGGCATACAAATGCTCTGATGTATTGCCACAAGCGTCGCTAGTCGACATCTGCCGAAACAACATGAGAGCCAGAATCCGCTCCATGATCATCGGCAACAAATCAAAAAACCTGGGAGAACTCCTAGAAGCTTCCATGGAAGCTGAAACGGTGATTAAGGACCTCAACAGTCAGAAATCATCAAGAAAAGAGCCAACCGCCATTGCGACCTCTAAACCAAAGAAGAAAGAGGTCCTCAATGTGTAGACCAAGTCAGCTCCTCAGCCACCAAAGAAAGCTGAAAACAAAGCTGTTGGTAAGAAACCTGAACTCTCTGATGCCTTCAAAGAACGAGTAGAGAAGAAATACCCGTTTGATGAAGATGTTGATGAAATCTTCGGGGCTCTTGTGGCAAACGGCAAGCTCACCTTGCCTGAACCAAAAAGACCGGGTGATGTTGGCAAAACCAACGACCCTCGGTACTGTCCATACCACCAGATGATCTCGCATCCTCTCAATCAATGCTTCGTTGTGAGAGAGGAAATAAATGAGATGTGGAAAAACGGAGTCATCACCTTTGACAAAAACTATGGGTCTGCCTCCGTCAACATGGTGACATGTGGACAAACATCAAGATCACCGAAGAAGAAGATCACTACTTCCTTCAAGGTGATAAACTCAATCGAAGCGTCCGAGGAACTGGTTCCTTACCCGACACCAGACGGACAACCGATATGGGTACATCCCGATCTCCTGGAAGATGAAAATTGGGAGGTCGTGAAAATAAAGCCTACAGCTCAACAGCGAAGGCAGGCTAGGAAACATCTCCTCAAGCTCAAACGGCAAGAGAAGACCCAGCCAAAACTAGAGGTCAAAGAAAAGGCAGAGGCTTCCTCTACCGCTTCACTGGAGGTAACAAAAACATCCCTTCCAGAGACTTCAAAGGGGGTAAGGAAATTCACTCTCAGTGATTTCATGCCACCTCAATTCAAAGAAGCCATGCAGGAGGCATCATACTCTTGCAATTCGGTAGTTGGATTCTCCATTGATGGATACGAATCCAGCGACACCGATGATGGATTCGAATCCAACTACACAGATGAGTGGGAGGAATCCCTTGAAACAGGAGAATATCTCTCCGATGAAGAATGGGTTCCTGAGTCTCATCTTATGCCAGTAATCTGGTATAACCCCCTACAGCCACAAGGATCCTGGTCTGATGATGAAGAAGACCAAGAAGCTGTTGGAATTTGAGATGACTTGAGAAGTCTTTTGATGAATTGAAGAAGTTAGCATCTCAAGTATTGTTTTGAGTTGGAATTCTTGTCAACACATTGTCACAAGCATGATGATAGTAGGCTGGTGTAGATAGAGCTGAAAAGAAGAATCAGAATTGAAACAGTCAGGAATTCAGAATTCCTGAAGCAGAGCACGCGGTCGACCGGGCTCTTCATGCGGTCGACCGAGAGAGAAGAAACCTGCAGAAAACAGTTTCAGGCACCTCTCAGTTATTTTCGTGACACAGTGTGTCTTCGGTCGACCGGGACCCCAGGATGTCGACCGAACTCGAAATTGTCTGTTTTCCAGTCAGTGTCTTCGGTCGACCGAGCAAGCCAGGATGTCGACCGAGCACGGGAACCAGAGTTGCGCAGAATTAGAAGTTTTGCACGAAAATTCAGCACTCTTATCTAATTTGTTTGGGACTCTTTCTAAACGAATTGTAGCCCGTTTTAAATACAATTAAGGGTTATCAAAACCTATAAAAAGGCATGTAAGGGTCGTTCTTAAAGATACACCAGAAGAGAAGAGTTTTAGAGAGTTATAGAGAGAGTTTTGGAGAGAAGAAGAGTGCTGGTGCTGTGTTGCTGTGTTGCTGCATTATCAGACGTTTTCTACAGCAATTGTGGACGAGATTATGCTCTAGAAGATGGTGTTTTCGTCCATGAGTTAAGTGTCTCTCTTTTATGCTTTAGATTTCAATTTGTAAGGGATTGAGAGAGAGAGAATTGTAGAGGGGAAGGGCTGTAGACAGAGTTTATCTTCCATTCTGTTTTTTTTACATCAAGTTGGTGCTTGGTGTTTAGGGTTTGGTGATCCTATCTGTGGGTGCAGATAAATTGTAAAGGGAGTCGGTGCTTCCTAGATAGTTGGTGCTATCTGAAACTAAGGGTTGGTGCTCTTTGTCGTTGGTGCGACTAAATAAGATTCAGATCTGTCCCGGATTGGTGTTCGGACAGTCTTTGAACCGTGGACGTAGCCTTTCGGTGAACCACGTTAAATCTGGTGTCATTGTGTGGTTTGACTTGTTTTGTTGTTGAATTGGACCTGTTTTTAGAAATCACTGATTCACCCCCCCCCCCCTCTCAGTGATCGCGGTATCCAACAATTGGTATCAGAGCGAGGTTCCCTTGATCAGTTTAATACGCTAAGGGTGATCTCTTGTCAAATCACATGGCAGTCAATACAGGGAATATGAAAGCACCTCTGTTTGATGGTTCTAATTACTCCTTTTGGAAGATTAGGATGCAAGCCTTCATCAAATCTCTTGGCTATGATGTTTGGGAGGCTGTCAGAGCCGGTTACAATGCTGCCACCCGTACCCAATGATACTGCATCAAAGAAGTTGGCAGACAACGACTCCAAGGCGCAGAATGCACTCTTTAGTGGCCTTGTGGACAGCGAGCTTGTCAAAGTAATTGCATGCAAAACAGCCAAGGAAATTTGGGACAAGTTGCAAAGCATACATGAAGGTGATGAGAAGATTAATGAAGCCAAATTACAAACCCATCGCTCTCAATTTGAATCTCTTCGCATGGAGGAAAGCGAGAATGTTGACTCGTATATGCAACGAGTGAATGAAGTCACGAATGACATTCGTGGACTAGGGGAGGAGATTAAAGAGCCGGTCATCGTCAAAAAGGTTCTAAGATCTCTTCTTCCCCGGTTTGATTCAAAAGTCTCAGCCATTGAAGAAGCCAAAGATCTGAATGCATTTTCCATGGATGAATTACATGGTTCTCTAACTGCCTATGAGATGCGCATAGGAAAGACGTCTTCATCTGATAAAGAAGCCGCCTTCAAAGTTCAGAAAAAGGCAAAAGAGACTGCTGGTCATGATGTTGATTCTGATGATGATGAGCTTGAGGCTCAATTTGTTAGAAAATTGAAGAAAGGAAGCAATGGCAAGTACAAAGGGAAGCTACCCTTTAAATGCTTCAATTGTGGAGGTATTGGTCACTTTGCTGCGAAGTGTCCCCTAAAAGAAGACAATGATAATGACTCTTATGCTGAAAAGAGTAAAGGAAAGAGAAATTTCAGAAAAAGGGGCAAAGCTAAAAACTTTCTATGTCAACAAGACGACAGCACGTCTGAATCTTCAGACGATGATGAATCAATCGAAGCTCTCTTCATGGTCACTGTTGAAGAAGAAGAAGAGCTAGATCCGGAAGAGGATGAGGAGGCTGAAGTCAATCTTGAAGAGGAACTCATAGCCGCACTTGAGGAGCTTAGCATGGAACGCAAATCAAGTAAGAAAAATCTGAAACTTCTCCATGAATCTGAAAGTTCTATTATTGCATTGAAAACTCTAGTAGAAGAATATAAAAGAATGGTAGAAGTCCTTGAAAACCAAATAAGTATAAAAAAGGAAGAGGCTATGAAACTTGAAACTGAGATCGCTAGAGCAAAGGCTGAAAATTTGGAAAATAGCAAAAAACTCAAAGCGCTCCAAGCGATTGAAGGGACTATGAAACTCAATGAACTACTGAAAGTTCAAAGACCTGCCCACTTCAGATTTGGTCTAGGATTTGAGAAAGGTGAATCCTCTAAGATTACACCTCCTGAAAAGAAAAAGTTTGTGAAGCAAGTCACTGCACCTTCTAATTCTATGAAGCCCACTCAACCTAGAAAGGAGTCCATTCCTGTTAGAAAGGTAATGAAGACTAACCAGCCACAAAGAAGATACAGATTCTATGGTTATTGCTTTCATTGTAATATGTTTGGACATAAAAAAGCTGATTGCAAATTCTATGTAAGAAACAGTCCATTTGTGACTAGGAATCCTTTTTCAATCCTAAGTAGCCACAAAATTGAGTGCTATATGTGTCATAATTATGGACACTTGGCTAGGGATTGTAGGTTGCATATTGCTAACAAGTTTCAGGTTGAAAAGAAACCCAAGTTAGTTAAGGCTTGGAGAGCAAAGCAAAGTGCAGAAAGTCCCAAAGAATCTCTCATTGTGCAAACGGCATTCAATGCACAAAAGAAGACAGCACCATGGGTCCTTGATAGTGGTTGTTCAAGCCATATGACTGGTGATAAAGAGAAATTCATCAAATTACAGCACTATGAAGGCGGTTCAGTGAAATTTGGCAACAATGATGGTGCCAAAATCTGCGGAAAAGGTGTTATTCAGCTTATGGCAAACAAGATCAGATCTGAAGAAGTCTTATATGTGTCTGGATTGAGACACAACATGCTTAGTGTGAGCCAGATCTGTGACAAGGGTCATGAAGTTATCTTCACAAAGAATGGGTTTGCCATCAAGAAGAGTAGCAACGGCAAAACAGTGGCAACTGGATCAAGAACTGCTGGAAATCTCTATACATTGTCAGATGGAGCTGAAAAGACCTGCTTGATGAGTCAGACAGAGGAAAGTTGGTTGTGGCACAAACGCCTTGAGCATCTAAGCTTTGATAACATGTCAAAGATTTGCAATTCAAAGGCTGTAAGAGGCATGTCTACAGTTGAAAAGCCTTCCAATCCCATTTGCGACTCTTGCCAAAAGGGAAAGCAAACGAGGGTTATGTTCAAGTCAAAGGAGCATCATTCCAAGAAACCTCTTGAGCTAGTGCACACTGATCTCTGTGGACCGATGCGAACTCAAAGCACCAATGGAGATAAGTATTTCATGTTATGCATTGATGATTATACTCGTATGACATGGGTATTGTTTCTTAAGCATAAGCATCAAGCACTTGATCGTTTTAAAGTGTTTAAAGCACAGGTTGAAAATCAATTGGAAAAACGTATCAAGATTTTAAGGTCTGATCGTGGAGGCGAGTTCACATCTGAAGAGTTCACTAAATATTGTGAACATCATGGCATTCAAAGACAGTACTCAGGCCCTAGAACTCCACAGCAAAATGGAGTAGTGGAACGGAAGAATCGCACCGTACAAGAGATGGCTCGTACGATGCTAAGTGAAAGCAAGATGGCTGACAAGTATTGGAAAGAGGCAATTCATACGGCTGTATACATTCAAAACCGATGCTTGATCAGGCCACATGAAGTCAAAACTCCCTATGAGCTATGGTTTGGAAGAAAAGCAACAGTCAAGCACTTCAAAGTCTTCGGCAGCAAGTGTTACATCAAGAGGCTCGAACAAAATCCGGGCAAATTTGAAGAAAGAGCTGACGAAGGTATATTTCTGGGTTACTCCTCTACTAGCAAGGCATATAGGTGTCTTAACAAAAGAACCAGAAAAATCATAGAAAGTGCTGATGTGAGAATAGATGAGAATATTGAACCAAAGAATGCAACTCATAATGACAGTCCAGTTTATGAGGACTCGAGTGAGATTGATGATGAGATGGCTGAATCTAATGATTCTGAGAAATCAAAGGATGACTCAAAAGATACTTCACCTAAGAAGCACAGCACTTGGGTAGAGCAACACCCTAAGGATCAAATCATTGGAGATCCTAAGGCAGGCGTTCAAACTAGACAAAGTGTAGTTAGCAGTTACTCACTTGTGTCCACCATTGAACCCAAGACTGTGGCTGAAGCCAGTCTCGATGAAAGTTGGTTGAAATCTATGCATGAGGAGTTGGAGCAAATTGAGAAGAACTCCACATGGGAACTTGTTCCTAGACCTACTGATAAGAATGTTATTGGTACTAAATGGGTCTTTCGGAATAAGCTGAATGAAGATGGTCAAGTCATTAGAAACAAAGCAAGGTTGGTTTGTAAAGGCTATGCTCAAGTTGAAGGCATAGATTTTGAAGAGACCTTTGCACCGGTGGCTCGTCTGGAAGCTATTCGAATGTTTCTTGCATTGGCAGCATACAAAACCTTCAAGGTATTTCAGATGGACGTAAAGTCAGCTTTCTTGAATGGTTTACTTGAAGAAGAAGTCTACATTGAGCAACCTGATGGTTTTCTCATCAGCAAAAATTCAGATCTAGTGTGCAAATTGAAAAAGGCTCTTTATGGACTGAAACAAGCGCCAAGGGCATGGTATGCAAGGCTGGATCTCTATCTCCGCAAGATCGGTTTTGGAAAAGGACTTGTTGATAGCAATCTATATGTCAAAACTGAGTTAAGCAAACAGCTGGTTGTCATTGTTTATGTTGATGACATAATCTTTGGTGGCAATGATGAGGAGATGTGCAGGAATTTCGCTGAAGAGATGAAGAAAGAATTTGAGATGTCAATGCTTGGAGAACTAAAGTTCTTTCTTGGTTTACAAGTTCAGCAGCTGAAACATGGTATCTTCATATCACAGATGAAATACATCAAGGAAATGCTGAAGCGATTTAATATGGAAGACAGCAAGCCAGTGAGCACACCAATGTCAACAAACACGAAGCTTAGCAAAGATGATAAGGCCTCGTCCGTTGATCATACCACCTATCGCTCTATGATAGGAAGCTTGCTCTACTTGACTGCTACAAGACCAGATCTTCTACAAGCAGTATGTATGGTTGCACGTTTTCAAGCAGCACCAACTGAAACGCACCTTACAGCAGTGAAAAGAATCTTTCGATATCTGAAAGGTACTATGGAGCTTGGTATCTGGTATCCCAAAGGCAAATCCTTCACTCTAGTTGCATATTCTGATGCCGATTGGGCTGGATGCGTAGATGATCGCAAGAGTACTAGCGGCGGCGCATTTTATCTTGGAGAAAGATTAGTTGCTTGGCATAGTAAGAAGCAAGACTCAGTATCCCTTTCTACAGCGGAAGCGGAATATATTACAGCGGCAACTTGTTGTACGCAAGTGTTATGGATGCGGCAAATGCTCTCTGATCTAGGAGTTCCTACAACGGATCCTACGCCGATCCTATGTGACAACACGAGTGCAATTCATATATCTAAGAATCCTGTTCAGCACTCTCGAACAAAGCATGTAGCAATTCGTTATCATTTTCTTAAAGATAAAGTTGCTGATGGAGAGGTCAAGTTGGAATATGTTCCAACAACTGAGCAAGTGGCTGATATTTTCACGAAACCTCTGCCAAAGGAAGTCTTCGAGTATCTCCGGAAAAAGTTAGGAGTTACTCACTCTCCTAAACCGTAGGAGTTGTGCTTGAAAGGGGGAGCAATGCATTCATTGAATATCCTATTCGCTCCTCGGTTTGGTCCCTTTGGACTTGTTGTCAAAGGGGGAGAGATGTTATGATATGATAGCAAGGAGAGATGTTATGCTATTAAAACTAGGGGGAGATTGTTGACAGTGCATGGTTGATATTTCAGAATCTCAGAATTGGTTCCAAGTGAGTGTTGAAGTTCTAATAGTGTTGCCAACAATTCCAAAGGGGGAGATTGTTGGAATTTGAGATGACTTGAGAAGTCTTTTGATGAATTGAAGAAGTTAGCATCTCAAGTATTGTTTTGAGTTGGAATTCTTGTCAACACATTGTCACAAGCATGATGATAGTAGGCTGGTGTAGATAGAGCTGAAAAGAAGAATCAGAATTGAAACAGTCAGGAATTCAGAATTCCTGAAGCAGAGCACGCGGTCGACCGGGCTCTTCATGCGGTCGACCGAGAGAGAAGAAACCTGCAGAAAACAGTTTCAGGCACCTCTCAGTTATTTTCGTGACACAGTGTGTCTTCGGTCGACCGGGACCCCAGGATGTCGACCGAACTCGAAATTATCTGTTTTCCAGTCAGTGTCTTCGGTCGACCGAGCAAGCCAGGATGTCGACCGAGCACGGGAACCAGAGTTGCGCAGAATTAGAAGTTTTGCACGAAAATTCAGCACTCTTATCTAATTTGTTTGGGACTCTTTCTAAACGAATTGTAGCCCATTTTAAATACAATTAAGGGTTATCAAAACCTATAAAAAGGCATGTAAGGGTCGTTCTTAAAGATACACCAGAAGAGAAGAGTTTTAGAGAGTTATAGAGAGAGTTTTGGAGAGAAGAAGAGTGCTGGTGCTGTGTTGCTGTGTTGCTGCATTATCAGACGTTTTCTACAGCAATTGTGGACGAGATTATGCTCTAGAAGATGGTGTTTTCGTCCATGAGTTAAGTGTCTCTCTTTTATGCTTTAGATTTCAATTTGTAAGGGATTGAGAGAGAGAGAATTGTAGAGGGGAAGGGCTGTAGACAGAGTTTATCTTCCATTCTGTTTTTTTTACATCAAGTTGGTGCTTGGTGTTTAGGGTTTGGTGATCCTATCTGTGGGTGCAGATAAATTGTAAAGGGAGTCGGTGCTTCCTAGATAGTTGGTGCTATCTGAAACCAAGGGTTGGTGCTCTTTGTCGTTGGTGCGACTAAATAAGATTCAGATCTGTCCCGGATTGGTGTTCGGACAGTCTTTGAACCGTGGACGTAGCCTTTCGGTGAACCACGTTAAATCTGGTGTCATTGTGTGGTTTGACTTGTTTTGTTGTTGAATTGGACCTGTTTTTAGAAATCACTGATTCACCCCCCCCCCCTCTCAGTGATCGCGGTATCCAACAGAAGCTGTACAAGAAAATGCTGCTGAACCAGCACCTCTCATTACTCCAGTGGAAATCAACAATGTTGAGCCACAAAGAGATGATGAAGAAGAAGATCTGGCTCCCATGCCTGATCTTGAAGAATATGCAAGGATCTTGCAGCGACTCGCTCTAGAACAAGAGCAAGAACGCGTCAACGAGCCTCCTCGCAATCCAGAGCCTGAAGTCCCTGAAGACCACCAGGTACATCCTCCCTTAACTCCTGAAAATGGAGAAAATTGCTGGATAGACGATCCTCTCACATCCGAGGATGAGTCTGACTCCGATCAGGCAACGTCTCCCGTCAGAGCTTCCTGTAATGTGATAATTCGGGATTATAGCTCTTCCGAAGAATCGTCTGATGAGAGCACTTACACTCCGGCTTCGCAAACACAAACTGCGAATGAATCCATTGAAATGCTTCTTCGGCGTCTCGTCGGGTAAGTTCCTCGGATTCTTAGTTCGGAAAGCTGGAATAGAGCTTGACCCCATAAAAGTCAAAGCCATTCTAGAAATGCCCTCTCCAAGAACCTTGAGAGAACTCAAAGGGCTTCAAGGGAGATTGGCCTACATCAGACGGTTCATCTCCAATCTTTCGGGGAAATGCCGTCCATTCTCCCGGTTGATGAAAAAAAGGTGTAAACTTTGTCTGGGATGCTGACTGTGAAGCTGCTTTCCAAGACATCAAGTCATACCTGACAAAACCTCCAGTGTTAGCTGCTCCTACCACTGGAAAACCATTCATCTTGTACACAAGAGCCCTTGATCACTCTCTGGGAGCTCTGCTTGTGCAAGAAAATGATCAAAGAAAAGAAGCTGCTCTATATTACCTCAGCCGCATGCTAGTAGGTGCAGAGCATCGCTACTCTCCAGTCGAAAAAGAATGTCTTGCAGTGATGTTCGCCGTACAAAAGCTGCGTCACTACTTGCTTTCCAACACAGTCTACCTGGTCTCGAGGGTCAACCTCTTGAAGGTCCTTGTCACAAAGGCAGGTTCTCTTAATGTTCGACTGGCAAAATGGTCCATCCTTCTGTCACAATTTGATATTAGGTATGTACCACAAAAAGCAATCAAAGGGCAAGCTCTAGCGGACTTCCTCGCAGAGCATCCATTGCCTAAAGATTCTCCACTCAGAGATGATCTCCCAGACGAACCAGTCTACAATGTGGAGACTTTCTCACAAAGTGCCTCCTGGGACATGTACTTTGACGGTGCAACCAGGACAAATGAAAAAAGACAGCTGATCTCGGGAGTTGGCATCCTCTTTGTTAGCCCCGACAAATACATGATTTCACACGCTTTCTCGCTACTGGAACCATGCACAAACAATGCAGCTGAATATCAAGCTCTGATCTTAGGATTGGAACTCGCCATCGAATCCGGTATCACCATGCTGGAAGTCTTTGGAGACTCTCAACTGATCGTCAACCAGATGAATCAGAAATTTGAAGTCAGGAAGCCAGATTTGTTGCCCTACTACAACAAGGCACAATCTCTTCTGCAAAAGTTTGACATCTGTCACATCACCCACATTCGTAGAGGTGAAAACATACGTGCGGATGCCCTAGCCGGACTTGCCGCATCCATGGCAATCCAGGAAGGGGAAAACATGCAAATCACAGTGTGCGAAAGAAGAATCCTTCCTCCTCTTAACACACACCAAGCAGTTGCTGAATGCCACCAAGTGGTCGGAAGTCGGATTTCAATCCTTCAAACTTCAATTAGCGACTGGAGGGATCCGTTCATTGATTACATTATGTTCGGAATCCTACCTGAAGATCCAAAAGAATGGGTAAGCATCCAAAGGCGAACCCCAAGCTTCCATTTGGATATTCCTTCAAAAATCCTTTACAGGAAATCCTTCAACGGAGTACTTCTACGCTGCTTGTCACAACAAGAGGCCGAAGAAACACTCAAAGAAGTTCATGCTGGTCTTTGTGGAGCTCATCAGGCTGGACCTAAGCTCTATGATCAGATAAAAAGGTTAGGATATTACTGGCCTACCATGGTAGCTGACGCAATGCAATTTGCTAAGCGCTGCCAACAATGCCAAGTTCATGGAGATTACATTCACATGCCTCCAGAATGGCTGCATCCTACAGCGATCTCATGGCCTTTCGAAGCCTGGGGTATGGACATTATAGGTCCTATTTCTCCCCCTTCAAGCAAAGGTCATCGCTTCATCTTCGCCGCTACGGATTACTTCTCCAAGTGGTCAGAAGCATTTGCGTTTAACGAAATGAAGACCTCATCAGTCCTTCAGTTCCTGCGCACCAACATCATTTGTCGTTTCTGATGGACCGCGCTCCCGATGCCCGGGTTCCTACCGAGGTCGGCGGACGTGGGAGTCCGTTTGGTTCCGACCCTTTCGTAACCGGGGGGCAAAAGGGGGCGTGCATCAACATTTATTTTTTTTTTGTGGGTGTGCCAGATTTTCTATTTTTACTTGGAATTGCAAGTGGTGATCCGGAGATCAACCTTCGCAAGTAAAAAGGAAATCAACTTCTTTCAAGTTTTCCATTGCACATATATTTAAGAAAAGAGACATTTTCTTGATTTGCCGTGAAAGGCGATTTTTTTGGCATTTATAGCCGATTTTGGCGTTTATAGCCGATTTTTGGCGTTTATAGCCGATTTTGGCATTTATAGCCGATTTACAATCCTTATCAACAATGAAAGACAAGAATTGTGATTTTTGTCTCTTTTAAAAAAAATACAAACTACAATGAAAAGCAAGAAAAGGAGGATCTAACTTCTCAGGAGATTGTGGGGGACTCGTTTAGATTGACGGTCGCAAGCCATATGTGGGCTTCGCCATCATCCATGCAGATGAGAACAGAGGATGCTATTGATTCGCTTGGCTTGGCTATAACCTCGGGTTTTTAGAGGACAAAGACCAAAGGAAGGTCCTATGTCCAATAAAAAGCCGAGTAGACGGGCTGAAAAGCCATATCTAAGCCATTGGAGGCAGGAGGAGAAGGCAAGGACCTTGGGGGGGGGTACCCCCCAAGGGACTTTTGTCACCTTGTTGCGGTGGCCGGTCTAGAATTTCTGCAGAGTTTTCTCTCTTTTTTCCTTTCTCTGGATTTCTGTCTGCTGTCTGTTGATGTTGTGTGTGTCTGTTCTTCTTGGAGAGCCCTCCTATTTATAGGCTTTTAGGTAGCCTTTTAGGAGGGTTTATGGGCTTTTATTGTCATTAAGCCGCATAATGGGAGGAGTTACAAAATTGAATTATTTATTTTGTAACTCCTTTTTCTTGGCTTCTGATTGGCCGGAGGAGATTGAGGGCATTTAATCGCCTTTAATCGCCATGATGGGAGGAGTTTCATGGGTTAAATGCTATGAATCTCTTGACTTGTAACTCCCGAATGCTTGCTTCTGATTGGGCCGTCCAAAGAAATGGATTAATGACTGTAATAAAGCTAGTCAATTAATCGCATTAAGTGGTCGCCGAGCAGCTGAAGAGTCGCGGGCCGTGCCACGTCTTTTGAGATTCTTCTGTTGATGATCATCGATGGATCTTCATGTAGATCGACATCAGATGATCATGTAATTTCAGGTGTTTGTTGCCAACAGCGGGTCGGTGCCATCTGTCCTGTCGATTTCTCGATCGGTCGGGTAGAAAGCACACTTTTTTTGGTTGACCGGGTGGCGATCAATATTGTTTTCGATACTCTTGATGATTTACCCGTGTTTTGGACGGATGTCAGAGGACTTGGTGTCTCAAAAGCATGAATTTTGGAAAGTACCAGAGGCTGGGCTCCTCGAATCGCGAAAAAAAGGCGAAAACCGGGGTCTCCGGGGCTTTCCCGGCGACCCCGGGTTCCAAGGTCGCCGGCGACCTTGGCCCAGGGTCGCAGGGGCCTGCGACCTTGGGCCAGGGTCGCAGGGGTCTGCGACCCTGGGGGGGTTTTCCCCCTTTCGTGTCCTGTTTTGCGTCCGTTTTTGCTGTTTTTCGATTCTTTTTTCTTCTGCACTTTTCCTTGACATTTTTACCATTTATTGGCCTAATTTCTTTGTAGGAAACCTGATGAGAATCCTTGCATTTTATTTTGCAATGTTTCCAATTTCCTGAGAAAGCCGAAGACTTTGTCGCGCAGAGTTGCCGATTTTCCGTCAGAAGCTGAAACTGGGTCAAACGATGTCGGAATGACCTGAAATTTGGTGTGAAGCCTCCTGACCAATAAATAAGACCAACCATAGGCTTTTGTTTGAGTTTCGAAGCCGTTTGGGGTCCTATCACCTGTAGACTTGCTTTTTGTCGCGATGAAGATGTCGCGGTTTGATGTGCGGTCAATCGATGTCCGATTGACTTGAAATTTGACAGGGAACCTATTGGAGTCATTTTAAGATGATCCATAGGCTCTGTCTTGGAAACCATGGTCCCGGAGAGCTTTTGTCGCCGAGAGCTCCTTTTCGGCTGTCGGAGAAGCGAAGTTAGGCCAAATGATTTTGAAATGGCCCGAAACTTCTTGTGTACTCCTCTTTTGGCTGTCTGGAAGAATCTTGCAGTTTTTGTTTGATTCTGACAAGATTTGATTTTTGGAAGCAGCATTGCCTATTATGGCAGGTTGCGACTTCATGTAGCTCTTTGGATTTTGAAAAGGCAAAGTGACATTTTTGGTGTCAAC
The DNA here is from genome assembly GCA_012931725.1 of Litsea cubeba. Classification (NCBI taxonomy): domain Eukaryota; kingdom Viridiplantae; phylum Streptophyta; class Magnoliopsida; order Laurales; family Lauraceae; genus Litsea; species Litsea cubeba. The sequence continues at coordinate 147,014,494 of CM022945.1, forward strand.
AAATGCCCCCTCGAGGTACAGCGGCGAGTTGCTTAACTTTTGTAGTCGATGTGCCTCGAAGAGATTTTTTGAAGGAGAGCCTGTGACTTGACCAAGAGTCTTTGAGCAATCTTTCTTTTTTGTATTTGTAGCCTTTTGAGCTTCCAGGGGAATTTTATGGTAGTGAAAGGGATCACGTACCATCTCGAGGCAAAGTTTTGAAGATGACATCAGGGATGTGGATTTGGGTTTTGACCTTGTGACCTAACAGGCTATATGTGGCAGGTTAGGGGGTCGGGTTTGGTTTTGATCGTGTGACCCAACAAGCTGTATGTGGAATGTTGGGGGATCAATTTTGGTTTTGATCTTGTGACCTAACAGGCTGTATGTGGCAAGTTAGGGGACCAGGATTTGGTTTGATGGAATGTCAATTTCAAGAATTTGGCTCAATTTGGTAGATGAGGCTGGATGGTTTGATTTTTGGAAGCTCATGGGGCTTGAAATTTTCTTTTGTATGGTCCAATCAACTCAAAAGAGGCATGGAACCATTTTTGTATGCTCTTGGTAAGAGGGATTTCTCTTTGACTAAAAGCCCAAATTTTTTTTTTTTTTTTTTGTGCCTAGGTGGTCAAACCTGGCTCATATGGGCTAACCCATGGGACCTTAAGCTTTTGAAATAGCTTAGATCTCATATGGTGTCATTTTTGTAAAGAATATCCAAAAATATCTCATTTGGATAGAGAAAATGCAAGAATATCTTTACTTGGAGAGAATCTCTCATGATCCCTTTATTTTTAGGATAGAATATCTCAAGATATCTTTCTTTTGGGAAAGAATCCGTCATAGATTTCTTTTTGGGAGAAAATCCTTCAAGATATCTTTCTTTTGGGAAAGAATCTTTCTAATCTCTTTCTTTTGGTAAGGTTACTAATTAGTAACACTTACCTCTTTCTTCTTTCCTTCTTTGGTTTGCTCTCCTCCATAAAAGCAAGGAGAAGGTTGGATCTCTTGCTCTTATTACTTTCTTTTGCAATAATCTCAAGAGGGCTTCAAGACCAAGAGTCCTTCTTCTTCAAGATCTTCAAGAGTTTTCTTCTTCTTCTCCATCAATGGCTTCAAGTAAGTTCTCCTTTTTTTTTTAAGAAAACTCCATTGTAGGAAAAATAAAGTTATTTCTTTTTTTTTGTTTCTTTCTTTTCTTTTCTTCTTTTTTTTTTCTTTTCCACGTGCTTTCCTTTTTTTTTCACACGTTTTTTTTTTTTTTTTTTTCATGTTTTTTTTTTGTGGGCCGTACGGACAGATCCGTACGGATCTGGCCGTACGGCCACGTGGCCTGTGGGCCACGGCCTGTGGGCCAGCCCTCTCTTTTTTCTCTTTTTTTTTCTTTCCCTCCCCTTTTTTTTGAGAGAGTTTCTTTTCTTTCTTTTTTTGTTTTCTTTCCCCTCTTTTTTTTTAGAGAAAGTTTCTTTTTCTTTCTTTTTTTTTTGTTTTCTTTCCCCCTCTCTTTTTTTTTAGAGAAAGTTTCTTTTTCTTTTTTTTCTTTTTGCTCATCATGATAATGCATTTTTTTTTTTTTTTTTTGCAAACCTAGATGTTCATGCATGCCTTTAATTTGTAAATTAAATTTGTAGCATGATGTGATAGCATACCTGAAAGTTTTCGCAAATTTGGGAATTTGGAGCTCGCAGTGATGTTGAGCCCTTCCTGATTTTGCGGAGACTTTTAGGTTTCGAAAGTTTGGAGTTTCGGAGCTCGCAGCGATGTTGAGCCCATCTTCAAGCTTTCTATTTATTTCGGGATAGTTCCTTTTCTTCGGAATTGCCCCGTCATCATGTCAAAATTTCGCCAGATTTTTTTTTAGCGAGATTCTGTCATTTTGATGTTTGATCTTTTTCTTTTCCATCCTTTTTAGGTGGTTCCTCCAGAGCGAACAAGGGTAAAGAGCCTGCTACAAGCGTACCTCGTCGATCTTCTAGATCTTCTAATCCGGCCGTTCAGCAGGCTTTTGAGAAGGTCCAGTATGTTGAGAGAAATCTGGAAGAGTGCGACTCCCTCAACAGAGATGAGATGAGGCAGCGACTGATCACTCTCAAGGGAGAGGAATTCTATAAGATCATGGTAAGCAGTCGTCCATGGGTGATGGAAGATCAGAGCGTTTTGCCCAAGCCTACCTTCTTCTTTGGTGATGCAGTCCCTGATGACATGACATACCAGAGGAGATGTTTTCAGTTTTCTTTCACAGCAGATGGTGAGAAGAAGACTGTTGCTACCCGGTCGACGTTTGATTGCATCGTCTCGATTCTGAGCCTTGCCCCCACGTGCCCTAAGAGGGAAGATCCTCCAAGCTGGGTGACAAGGACAAATGTAATCAAGACCGGGGTTTTTGTTGGCGGTTCTCCTGGATATACGGAGAGGTCGCCTGTTGATATGGACCTGTTGATGCCATCCAGCGGCTACCAGGGCTCTGATTATCCGTCGGTCGATTTGAGACCGGTGGGCCTTGGTATTTTCAGTGGTGACGGCAGCAATTGGATCAAGCCTTTCTGACTTCGAGGTCGTTTCAATGCTGACTCTGAGTGGAAGTCGTGGACTGATCGCGTCCTGCTGATTGGTGGCGCCGTTTTGAAGGAAGCCGGGATTTTTGATGCGGTCCGCGCCTTTAGGGAGACCGTGATCTTTTCCGACGAGGCCTTCATGGCTATGCTGGAGTCGTTCCTCCCTCAAACCAATACCTTCGTTGTGACGAATGGTGAGATTGGTTTTTCTTTGAAGGAGCTGAGCGCCATTACTGGATTGCCCATCCTCGGCAAACTCTATGAGGAGTTTATGCCGATTGACAGCGTCCTCGAGGGGCAGTCTGAGGAGTTCAGGCTTCTATACTTTCAGCTTGTCGCCTTCTATGATTTTTTGAAGGAGAAGGAGGGTTTGAAAGTTAGATCCAGCAGTTGGAAGAGTTTTAGCTCTTCATTCCCCAACTTTTTTGATAGCAGGGAGTCTTCTGACAGCGTGACCCAGGAAGCCGGAGCTCAGGATCCAAGTTCAAAGAAAATCTTGGCCATGCAAGAAGAGTTGAGAGATTTCTGTGCTAGTACAAACGCCATATGTCCTGACATTGCACTGCGGAGAGATCTCGCTGTTTACCTCACTTATTGGCTTGGTGAGGCTGTTTTTGCTGGAGGAGATGGAACGCACATCAGGCCGCATTGTATTTTCCCGGCTTGTCAGATGGCGTTTGGAGAGCAGCTTGCTTTGGTGCCAGCTCTTTACTCCTACCTGTGTACCGAACTGCAGGCTGCTGCTTTTCTGGTTCGGCTTGGGCTTCCCATGAATAGGGTATTTTCAGCCCATATCTTTTATTCGTGGTATGTATACCACTGTCCTGGCTTCCATCGGCTGGGTGCTACTCAGGATGATGATCCTCTGATGATTCGACTGGCTAAGGGCAAAGCCATGTCCGAATCACTTTTGTTTGCCCGCATGAGGATCCGACGGTTCAGGGACGTCGAGATGGGGCAATCTTCAGTAAAGCTTTCTCCGGAGTTGCGGAAGAAGGCTTTTGATTTTGGTGCCTCCCGAGATTCTACCAGGGCGGGGTCGAGAAGGCATTATTCCTTGACAAATGCAGAGAGAGAGTGGCTTTTCAGCATACGTGTCGGCACGATGGTGTACCGTAGACATCTTTTCGTCGACATCCAGCCGTATGTACCCTCTCGCTTTGCTTTGCAGCTGGGCTTCTCTCAAGGCATTGTTGGAGCGCCTTCAAGCATGGTGAAGCGCTTTGGAGGCTTACAGGACGGGAGAAATGCATGGGCTTTCTATAGTGCTGAAGACACTACAGCCATGATTTCTTATCCTGTGTTGTTGACTTCCCGTACTGCCGGCTTTGCGAAGTGGTTCGCGGAGAGCTTTTCGGCATATCGGGGGCTTTCCAAGAAGGAGCTTGATGTGAAGCTGGCATCTGGAAAGGGCCTTGGAAAGTCGGATGGCATCCGGCGAGAGGAAGTTTGGGCCTTCCTTTCTGGAGAGAAGCACAAGATAGGCTTTCTCGGTGACTAGGGCGTCATCGGTTCTGAAGCTGTTCGAGAGATACCTGATGAGGCTTTGGAGCAGCTAGAACAGGAGGAAGCCGAACTTGGCGCTTGGATGCAAGCGGCACAGAGGCAAGCTTCCGTGGAGTCTACTGGCAAGAGCAGACCATCTAGTGATGAGTCGAGTGGCAAACCTGACTCTGACAGCATGGCAGGTTCCTCTAAGAAGCGAGCCCACAGAGGTAAGAGGAGGAGGAGTCATCATCGCAGCAAGGGGCAGCATGAGGATTCTCCTGACTTGGAAGTTCCTCCTACTATCAATGAGGATGTGCCAGTGGATGCTGACGAGCCTCCAGAGAAGAGAAGCCGAGAAGAAGAGACCGTCGGTGAAGGTTTGATTCTTCCTTTTTCTCTTTCCATTTCTTTTCATGGGATTTTTTTTCCATGTTATGATTTGCTTCTTGTTTCTGCTTTTCTTTTCTTTTTTTAGCAGAGGAAGACTTGGTGATGCCTGAGGTCCCAACCGATGAGGTGGTGATGGATCCTGTCGAGGCACCTGAAGAAGAACCGAGGGACTCTGGAGTAAATCCAGAATCTCCAATTGGTACGACTTCTTTTGCTCTCTCTTTTTTTTTGAGTTTGTGACTTGGCTTGCTAACACATTTTTTTTTTGTTGTCAGCTGACTTGCCACAGGGTTCTGATGACTTTGAACCATCGATCGACGCAAATGTTGATGATGCTTTCGATGAGTTCATGGAGGAAGAAAGTGTTCCGCCAGTCGTCGAAGAAGGTATTTTGTAGTTATAACTCTGATAATGATTTTCAAACAGGGTCATATTCATACCTTTTTGTGTTTCCTTTGCAGGTTTTGAAGTGGCAGAGGAGGATCCGTCGCTTCCAGAGCAAGAGATGCCAGAGGTTGATCCAGAGGTAGAGATTCCTGGGACCAGCTCTGACAATATTGAGGAAATTCCTCGCACTGAGATCCCTTCCCGAGCAGGAGTAGATTCAACTGGAAAGAGTTCTTTTGTTACTCTTTCAACAGATGATGATATGAGTAGCCGACCAACGGAGTTGGGCGAATCCTCAGCTGGGCCATCTCTTCTTTTTGCGAAGAAGGTGGTGATGCGAGTTCTGAGCTCTTGGATTGAGACTCTCTTTTCTGGGCACTTGGAAGCCGGATTTGGCATGATCCAGCATGTGCAGGAGATTCTCAGTGATGCTGAAGAGGCTGGTCTGGATGTCACAGGTGCCAGGGCGATCGTTGATAGGATCATTGCACTGGGTGACAAGTGGTTTGAGACCGTGAGTTTGGCTGATGACCAGTTCTTCAAGGAGATGTTCCTGGACCCTGCTGATAAGGCTAAGTTTGACCTGGATGAGGCTACAGAAAGCAAGAAGCAGGCAGTCCGAAAGAGGAACTTAGAAGAGATAGCCATCATCAGGCTGACTCATGACCTTAACATCCTTGACAGGGAGGTCGATGAGGCCAGGAAACGTCTTGAGCATTTGCAGGCACAAGTTGCTGCTAAGTGGACTGCCATAATAGAGGCTCGCGACAGGGAGAGTGCCCTGATTCACCAGGTTGCAGATGCCGAACGGGTTCTCAAAAGGAAGTCTGATGAGGAGGAACAATGGCAAACTGCTCGAGGTAAGCTTCCTGGTGTGAGAGAAGGGGTACAGCCCACTCCAGCATCTCATGGCAGGTTCCTGAAGAAGCGTGCCTTGGAATCCTTGACGGCTGAGGCTAAAAGTTTGCTTGGGGAGCTGAACTCTTGGCTGGAGACCATTTTTGATTGAGCTCCTGTATATTTTTTTTTTTTTACAGAAAGCATCCTTCTCTCTTTTCTTTTCTTTTTGGTACCACTTGTATTTTTTTTTGGTACTTATTTTTTGTAGTGCTTGTGAACACTTTCTCTCTCTTTTTTTTGGTACCACATGTATTTTTTTGGTACTCTTTTCTCTTTTTTTTTTGTTATCCCTACGCTCACTTGAATCTTTTTGTGATAAAAGTAATTGCTAAATGGGATGCTCTTCTTTTTTTTGTTATCCCTACGCTCACTTGAATCTTTTTGTGATAAAAGTAATTGCTAAATGGGATTTGATCAAAAGGTTGTCATTTTGTGAAAAATCTTTTGTCAAGTGATTGTTTTGGCATGAAAGCCAGGTTTTTTGTTTGTAGCATGGAAGCCAATTTTGGCATGAGAGCCAGCTTTTCTTGTGGCATTGATAGCCGAGTTTTTTTTTTTTTGTGGCATCTATAGCCAATTTTGGTGGCATTGATAGCCGGTTTGTTTTGTGGCATCTATAGCCGGTTTTTGGTGGCATTGATAGCCTGTTTTGTTTTGGTGGCATTGATAGCCGCTTTTTTTTTTTTTTTTTGAAATCCAAGTTTTTTTTTTTTGGCATTGATAGCCGGTTTTGTTTTGGTGGCATTGATAGCCGGTTTGTGGCATTTATAGCCTGTTTTGATGGCATTTATAGCCGGTTTGGTTTTCAAAAAAAATGCAAGTATCGACTAAAAGTCGCCTCCCTGCTGAATGTTCTTGCAAGTATCGATGGAATGTCGCATCCTTGCTCATTCGGTTGCGAGTATCGATGGAATGTCGCATCCTCGCGGATTTGGGTGCAAGTATCGATGGAATGTCGCATCCTTGCTTTTCAAAAATTTTGGTTTTGCGGGTACTGACTTGATGTCGTTTCCCCACGATTTTTGAAATTTGTGGCTTTCTTGAACCTTTGGGTTATGGATATCAACTGAAATGTTGCGTCTCCACATTTTTTTTTTAGGTTTTTTCGAACCTTTGAAATTTGGGTTGTGGATATCAACTGAAATGTTGCGTCTCCACAGTTTTTTAGGTTTTTTCGAACCTTTGAAATTTGGGTTGTGGATATCAACTGAAATGTTGCGTTGCCACGGTTTTGTAGGTTTTTTCGAACCTTTGAAATTTGGGTTGTGGATATCAATTGAAATATTGCGTTTCCACGGTTTTGGATTTTGCAAGTATCGACGAAATGTCGCTTCCCTGCGATTTTGGAAGTGTCGAACGTGGTTCGCTTGCTTCCGATTTGTGCGAGTATCGACTAAGCGTCGCTTCCTCGCGGTTTTTGAAAAACCATTTTTTTTTGTTTAAAGACACGAGGGTCATAAATTTTGACCTAAAACCATTTTGGCGGTAAAAGGCAGGGTGGACTAGGGTGGAAATCCCTGAATCTAGATTTTTGTTTCAAACCATGAATTTTGGGTTCAAGGGTTGAAAATTTTGGTCAAGTTAGGGAAAGGTTCCTAAACTTGGATATTTTTTTTTTTGAACAATGAAACGATGAAAGTAAGCATTTTTTTTTAATTTCTAGAAATTTCAACATTTGATATGAAAATTCTAAAAAAGGGTGGGTTTAGCGAGCGTGTACCTGGAAACCGGTTTTGGCCATACAGGCATTGCTCTTACCCAGTTGGGTAAGTCTTCAAGGGTAGTACCGCTTTAAGAACTTGCCGTTGATGGGCAGCATACATCTGTCACCTTCCATGTTTAGGAGTGCGTATGCGCCATTGGAGAAAACTTTGTCGATGACGTAGGGTCCCTCCCATTTCGGCTCAAATTTGCCTTTGGATTTGTGAGCGAAGACCATTGGTCTTTTTACCGCAAGAACCAAGTCATTCTTTTTGTAGGCGCGTTGCCTGACCTTTTTATCGAAAGATCCTGCCATACGTGCTTGGTAAAGTTCAATGCTTTGTTGAGCTTCGAGCCGTCTCTCATCGAGATTGTCCAGCTTCATGGAGCCGCAATTTGACATTGCTTTCTTGAGTCATGTCATTTTGCAAGGATACCCTCAAGGAAGGAATTTGTACTTCCAAGGGCACGACAGCTTCGCATCCATAGACCAAGGAGAATGGTGTGCTATGGGTTGGTCCTCGAACGGTGGTTCGATAGGCCCACAAAGCTTCAGACATTTTGTCGCTCCAGTCTCTTTTGTGATTAGAGACCATTTTTTTGAGGATTTTGCAGAGTGTCTTGTTGAAAGCTTCTGCTAACCCGTTTGCTGCCGGATTGTATGGAGTCGAAGGACAGCTTTGGATTTTGTATTTGTCGCAGAACCTGTAGAATCGATGATCCCGGAACTGTGGTCCGTTATCATGGATGAATCTTTTGGGTATGCCGAAACGACAAATGATGTTGGTGCGCAGGAACTGAAGGACTGATGAGGTCTTCATTTCGTTAAACGCAAATGCTTCTGACCACTTGGAGAAGTAATCCGTAGCGGCGAAGATGAAGCGATGACCTTTGCTTGAAGGGGGAGAAATAGGACCTATGATGTCCGTACCCCAGGCTTCAAAAGTCCAAGAGATCGCTGTAGGATGCAGCCATTCTGGAGGCATGTGAATGTAATCTCCATGAACTTGGCATTGTTGGCAGCGCTTAGCAAATTGCATTGCGTCAGCTACCATGGTAGGCCAGTAATATCCTAACCTTTTTATCTGATCATAGAGCTTAGGTCCAGCCTGATGAGCTCCGCAAAGACCAGCATGAACTTCTTTGAGTGTTTCTTCAGCCTCTTGTTGTGACAAGCAGCGTAGAAGTACTCCGTTGAAGGATTTCCTGTAAAGGATTTTTGAAGGAATATCCAAATGGAAGCTTGGGGTTCGCCTTTGGATGCTTACCCGTTCTTTTGGATCTTCAGGTAGGATTCCGAACATAATGTAATCAATGAACGGATCCCTCCAGTCGCCAATTGAAGTTTGAAGGATTGAAATCCGACTTCCGACCACTTGGTGGCATTCAGCAACTGCTTGGTGTGTGTTAAGAGGAGGAAGGATTCTTCTTTCGCACACTGTGACTTGCATGTTTTCCCCTTCCTGGATTGCCATGGATGCGGCAAGTCCGGCTAGGGCATCTGCACGTATGTTTTCACCTCTACGAATGTGGGTGATGTGACAGATGTCAAACTTTTGCAGAAGTGATTGTGCCTTGTTGTAGTAGGGCAGCAAATCTGGCTTCCTGACTTCAAATTTCTGATTCATCTGGTTGACGATCAGTTGAGAGTCTCCAAAGACTTCCAGCATAGTGATACCGGATTCGATGGCGAGTTCCAATCCTAAGATCAGAGCTTGATATTCAGCTGCATTGTTTGTGCATGGTTCCAGTAGCGAGAAAGCGTGTGGAATCATGTATTTGTCGGGGCTAACAAAGAGGATGCCAACTCCCGAGATCAGCTGTCTTTTTTCATTTGTCCTGGTTGCACCGTCAAAGTACATGTCCCAGGAGGCACTTTGTGAGAAAGTCTCCACATTGTAGACTGGTTCGTCTGGGAGATCATCTCTGAGTGGAGAATCTTTAGGCAATGGATGCTCTGCGAGGAAGTCCGCTAGAGCTTGCCCTTTGATTGCTTTTTGTGGTACATACCTAATATCAAATTGTGACAGAAGGATGGACCATTTTGCCAGTCGAGCATTGAGAGAACCTGCCTTTGTGACAAGGACCTTCAAGAGGTTGACCCTCGAGACTAGGTAGACTGTGTTGGAAAGCAAGTAGTGACGCAGCTTTTGTACGGCGAACATCACTGCAAGACATTCTTTTTCGACTGGAGAGTAGCGATGCTCTGCACCTACTAGCATGCGGCTGAGGTAATATAGAGCAGCTTCTTTTCTTTGATCATTTTCTTGCGCAAGCAGAGCTCCCAGAGAGTGATCAAGGGCTCTTGTGTACAAGATGAATGGTTTTCCAGTGGTAGGAGCAGCTAACACTGGAGGTTTTGTCAGGTATGACTTGATGTCTTGGAAAGCAGCTTCACAGTCAGCATCCCAGACAAAGTTTACACCCTTTTTCATCAACCGGGAGAATGGACGGCATTTCCCCGAAAGATTGGAGATGAACCGTCTGATGTAGGCCAATCTCCCTTGAAGCCCTTTGAGTTCTCTCAAGGTTCTTGGAGAGGGCATTTCTAGAATGGCTTTGACTTTTATGGGGTCAAGCTCTATTCCAGCTTTCCGAACTAAGAATCCGAGGAACTTACCCGACGAGACGCCGAAGAAGCATTTCAATGGATTCATTCGCAGTTTGTGTTTGCGAAGCCGGAGGAAGACTTCTCGAAGGTTTTCGAGATGATCTTCTTTTCTTTTGCTTTTGACGGCGAGGTCATCAACGTAACATTCAACCGTCTTGTGCTGCATATCTTGGAATATTTTCATCATAGCCCTCTGATATGTGGCACCAGCATTCTTCAGACCAAATGGCATGACAGTGTAGCAATACACGCCAAATGGGGTTCGAAAGGATGTATGTTTTTCATCCTCAGGATGCATCTTTATCTGATTGTAGCCAGAGAAACCATCCATGAATGTCATTCGCTCGAATCCACAGGTATTATCAATCATTACCTCTGGTATGGGGAGCGGAAATTCATCTTTTGGGCATGCGCCATTCAGGTCTCTATAGTCAATACAGACCCTGATCTGCCCATTTTTCTTTGTCACGGGGACAATGTTGGCCAACCATTCAGGATGTTGTTCCTCACGGATGAAGCCGACGCTTTTGAGTTTTTGAACTTCTTGTTCAATTTTATCCATCACATCTGGACGGAATCTTCTTTGGCCTTGCTTGACAGGCTTGATGTCTTCTTGAAGATTGAGTTTGTGAACTGCTATTTTGGGGTCTAAGCCTGGCATTTCAGCGTAAGACCATGCAAAGCAATCAACGAACTCACGAAGAAAAGCGATATACTCGGGTAACTCATCATCCTTTATATTCTTGCTTATGAATACAGGACGTGGGTTATCTGGTGTTCCCAAGTCTATCTTTTGAACAGGATCTTCTGTTGGAAGGTTCGAAGGTGGTTCCTCCACAATATTTTCGGAGGCTTCCAGCTCAACGAAACCTTCTGGGGTTTCAAGGGCATTTCCAGACCAAGGTTTTGTTCCTTTCCACGGGTCTTCTTGATCGGTAATTTTCCCAAGGCTTGCTATGAGATGATCCCAATCGCCTGTTGAAACCGAGTCGAAGTAGGCTACTTCTTTTGGAGATGAGGGTTCTTCTGGGTCAGAAGTCCACACGTCTGTGCCATCGGACAACTCCTCTTCATTTTCGGAGAAATCGTGCCAATTGGATGAGCTTCCTGGATCTTTGTCAGGTGACTCATCAAAGAGATATCCAGGGAGATCGATGTCTTCATGGACTTGAGATGTTGAGGCTTGGTCAGTATATTGACTTTTAAGCCTTTGTGTCAACTGTCTCAAGGGAGTGTCAGGATCATACCCTAACCCGTGTGAAGACTTTTCTACATAGCCGTAGAGTCTCCAATCTTCCAGCTGGCTTTTGGTCAAGACGGGCCCCAATGGCGTGAGAATACCGCGTCCTTCTCCCAAACCGACTGGGTTTTGAGCGTCATAGCCCATTTTCTTCATAATAGCTTGTGCCACAGAACTGTATAAGGATAGTTGAGGCGTACCTTTATTTTGGAAAGGTTCAAGCATGGAGTTTGATGAAGAAGCATCCGATCTATGGAAGAAGATCGGTTTTTCCTTTGTTGAAGTTGCTGGAACAACGAAGGAAGCTGACGTAGGATCTTCTATGTCAGAAGTTGTCTCCATTGGAGTAAGAGCAGGCTGAACTTGCTGAATGTCAGCTTGGCTTGACGATGTGTTGTCTTCTGGCTCTGAATCCGAGTCCGTGTCTTGCATGATAGACACGAAAGAGACAACAAATTTGCCCCCAGGCTTTTGTTTTGCCTTCTTCACTTTAGTTGTGATGACCAAAGGCTTTGAAGATTTGAGGGAGATGATGAAGGGAGTTTGCATGCTCTCTTCAGATTTACCGGATGGTTTGTTTTCTTCCGGTGATTGTTGAGGAGCTTTGCCTTTATCTTTCTGGAGATTTTCGGCAAAGGATGCTGTATGCTTCTCCTCTTCTTCTTTTTCACCTTCATACATCTGTGAGTCTGCGAAGTGGATTTCTTTACCTTTGAAGGGTTTTCTGTCCGCAAAGACTCGATGTATCATGCCGTCGTCGCCAACAAACTTGATGCATTGATGTAGAGTTGAAGGGACAACACCATTCTCATGGATCCAAGGGCGTCCGAGAAGGATGTTGTAGCATGAAGGGGTCTTTATTGCATACACTGTGACCTCAGAGATAAGATCACCTATCTGCAATTTGAACCTGATTTTGCCGATAGGCCTTTGAGTACTCCCATCGTATCCAAAGATAGATACAGATGTGTGGCTCAGTTTGCTGGGTGGGATGCCCAACTCTTCAAGAGCCGATGTGGAGATGAGGTTGAGTGCAGAACCTGGGTCGATCTGAACTCTATGCATAGGCATTTCCTTGATATACCCTGTGAAGTACAGGGGTCGGTTATGCCTGGTTTCGCCAAGTAGGAGGTCATCCTTTGTGAAGGCGATGGTTGCACTGGCTGCTTTTTTAACCGAGAGGCATTCAATGCATGATCCCTCAGTTTTCTTCTTTTCTCCCTTTGAGGAGGCTTCTGAGTTTTTGACCCGGTAATCCATTTCAATTTGGAGGACTTGCGGGGCATGTTTGTCGACATCCTCATTCAGCTTTTGTAATTCCGAAATGAGATTATCACGAGTGTGCGGAGACATTCGCAACAAATCTAGGATGTGCAGACGTGCAGGTATGTGCTTGAAGTGTTCAATCAAGTCATACTTGAAAGCCTCCTTAGGGCCTGCATGTTCATCATTGTTGCCACTAGGGGCGCTTACAACATCTTTTCCCGAAGGATTTACATATGTAAAGGAAGATTGGTTGTAATTTTTGTGGTAGTCCCGGCCAGAGCGGGTGCCTCTACCAACTTCGAGAGCTTCTTGAGAAGGGTCTTCGTTTGGAAGATTGTCTTCAGGATCAAGAGGCTGTCGTTTTTCATTTGCTGAGGATGCATCAGCAGCAGAGTTACCATCCTCAGTGATTGTGTTGCATGGAGCATTTTCCGGGAACAAGTCCTGAACAGCATCCAGCAATCTTTCTTCTTCGTTGACTAATTCATCGTCCCAAGCATCAATGGCTGGGAATTCTTCAGTCAGGAAGGGTGTGAACTTCGAAGTCACATGTCTCAGGAGAAGAAACCTGAGAGGGTGTCATCTCAGTGAAAGTCACGTGAGACGAGGTGGCTCCAGAAGATATATTGCTAGGCGTCGCCGGAGTGTAAGTGCTCTCATCAGACGATGCTTCGGAAGAGCTATAATCCCGAATTATCACATTACAGGAAGCTCTGACAGGAGACGTTGCCTGATCGGAGTCAGACCCATCCTCGGATGTAAGAGGATCGTCTATCCAGCAATTTTCTCCATTTTTAGGAGTTAAGGGAGGATGTACCTGATGGTCTTCAGGGACTTCAGGCTCTGGATTGCGAGGAGGCTCGTTGACGCGTTCTTGCTCTTGTTCTAGAGCGAGTCGCTGCAAGATCCTTGCATATTCTTCAAGATCAGGCATGGGAGCCGGATCTTCTTCTTCATCATCTCTTTGTGGTTCAACATTGTTGATTTCCACTGGAGTAATGAGAGGTGCTGGTTCAGCAGCATTTTCTTGTACAGCTTCTTGGTCTTCTTCATCATCAGACCAGGATCCTTGTGGCTGTAGGGGGTTATACCAGATTACTGGCATAAGATGAGATTCAGGAACCCATTCTTCATCGGAGAGATATTCTCCTGTTTCACGGGACTCTTCCCACTCATCTGTGTAGTTGGATTCGAATCCATCATCGGTGTCGCTGGACTCGTATCCATCAATGGAGAATCCAACTACCGAATTGCAAGAGTATGATGTCTCCTGCATGGCTTCTTTGAATTGAGGTGGCATGAAATCACTGAGAGTGAATTTCCTTACCCCCTTTGAAGTCTCTGGAAGGGATGTTTTTGTTACCTCCAGTGAAGCGGTAGAGGAAGCCTCTGCCTTTTCTTTGACCTCTAGTTTTGGCTGGGTCTTCTCTTGCCGTTTGAGCTTGAGGAGATGTTTCCTAGCCTGCCTTCGCTGTTGAGCTGTAGGCTTTATTTTCACGACCTCCCAATTTTCATCTTCCAGGAGATCGGGATGTACCCATATCGGTTGTCCGTCTGGTGTTGGGTAAGGAACCAGTTGCTCGGACGCTTCGATTGAGTTTATCACCTTGAAGGAAGTAGTGATCTTCTTCTTCGGTGATCTTGATGTTTGTCCACATGTCACCATGTTGACGGAGGCAGACCCATAGTTTTTGTCAAAGGTGATGACTCCGTTTTTCCACATCTCATTTATTTTCTCTCTCACAACGAAGCATTGATTGAGAGGATGCGAGATCATCTGGTGATATGGACAGTACCGAGGATCGTTGGTTTTGCCAACATCACCCGGTCTTTTTGGTTCAGGCAAGGTGAGCTTGCCGTTTGCCACAAGAGCCCCGAAGATTTCATCAACATCTTCATCAAACGGGTATTTCTTCTCTACTCGTTCTTTGAAGGCATCAGAGAGTTCAGGTCTCTTACCAACAGCTTTGTTTTCAGCTTTCTTTGATGGCTGAGGAGCTGACTTGGTCTGCACATTGAGGACCTCTTTCTTCTTTGGTTTAGAGGTTGCAATGGCGGTTGGCTCTTTTCTTGATGATTTCTGACTGTTGAGGTCTTTAATCACCGTTTCAGCTTCCATGGAAGCTTCTAGGAGTTCTCCCAGGTTTTTTGATTTGTTGCCGATGATCATGGAGCGGATTCTGGCTCTCATGTTGTTTCGGCAGATGTCGACTAGCGACGCTTGTGGCAATACATCAGAGCATTTGTATGCCATTGCTTTCCACTTGTGAATGAAGTCATATGTTGATTCATTCTCCCCCTGTTTTAGGCTGCACAGCTGAGCCATAGTAGCGGGGTGATCCTCACCTTTGAAGTGAGTCAGGAAGCGTGTCTCTAGCATGGCCCAGTTTTGGATTGAGTCCTCCGGCAGAGTGGAGTACCAATCGAAGGCCGTACCTTTTAGGGTACTTGCAAAGAGGCGGATCTTGAGTGCATCTTGATCCGCGATAGCTCCCGTCAGGATCTTGAAGTGGATGACGTGCTGTCTGGCTGATCCTTTCCCCGTATATGTTTGGAGAGTAGGATGCTTGAATTTGGTGGGGAACGGGACCGAGTCCATCCATAAGGGATATGGTGGCTTGATCCCATGCTCTTTGAGTATATCCTCTTCTTTTGCTTTGGCGAGGATACCGTCTACGTCCTTTTTGGTAAGGGCGCGTGACTCATTTTCTTCTCTATTTACCTCGTCGTCTTGATGATTCGGAGGAGGTTCATTGTTCGCCTGATTTTGGAAGGCGAGGAGAAGGTTTTCCATCAGAGTTTCAATCCTCTGCTGGCCCTGTTCCAACTGCTGGATGCGGGTGATCGCATCTTCTGGAGGTGGATTGCGGGGTGGTGGCTCAGAATTTGTAGCCAAGACATTCATCCTTCGTGATTCGAACGAAGAAACTGTCCTGGTGACTGAGCTGGGGCTCATTCTTTTTGAAGAGGAGCTTGAGGAAGGATCACTCTGCTGTCCTTTGCTTGAAGGAGCAGGGGATTCTTCTGAATGTCTTCTTGTCCTTGAGACGCTGCGGGTCATTGGACGTCGGACATGGATTTTTGTTGCTGATTTTTGGCGCCTTCTGGTTTTTCCAACCATATGGACGGCAGCAACTTGGTTGGGTCTTTCTTTTTCGACCCATTTGGGAGAGACTTGAAGTGTGGGAGGCTGGGTCCTTTGCTTCTCTAGTCTCTTTTGTCTATACGACGCGCGGCGGCGTATACGACGAGCAATTTGAGCTTCGGTCAGCTCTGACTGGGCTTTGACGATGAAGGATGTGCTCCCTCGGGCGCAGCAGCCGAGCCTGTCTTCTTTGTAGCTGGGCAAGGATAGGATGCGAACCCTGTCCTTTGCCAGTTGCAGCGAAGCTTTGAATTTTTGAAGTTCGGCCCCTGTAGATATGAAGGGTCGAACTGCAGGTTTGTAGGCCTTAGCATGTGCTTGTAGAGGCCTTGTGATGCATGACTTGATTTTGGGCTTGTAGGAACAAGCCGGCTCATGCTGGGATGACTTGGAAGTCAGGTTTGAGATGGGTCTCTCCTCTTTCATGTAAGCAAGAGGATAGAACTGGTTCTCCTTGAGTGGGGCCAGGAATGCTGGCTTAGTGGATGTATGGGACCTTCTCTGTTTTGGTGAAGGTTTTGGGGACCAAGTCTTGGAGTAGACCTGGTTGTTTGCAGGTTGAGGCTTCGTGGGGCTGCCACGGGCTTCAGGCCTTCTGGTGCTCGCCTTTGGTGTCATGGTAGTGACACGTTGAGAGGCGAGTTTCTGCTTCTTGGAGGGAGCAGTTTGTTCCTCAGGAAGTGGGAATGGTCCCAGCGTCCCAAAGACGATAGTCCGGGGAGTCGAGGTCGACCCGGAGTTCAGAGAGTTGCCGAGGGAGTTGACACTTCGGCAGCTGATGGGGCGCTTGTAGGTGCGCGTGGTTTGCTTCTGTTGAAGCATGAGTTGGTGCTTGTTTTCGTCGAAAGTAATGGTTAGTGAAGCTGCCATTGTTAGTTTTCGAAAATTTCTGAAACAAGACCACATCCATTAGTAATCACAAGAATATAATGATCATAAATGGGAAGTTCTATGGTTTCGTCTTTTCAAATTGCTCGAGGTAGATGACCCAAGCAATATGAGGAAGGCAAAATGCCATAGAGGGTACAATTGTTCTGATCGCAGGTATGGTAAGCCCAGAATGGGCATCCCAGTGACTGCTAGAAGCAATTGTGAACTTAAATTCGACTTATCGAGAAGCAGAGCTTGCTCGAGGTAAGAAGAATATAAAGTTGGAGTTACAGATGTGCCGGTCGCAATACAGTAGACCCTGAAAGGGCGTACTAGTACCGCTAGACACAAATGTTTTGAGACCGCATCTATGAGATGAGATTCTCTGTTTTGAAAGGTCAAGATTGGATTCATCAAAGAGAGCAGATGGTATTCCAATCTGAACACGGGCTCAGCGATTTCCGCGAGCGCCAGTGCTCAGAAAGAAATGAACCATGATTTCTCGGATCTGAATCTAAAAATGACGAGTTTTTTTTTTGAAAGGCCAATATCGGGTTCATCAAAGAGAGCAAAAGGCACTCCAATCTGAACACGGGCTCAGCGATTTCCGCGAGCGCCAGTGCTCAGAAAGGAGAAGACCAAGATTTCTCTAATCTAAACCCAAAATGACGGAAGTTTTTTTTTTTTCGAAGATTTTGAAGATTTTTTTTTTTTTTTTAAAAAATCTTTTTTTTTATTTTATTTTTATTTATTTTTTATTATTTTTTTTTAAGATTTTTTTTTTGAAAATTTTTTTTTTTTTTTATTTTTTATTTTAAATTTTTATTTTTAAAAATTTTATTTTTGAAAAAAATTTATTTAAAAGACGAGAGAGTACACATAGGCCTCCTAACCCGGTCTTATGAAATCTTGATTGATAGAATTGCCCCCAGGTAAGGGTAGGATTACTTAATGAACCCGTTTGGAGGACCCTTGCCTAGAACAGTCAAGCTGTCTCCACACTCTGGACAAGGCGTTTCTTTGAATCAACCATGATCAAAGAACACAGTTGGTTTACCCTTAGTGGTCTATGTCTTTTTTTTTATTTTTTATTTTTTTTTTTTTTATGAATTCATCGAAGAGAAACAATGGCCCAAAACCTTAGTCGAACAGGCTCAACATTTCTGCAAGCGCGATGAACGATAGGAACGGATCAAGGTTTCTCAATTTTGAATCCAAATTGAGAAATCTAAAATTTTTTTTATACTTTTATATATATATATATTTTTTTAGATTTTTAATGAACTCATCGAAGAGAAACAATGGCCCAACCCCCGATCCGAACACGGTCTCAGCGATTTCCGCGAGCGCCAGTGCCCAGAAGGGAAAGGATCAAAGTTTCTCAATTTTGAATCCAAAAATGAAAAATCTGATTTTTTTGTTTTTTTTTTTTTTGAAAAGTGAAAGAGTGGAAATAAATTCAAAGAATTAGAAAATTTCCAAACAAAAAATCTCATCTCATTTTTTTTTTTTTGCGGAATTCAACATAGGCCACCAATTATAAAGTAGCCAAGGAATCGAGAAAAGAAATATAAGCATAGAGCAAAATATATGATATGCAAATATTTCATTTCTAGCATCGTGTTCTCAAATAAACGGGTCCCACCGGGTGATGCCAGCTTGATGAACCGCGCTCCCGATGCCCGGGTTCCTACCGAGGTCGGCGGACGTGGGAGTCCGTTTGGTTCCGACCCTTTCGTAACCGGGGGGCAAAAGGGGGCGTGCATCAACATTTCTTTTTTTTTTGTGGGTGTGCCAGATTTTCTATTTTTACTTGGAATTGCAAGTGGTGATCCGGAGATCAACCTTCGCAAGTAAAAAGGAAATCAACTTCTTTCAAGTTTTCCATTGCACATATATTTAAGAAAAGAGACATTTTCTTGATTTGCCATGAAAGGCGATTTTTTTGGCATTTATAGCCGATTTTGGCGTTTATAGCCGATTTTTGGCGTTTATAGCCGATTTTGGCATTTATAGCCGATTTACAATCCTTATCAACAATGAAAGACAAGAATTGTGATTTTTGTCTCTTTTAAAAAAATACAAACTACAATGAAAAGCAAGAAAAGGAGGATCTAACTTCTCAGGAGATTGTGGGGGACTCGTTTAGATTGACGGTCGCAAGCCATATGTGGGCTTCGCCATCATCCATGCAGATGAGAACAGAGGATGCTATTGATTCGCTTGGCTTGGCTATAACCTCGGGTTTTTAGAGGACAAAGACCAAAGGAAGGTCCTATGTCCAATAAAAAGCCGAGTAGACGGGCTGAAAAGCCATATCTAAGCCATTGGAGGCAGGAGGAGAAGGCAAGGACCTTGGGGGGGGGGGGGTACCCCCCAAGGGACTTTTGTCACCTTGTTGCGGTGGCCGGTCTAGAATTTCCGCAGAGTTTTTTCTCTTTTTCCTTTCTCTGGATTTCTGTCTGCTGTCTGTTGATGTTGTGTGTGTCTGTTCTTCTTGGAGAGCCCTCCTATTTATAGGCTTTTAGGTAGCCTTTTAGGAGGGTTTATGGGCTTTTATTGTCATTAAGCCGCATAATGGGAGGAGTTACAAAATTGAATTATTTATTTTGTAACTCCTTTTTCTTGGCTTCTGATTGGCCGGAGGAGATTGAGGGCATTTAATCGCCTTTAATCGCCATGATGGGAGGAGTTTCATGGGTTAAATGCCATGAATCTCTTGACTTGTAACTCCCGAATGCTTGCTTCTGATTGGGCCGTCCAAAGAAATGGATTAATGACTGTAATAAAGCTAGTCAATTAATCGCATTAAGTGGTCGCCGAGCAGCTGAAGAGTCGCGGGCCGTGCCACGTCTTTTGAGATTCTTCTGTTGATGATCATCGATGGATCTTCATGTAGATCGACATCAGATGATCATGTAATTTCAGGTGTTTGTTGCCATCAGCGGGTCGGTGCCATCTGTCCTGTCGATTTCTCGATCGGTCGGGTAGAAAGCACACTTTTTTTTGGTTGACAGGGTGGCGATCAATATTGTTTTCGATACTCTTGATGATTTACCCGTGTTTTGGACGGATGTCAGAGGACTTGGTGTCTCAAAAGCATGAATTTTGGAAAGTACCAGAGGTTGGGCTCCTCGAATCGCGAAAAAAACGGCGAAAACCGGGGTTTCTGGGGCTTTCCCAGCGACCCCGGGTTCCAAGGTCGCCGGCGACCCTGGCCCAGGGTCGCAGGGGTCTGCGACCCTGGGGGGGTTTTCCCCCTTTCGTGTCCCGTTTAGCGTCCGTTTTTGCTGTTTTTCGATTCTTTTTTCTTCTGTACTTTTCCTTGACATTTTGACCATTTATTGGCCTAATTTCTTTGTAGGAAACCTGATGAGAATCCTTGCATTTTATTTTGCAAAGTTTCCAATTTCCTGAGAAAGCCGAAGACTTTGTCGCGCAGAGCTGCCGATTTTCCGTCAGAAGCTGAAACTGGGTCAAACGATGTCGGAATGACCTGAAATTTGGTGTGAAGCCTCTTGAGCAATAAATAAGACCAACCATAGGCTTTTGTTTGAGTTTCGAAGCCGTTTGGGGTCCTATCACCTGTAGACTTGCTTTTTGTCGCGATGAAGATGTCGCGGTTTGATGTGCGGTCAATCGATGTCCGATTGACTTGAAATTTGACAGGGAACCTATTGGAGTCATTTTAAGATGATCCATAGGCTCTGTCTTGGAAACCATGGTCCCGGAGAGCTTTTGTCGCCGAGAGCTCCTTTTCGGCTGTCGGAGAAGCGAAGTTAGGCCAAATGATTTTGAAATGACCCGAAACTTCTTGTGTATTCCTCTTTTGGCTGTCTGGAAGAATCTTGCAGTTTTTGTTTGATTTTGACAAGATTTGATTTTTGGAAGCAGCATTGCCTATTTATGGCAGGTTGCAACTTCATGTAGCTCTTTGGATTTTGAAAAGGCAAAGTGACATTTTTGGTGTCAACAGTTTCGGCATACCCAAAAGATTCGTCCATGATAATGGACCACAGTTCCGGGATCATCGATTCTATAGGTTCTGCGACAAATACAAAATCCAAAGCTGTCCTTCGACTCCATACAATCCGGCAGCAAACGGGTTAGCAGAAGCTTTCAACAAGACACTCTGCAAAATCCTCAAAAAAATGGTCTCTAATCACAAAAGAGACTGGAGCGACAAAATGTCTGAAGCTTTGTGGGCCTATCGAACCACCGTTCGAGGACCAACCCATAGCACACCATTCTCCTTGGTCTATGGATGCGAAGCTGTCGTGCCCTTGGAAGTACAAATTCCTTCCTTGAGGGTATCCTTGCAAAATGACATGACTCAAGAAAGCAATGTCAAATTGCGGCTCCATGAGCTGGACAATCTCGATGAGAGACGGCTCGAAGCTCAACAAGGCATTGAACTTTACCAAGCACGCATGGCAGGATCTTTCGATTAAAAGGTCAGGCAACGCGCCTACAAAAAGAATGACTTGGTTCTTGCGGTAAAAAGACCAATGGTCTTCGCTCACAAGTCCAAAGGCAAATTTGAGCCGAAATGGGAGGGACCCTACGTCATCGACAAAGTTTTCTCCAATGGCGCATACGCACTCCTAAACATGGAAGGTGACAGATGTATGCTGCCCATCAACGGCAAGTTCTTAAAGCGGTACTACCCTTGAAGACTTACCCAACTGGGTAAGAGCAATGCCTGTATGGCCAAAACCGGTTTCCAGGTACACGCTCGCTAAACCCACCCTTTTTTAGAATTTTCATATCAAATGTTGAAATTTCTAGAAATCTAAAACAATGCTTACTTTCATCGTTTCATTGTTCAAAAAAAAAAATATCCAAGTTTAGGAACCTTTCCCTAACTTGACCAAAATTTTCAACCCTTGAACCCAAAATTCATGGTTTGAAACAAAATCCGGATTCAGGGATTTCCACCCTAGTCCACCCTGCCTTTTACCGCCAAAATGGTTTTAGGTCAAAATTTATGACCCTCGTGTCTTTAAACAAAAAAAAATGGTTTTTCAAAAACCGCGAGGAAGCGACGCTTAGTCGATACTCGCACAAATCGGAAGCAAGCGAACCACGTTCGACACTTCCAAAATCGCAGGGAAGCGACATTTCGTCGATACTTGCAAAATCCAAAACCGTGGAAACGCAACATTTCAGTTGATATCCACAACCCAAATTTCAAAGGTTCGAAAAAACCTAAAAAACTGTGGAGACGCAACATTTCAGTTGATATCCATAACCCAAAGGTTCGAGAAAACCACAAATTTCAAAAATCATGGGGAAACGACATCAAGTCAGTACCCGCAAAACCAAAATTTTTGAAAAGCAAGGATGCGACATTCCATCGATACTTGCACCCAAATCCGCGAGGATGCGACATTCCATCGATACTCGCAACCGAATGAGCAAGGATGCGACATTCCATCGATACTTGCAAGAACATTCAGCAGGGAGGCGACTTTTAGTCGATACTTGCATTTTTTTTTAAAACCAAACCGGCTATAAATGCCATCAAAACAGGCTATAAATGCTATCAAAACAGGCTATAAATGCCACAAACCGGCTATCAATGCCACCAAAACAAAACCGGCTATCAATGCCACAAACAAAAACTTGGATTTCAAAAAAAAAACCGGCTATCAATGCCACCAAAACAAAACAGGCTATCAATGCCACAAACCGGCTATCAATGCCACCAAAACTGGCTATAGATGCCACAAAAAAAAAAAAAAAACTCGGCTATCAATGCCACAAGAAAAGCTGGCTCTCATGCCAAAATTGGCTTCCATGCCACAAACAAAAACCTGGCTTTCATGCCAAAAAAATTACTTGACAAAAGATTTTCACAAAATGACAACCTTTTGATCAAATCCCATTTAGCAATTACTTTTATCACAAAAAGATTTAAGTGAGCGTAGGGATAACAAAAAAAAAGAGAGCATCCCATTTAGCAATTACTTTTATCACAAAAAGATTCAAGTGAGCGTAGGGATAACAAAAAAAAAGAGGAGAGCATCCCATTTAGCAATTACTTTTATCACAAAAAGACTCAAGTGAGCGTAGGGATAACACAAAAAAAACCACAGAGAAGAGCATCCCATTTAGCAATTACTTTATCACAAAAAGATTAAAGTGAGCGTAGGGATAACAAAAAAAAAAAAAAAGTGTTCACAAGCACTACAAAAAAAAAAGAGAGTACCAAAAAATACAAGGGTACCAACAAAAAAAAGAAGAAAGAAAGAAGGATGGTTCTGTATACAGGGCTCAATCAAAAACGGTCTCCAGCCAAGAGTTCAGCTCCTTAAGCAAGCTTTTGGCTTCATCCGTCAAGGATTCCAAGGCACCTTCTTCAGGAACCTGCCATGAGATGCTGGGGTGGGCTGTAACCCTTCTTCTGCACTGGGAAGCTTCCTTCGAGCGGTTTTCCATTGTTTGTCCTCATCGACCTCCCTATCAAGGATGTTAAGGTCATGTGTCAGCCTAATGATGGTTATTTCTTCTAAGTTCGTCTCTCGGACTGCCTGCTTCTTGCCTTCTGTTGCCTCATCCAGGTCAGATTGAGCCTTATCTGCAGGGTCCGAGAACATCTCCTTGAAGAACTGATCGTCAGGAAAACCCATGGTCTCAAACCACTTGTCACCCAGCTCAATGATCCTATTAACGATCGCCCTGGCATATGTGACATCCAGACCAGCTTCTTCAGCATCGCCGAGAATCTCACGCACATGCTGGATCATGCTAAATCCGGCTTCCAAGTGCCCAGAAAAGAGAGTCTCAATCCAAGAGCTCAGAACTCGCACCACCACCTTCTTCGCAAAAAGAAGAGATGGCCCAGCTGAAGATTCGCCCAACTCCGTTGGTCGGCTGCTCATGTCATCATCTGTTGAAAGAGTAACAAAAGAACTCTTTCCAGTTGAAGCTGCTCCTGCTCGGGAAGGAATCTCAGCGCGAGGAATCTCCTCAACATTGTCAGAACTGGTCCCAGGAGTCTCTACCTCTGGATTAACCTCTGGCATCCCTTGCTCTGGAAACGACGGACCCTCCTCTATCACTTCAAAACCTGCCAAAGAAACACAAAAAGGTATGAATATAATCCTGTTTGAAAATCATTATCAGGGTTATTACTATAAAATACCTTCTTCGACGACTGGCGGAACACTCTCTTCCTCCATGAACTCATCGAAAGCATCATCAACATTTGCGTCCATCGATGGTTCAAAGTCATCAGAACCCTGGGGCAAGTCAGCTGACAAAAAAAAAATGTTAGCAAACCAAGTCACAAACTCAAAAAAAAAAAAAAGCAAAAGAAGTCGTACCAATTGGAGATTCTGGATTTACTCCAGAATCCCTCGGTTCTTCTTCAGGTGCCTCAATAGGATCCATCACCACCTCATCGGTTGGGACCTCAGGCATCACCAAGTCTTCCTCTGCTAAAAAAAAAAAGAAGAAAAGCAGAAAACAAGAAGCAAATCAAAACATGGAAAAAATCCCATGAAAAGAAATGGAAAGAGAAAAAGGAAGAATCATACCTTCACCGATGGTCTCTTCTTCTCGGCTTCTCTTCTCTGGAGGCTCGTCAGCATCCACTGGCACATCCTCATTGATAGTAAGAGGAACTTCCAAGTCAGGAGAGTCCTCATGCTGCCCCTTGCTGCGATGATGACTCCTCCCCCTCTTACTCCGGCGGGTTCGCTTCTTAGAAGAACCTACCCCGCTGTCAGAGTCAGGTTTCCCACTCGACTCCTCACTGGATGGTCTGCTCTTGCCAGTAGACTCCACGGAAGCTTGCCTCTGTGCCGCTTGCATCCAAGCACCAAGTTCGGCTTCCTCCTGTTCTAGCTGCTCCAAAGCCTCATCAGGTATCTCTCGAACAGCTTCAGAACCAATGACGCCCTGGTCACCGAGAAAGCCTATCTTGTGCTTCTCTCCAGAAAGGAAGGCCCAAACTTCCTCCCGCCGGATGCCATCCGACTTTCCAAGGCCCTTTCCAGATGCCAGCTTCACATCAAGCTCCTTCTTGGAAAGCCCCCGATATGCCGAAAAGCTCTCCGCGAACCACTTCGCAAAGCCGGCAGTCCGGGAAGTCAGCAACACAGGATAAGAAATCATGGCTGTAGTGTCTTCAGCACTATAGAAAGCCCATGCATTTCTCCCGTCCTGTAAGCCTCCAAAGCGCTTCACCATGCTTGAAGGCGCTCCAACAACGCCTTGAGAAAAGCCCAGCTGCAAAGCAAAGCGAGAGGGTACATACGGCTGGATGTCGACGAAAAGATGTCTGCGGTACACCATCGTGCCGACACGTATGCTGAAAAGCCACTCTCTCTCTGCATTTGTCAAGGAATAATGCCTTCCCGACCCCGCCCTGGTAGAGTCTCGGGAGGCACCAAAATCAAAAGCCTTCTTCCGCAACTCCGGAGAAAGCTTCACTGAAGACTGCCCCATCTCGACGTCCCTGAACCGTCGGATCCTCATGCGGGCAAACAAAAGTGATTCGGAAACGGCTTTGCCCTTAGCCAGTCGAATCATCAGAGGATCATCATCCTGTGCAGCACCCAGCCGATGGAAGCCAGGACAGTGGTATACATACCACGAATAAAAGATATGGGCTGAAAATACCCTATTCATGGGAAGCCCAAGCCGAACCAGAAAAGCAGCAGCCTGCAGTTCGGTACACAGGTAGGAGTAAAGAGCTGGCACCAAAGCAAGCTGCTCTCCAAACGCCATCTGACAAGCCGGGAAAATACAATGCGGCCTGATGTGCATTCCATCTCCTCCAGCAAAAACAGCCTCACCAAGCCAATAAGTGAGGTAAACAGCGAGATCTCTCCGCAGTGCAATGTCAGGACATATGGCATTTGTACTTGCACAGAAATCTCTCAACTCTTCTTGCATGGCCAAGATCTTCTTTGAACTTGGATCTTGAGCTCCGGCTTCTTGGGTCACGCTATCAGAAGGCTCCCTGCTATCAAAAAAGTTGGGGAATGAAGAGCTAAAACTCTTCCAACTGCTGGATCTAACTTTCAAACCCCCCTTCTCCTTCAAAAAATCATAGAAGGCGACAAGCTGAAAGTATAGAAGCCTGAACTCCTCAGACTGCCCCTCGAGGATGCTGTCAATCGGCATAAACTCCTCATAGAGTTTGCCGAGGATAGGCAATCCAGTAATGGCGCTCAGCTCCTTCAAAGAAAAACCAATCTCACCATTCGTCACAACGAAGGTATTGGTTTGTGGGAGGAATGACTCCAGCATAGCCATGAAGGCCTCGTCGGAAAAGATCACGGTCTCCCTAAAGGCGTGGACCGCATCAAAAATCCCGGCTTCCTTCAAAACGGCGCCACCAATCAGCAGGACGCGATCAGTCCACGACTTCCACTCGGAGTCAGCATTGAAGCGGCCACGAAGTCGGAAAGGCTTGATCCAATTGCTGCCGTCACCACTGAAAATACCAAGGCCCACCGGTCTCAAATCGACCGACGGATAATCAGAGCCCTGGTAGCCGCTGGATGGCATCAACAGGTCCATGTCAACAGGCGACCTCTCCGTATATCCAGGAGAACCGCCAACAAAGACCCCGGTCTTGATTACATTTGTCCTTCTCACCCAGCTTGGAGGATCTTCCCTCTTAGGGCACGTGGGGGCAAGGCTCAGAATCGAGACGGTGCGATCAAACGTCGACCGGGCAGCAACAGTCTTCTTCTCACCATCTGCTGTGAAGGAAAACTGAAAACATCTCCTCTGGTATGTCATGTCATCAGGGACTGCATCACCAAAGAAGAAGGTAGGCTTGGGCAAAACGCTCTGATCTTCCATCACCCATGGACGACTGCTTACCATGATCTTATAGAATTCCTCTCCCTTGAGAGCAATCAGTCGCTGCCTCATCTCATCTCTGTTGAGGGAGTCGCACTCTTCCAGATTTCTCTCAACATACTGGACCTTCTCAAAAGCCTGCTGAACGGCCGGATTAGAAGATCTAGAAGATCGACGAGGTACGCTTGTAGCAGGCTCTTTACCCTTGTTCGCTCTGGAGGAACCACCTGAAAAGGATGGAAAAGAAAAAGATCAAACATCAAAATGACAGAATCTCGCTAAAAAAAAATCTGGCGAAATTTTGACATGATGACGGGGCAATTCCGAAGAAAAGGAACTATCCCGAAAGAAATAGAAAGCTTGAAGACGGTCTCAACATCGCTGCGAGCTCCGAAACTCCAAACTTTCGAAACCTCAAAGTCTCCGCAAAATCAGGAAGGGCTCAACATCACTGCGAGCTCCAAATTCCCAAATTTGCAAAAACTTTCAGGTATGCTATCACATCATGCTACAAATTTAATTTACAAATTGAATGCATGCACGAACATCTTGGTTTGCGAAAAAAAATGCATTATCATGATGAGCAAAAAAAAAAAAAAAAAAAGAAAAGAAACTTTCTCAAAAAAAAAAAGAGGGGAAAGAAAACAAAAAAGAAAAGAAAAGAAACTTTCTCTAAAAAAAAGAGAGGGAAAGAAAACAAAAAAAGAAAGAAAAGAAACTCTCTCAAAAAAAAAGGGGGAGGAAAAAAAAGAAAAAAAAAAAAAGAAAAAAAAGAGGACTGGCCCACAGGCCACGTGGCCGTACGGCCAGATCCGTACGGATCTGTCCGTACGGCCCACAAAAAAAAAAAAAAAAAAACAACAAAAACATGAGAAAAAAAAAAGAAAGAAGAAAAAAAGAAGGGGAAAACACGTGAAAAAAAAAGAAGAAAAGAAAAAGAAAGAAACAAAAAAAGGGAAAGAAAGAAAGATCTTTTTATTTTTCCTACAATGGAGTTTTCTTGAAAAAGGGAACTTACTTGAATCCATTGATGGAGAAGAAGAAGAAAAGTCTTGAAGATCTTGAAGAAGAAAAGCTCTTGGTCTTGAAGCCCTCTTGAGATTATTGCAAAAGAAAGTAATAAGAGCAAGAGATCCAACCTTCTCCTTGCTTTTATAGAGGAGATCAAACCAAAGAAGGAAAGAAGAAAGAGGTAAGTGTTACTAATTAGTAACCTTACCAAAAGAAAGAGATTAGAAAGATTCTTTCCCAAAAGAAAGATATCTTGAAGGATTTTCTCCCAAAAAGAAATCTATGACGGATTCTTTCCCAAAAGAAAGATATCTTGAGATATCCTATCCCAAAATAAAGGGATCATGAGAGATTCTCTCCAAGTAAAGATATTCTTAGATATTCTCTATCCAAATGAGATATTTTTGGATATTCTTTACAAAAATGACACCATATGAGATCTAAGCCATTTCAAAAGCTTAAGGTCCCATGGGTTAGCCCATATGAGCCAGGTTTGACCACCTAGGCACACAAAAAAAAAAAAAAAAAGAAGAAATTTTTTTTTTGGGCTTTTAGTCAAAGAGAAATCCCTCTTACCAAGAGCATACAAAAATGGTTCCATGCCTCTTTTGAGTTGATTGGACCATACAAAAGAAAATTCCAAGCCCCATGAGCTTCCAAAAATCAAACCATCCAGCCTCATCTACCAAATTGAGCCAAAATCTTGAAATTGACATTCCACAAAAATCAAACCAAATCCTGGTCCCCTAACTTGCCACATACAGCCTGTTAGGTCACAAGACCAAAACCAAAAACCAAAACCTGATCCCCTAACTTGCCACATACAGCCTGTTAGGTCACAAGATCAAAACCAAAATTGATCCCCCAACATTCCACATACAGCTTGTTGGGTCACACGATCAAAACCAAACCCGACCCCCTAACCTGCCACATATAGCCTGTTAGGTCACAAGGTCAAAACCCAAATCCACATCCCTGATTTCATCTTCAAAACTTTGCCTCGAGATGGTATGTGATCCCTTTCACTACCATAAAATTCCCCTGGAAGCTCAAAAGGCTACAAATACCAAAAAGAAAGACTGCTCAAAGACTCTTGGTCAAGTCACAGGCTCTCCTTCAAAAATCTCTTCGAGGCACATCGACTACGAAAGTTAAGCAACTCGCCGCTGTACCTCGAGGGGGCATTTGTTGACACCAAAAATGTCACTTTGCCTCTTCAAGATCCAAAGAGCTACATGAAGTCGCAACCTGCCATAAATAGGCAATGCTGCTTCCAAAAATCAAATCTTGTCAGAATCAAACAAAAACTGCAAGATTCTTCCAGACAGCCAAAAGAGGAGTACACAAGAAGTTTCGGGCCATTTCAAAATCATTTGGCCTAACTTCGCTTCTCCGACAGCCGAAAAGGAGCTCTCGGCGGCAAAGCTCTTCGGAACCATGGTTTCCAAGACAGAGCCTATGGATCATCTTAAAATGACTCCAATAGGTTCCCTGTCAAATTTCAAGTCAATCGGACATCGGTTGACCGCACATCAAACCGCGACATCTTCATCGCGACAAAAAGCAAGTCTACTGGTGATAGGACCCCAAACGGCTTCAAAACTCAAACAAAAGCCTATGGTTGGTCTTATTTATTGCTCAGGAGGCTTCACACCAAATTTCAGGTCATTCCGACATCGTTTGACCCAGTTTCAGCTTTTGACGGAAAATCGGCAGCTCTGCGCGACAAAGTCTTCGGCTTTCTCAGGAAATTGGAAACTTTGCAAAATAAAATGCAAGGATTCTCACCAGGTTTCCTACAAAGAAATCAGGCCAATAAATGGTCAAAATGTCAAGGAAAAGTACAGGAGAAAAAAGAATCAAAAAACAGCAAAAACGGACACAAAACGGGACACGAAAGGGGGAAAACCCCCCCCAGGGTCGCCGGCGACCTTGGAACCCGGGGTCGCCGGGAAGGCCCCGGAAACCCCGGTTTTCGCCGTTTTTTCGCGATTCGAAGAGCCCAGCCTCTGGTACTTTCCAAAATTCATGCTTTTGAGACACCAAGTCCTCTGACATCCGTCCAAAACACGGGTAAATCATCAAGAGTATCGAAAACAATATTGATCGCCACCCGGTCAACCAAAAAAAAGTGTGCTTTCTACCCGACCGATCGAGAAATCGACAGGACAGATGGCACCGACCCGCTGTTGGCAACAAACACCTGAAATTACATGATCATCTGATGTCGATCTACATGAAGATCCATCGATGATCATCGACAGTAGAATCCCAAAAGACGTGGCACGGCCCGCGACTCTTCAGCTGCTCGGCGACCACTTAATGCGATTAATTGACTAACTTTATTACAGTCATTAATCCATTTCTTTGGACGGCCCAATCAGAAGCAAGCATTCGGGAGTTACAAGTCGAGATTCATGGCATTTAACCCATGAAACTCCTCCCATCATGGCGATTAAAGGCGATTAAATGCCCTCAATCTCCTCCGGCCAATCAGAAGCCAAGAAAAAGGAGTTACAAAATAAACAATTCAATTTTGTAACTCCTCCCATTATGCGGCTTAATGACAATAAAAGCCCATAAACCCACCTAAAAGGCTACCTAAAAGCCTATAAATAGGAGGGCTCTCCAAGAAGAAAAGACACCAGAAAACAAAGATCAGAAACATCAACAAAACATCAGAAACATCAGAGAAAAAAGCACAAACACACAGACAGAAATCCAGAGAAAGGAAAAATAGAGAAAACTCTGCGGAAATTCTACACCGGCCACCGCAACAAGGTGACAAAAGTCCCTTGGGGGGTACCCCCCCCCCAAGGTCCTTGCCTTCTCCTCCTGCCTCCAACGGCTTAGATGTGGCTTTTCAGCCCGTCTACTCGGCTTTTTATTGGACATAGGACCTCCTTTTGGTCTTTGTCCTCTAAAAACCCGAGGTTATAGCCAAGCCAAGCGAATCAATAGCATCCTCTGTTCTCATCTGCATGGATGATGGCGACGCCCACATATGGCTTGCGACCGTCAATCTAAACGGGTCCCCCACAATCTCCTGAGAAGTTAGATCCTCCTTTTCTTGCTTTTCATTGTAGTTTGTATTTTTTCAAAAGAGACAAAAATCACAATTCTTGTCTTTCATTGTTGATAAGGATTGTAAATCGGCTATAAACGCCAAAATCGGCTATAAACGCCAAAAATCGGCTATAAACTCCAAAATCGGCTATAAATGCCAAAAAAATCGCCTTTCACGGCAAACTAAGAAAAATGTCTCTTTTCTTAAATATATGTGCAATGGAAAACTTGAAAGAAGTTGATTTCCTTTTTACTTGCGAAGGTTGATCTCCGGATCACCACTTGCAATTCCAAGTAAAAATAGAAAATCTGGCACACCCACAAAAAAAGAAATGTTGATGCACGCCCCTTGCCCCCCGGTTACGAAAGGGTCGGAACCAAACGGACTCCCACGTCCGCCGACCTCGGTAGGAACCCGAGCATTCGGGGCGCGGTCCATCAGTGTGCAGTCTTGTTACAAGTTTCTACAGCAAGTGTGGACGAGGATGTGCTCTTGAAGATGGTGTTTCGTCCATAAGATAAGTGTCTCTCTATTTATGCTTTAATTTTCAATTTGTAAGGGATTGAGAGAGAGAGATTGTAGAGGGGAAGGGCTATAGAAAAATGTTTCTACTTTTATTCTGTAGAACATCAAGTTGGTGCTTGGTGTCTGGGGTTTGGTGATCCTATCTGTTGGTGCAGATAAATTGTAAAGGGAGTCGGTGCTTCCTAGATAGTTGGTGCTATCTGAAACTAAGGGTTGGTGCTCTTTGTCGTTGGTGCGATTAAATAGATTCAGATCTGTCCCGGATTGGTGTTCGGACAGTCTTTGAACCGTGGACGTAGCCTTTCGGTGAACCACGTTAAATCTGATGTCCTTGTGTGATTTGATTTGCTTTTGTTGTTAAATTGGACCTGTTTTTAAGGAATCACTGATTCACCCCCCCCCCCCCCTCTCAGTGATCGCGATATCTAACAATTGGTATCAGAGCGTAAGGCTCCCTTGATAAGCTTAACACGCTAAGGGTGATCTCTTGACAAATCACATGGCAACCAATACAGGGAATAAGAAAGCACCTTTGTTTGATGGTTCTAATTACTCCTTCTGGAAGATCAGAATGCAGGCTTTCATTAAGTCACTTGGCTATGATGTCTGGGAGACTGTCAGAGTCGGTTACAATATTGCCATTGTACCCAATGATGCTGCAACAAAGAAGTTAGCAGACAACGACTCTAAGGCGCAGAATGCACTCTTTAGTGGCCTTATGGACAGCGAGCTGGTCAAAGTAATTGCATGCAAAACAGCCAAGGAAATATGGGACAAGTTGAAAAGCATTCATGAAGGAGATGAGAAGATCAAAGAAGCAAAATTGCAAACCCATCGCTCTCACTTTGAATCTCTTCGCATGGAGGAAAGCGAGAATGTTGACTCATATTTGTAACGAGTGAATGAAGTCACGAATGACATTCGTGGACTAGGGGAGGAGATGAAAGAACCAGTCATCGTCAAAAAGGTTCTAAGATCTCTTCTTCCCCGGTTTGATTCAAAAGTCTCAGCCATAGAAGAAGCCAAGGATCTGAATGAATTTTCCATGGATGAGTTGCATGGTTCACTCACTGCCTATGAGATGCGCATAGGTAAGACGTCTTCATCTGATAGAGAAGCGGCCTTCAAAGTTCAGAAAAAGGGAAAAGAGACTGCTGGTCATGATTCTGATACTGATGATGATGAGCTTGAGGCTCAATTTGTTAGAAAGCTGAAGAAAGGAAGCAATGGAAAGTACAAAGGGAAGCTACCCTTTAAATGCTTCAATTGTGGCGGTGTTGGTCACTTTGCTGCGAAGTGCCCGCTGAAAGAGAATAATGATGATGACTCTTATGTTGATAAGAGTAAGTGGAAGAAAATTTTCAGAAAGAGGGGCAAAGCAAAAAGCTTCATCAGTCAATATAATGACAGCACGTCTGAAACTTCAGACGATGATGAATCAGCCGAGGCAACTTAAGCTCTCTTCATGGTTACCGTTGAAGAAGAAGAGGAGCAAGAGCCGGAAGAGGAAGAGGAGGCCGAGGTCAATCTCGAAGAAGAACTCATTGCCGCACTTGAGGAGCTTAGCATGGAACGAAAAATAAGTAAGAAAAATCTGAAACTTCTTCATGAATCTGAAAGTTCAATTATTGCTTTGAAAACTCAAGTTGAAGAATATAAAAGAATGGTGGAAGTCCTTCAAAATCAAATAAGTATAAAAAAGGAAGAGGCTATGAAACTTGAAACTGAAATCGCTAGAGCAAAGGCTGAAAACTTGGAAAATAGCCGAAAACTCAAAGCACTCCAAGCGATTGAAGGGACAATGAAACTCAATGAAATTCTGAAAGTTCAAAAGCCCTTCCACAATAAATTTGGTATTGGATTTGAGATCGGAGAGTCCTCTAAAGCTGCACCTTCTTTGTTTATGAAACAAAGTGCCATACCTCTCAAGGCTACAAAGCATCAAATTCAGCCTAGTATTGAGATGGTCAATAAGAAAAGGTTTGTGGAGTTTAACCAGCCACCTAAGAAAGGAAGAATGTTCAGATTCTATGGTTATTGCTATCATTGTAATAGATATGGACATAAAAGAGCTAATTGTAGATTCTATGTTAGAAACAGCCCATTTGTTACTAGGAACCCTTTTTCAATCCTAAACAGCCACAAAATTGAGTGCTATATGTGTCATAATTATGGACACTTGGCTAGGGATTGTAGGTTGCCTATAGCTAACCAATTTCAGGTTGAAAAGAAACCCAAGTTAGTTAAGGTATGGAGGGCAAAGAAAAGGAAAGATAATTCCAAAGAATCTCTCATTGTGCAAATGGCATTCAATGCACAAAAGAAGACAGCACCATGGGTCCTTGATAGTGGCTGTTCAAGCCATATGACAGGTGATAAGGAAAAATTCGTCAAATTACAGCACTATGAAGGCGGATCAGTGAAGTTTGGTAACAATGATGGTGCCAAAATCTGCGGAAAAGGTGTTGTTCAGCTAAAGGCAAACAAGATCAGATCAGACGAGGTCTTATATGTGTCTGGACTGAGACACAACTTGCTTAGTGTGAGCCAGATCTGTGACAAAGGCCACGAGGTTGTCTTCACTAAGAATGGTTTTGCTATCAAGAAGTGTAGCAACGGCAAAACAGTGGCTACTGGATCTAGGACTGCTGGAAATCTCTATACATTGTCAGATGGAGCTGAAAAGACTTGCTTGATGAGTCGGACAGAGGAAAGTTGGTTGTGGCACAAACGCCTTGGGCATCTAAACTTTGATAACATGTCAAAGATTTGCAATTCAAAGGCTGTCAGAGGAATGTCTACAGTTGAAAAGCCTTCCAACCCCATTTGCGATTCTTGTCAAAAGGGAAAGCAAACGAGGGTAATGTTCAAGTCAAAGGAGCATCATTCAAAGAAACCTCTTGAGCTAGTGCACACTGATCTCTGTGGACCGATGCGAACTCAAAGCACCAATGGAGATAAGTATTTTATGTTATGCATTGATGATTATACTCGTATGACATGGGTATTATTTCTTAAGCATAAACATCAAGCACTTGATCGTTTTAAAGTGTTTAAAGCACAGGTTGGAAATATGCTTGGAAAACGTATCAAGATTTTAAGGTCTGATCGAGGCGGTGAATTCACATCTGAAGAGTTCACTAACTATTGTGAGCACCACGGCATTCAAAGACAGTATTCAGCCCCTAGAACTCCACAGCAAAATGGAGTTGTGGAACGGAAAAATCGCACCGTTCAAGAGATGGCTCGTACAATGCTAACTGAGAGCAAGCTAGCTGACAAATACTGGAAGGAGGCAATCCATACGGCTGTATACATTCAGAATCGATGCTTGATCAGGCCACATGAAGACAAAACTCCTTATGAGCTATGGTTTGGGAGAAAAGCAACAGTCAAGCACTTCAGAGTCTTCGGTAGCAAGTGTTACATCAAGCGTCTTGAACAAAATCCGGGCAAATTTGATGAAAGAGCTGATGAAGGTATATTTCTGGGTTATTCCTCATCTAGTAAGGCTTACAGATGTCTTAACAAAAGGACCAGAAAAATCATAGAAAGTGCTGATGTTAGAATTGATGAAAACTATGAATCAAAGAATGGAACTCATTATGACAGTCCAGTCTATGAGGACTCGAGTGAGATTGATGATGAAGTAGCTAAACCTAATGATTCTGAGAAATCAAAGGATGACTCAGAGGACGCTACACCTAGAAAGAAAAGCACTTGGGTAGAGCAACACCCTAAGGATCAAATCATTGGAGATCCTGAGGTCGGTGTTAAAACAAGACAAAGTGTAGTTAGCAATTACTCACTTGTGTCCACCATTGAACCCAAGACTGTGGCTGAAGCCAGTCTCGATGAAAGTTGGTTAAAAGCTATGCATGAGGAGTTGGAGCAAATTGAGAAGAACTCCACATGGGAACTAGTATCTAGACCTACCGATAAGAATGTTATTGGTACTAAATGGGTCTTTCGGAATAAGCT
Source organism: Litsea cubeba (assembly GCA_012931725.1). Lineage (NCBI taxonomy): Eukaryota > Viridiplantae > Streptophyta > Magnoliopsida > Laurales > Lauraceae > Litsea > Litsea cubeba. The sequence goes on from CM022945.1 coordinate 147,049,432, forward strand.
GAATGAAGATGGTCAGGTCATACGAAACAAAGCAAGGTTGGTTTGTAAAGGCTATGCTCAAGTTGAAGGCATAGATTTTGAAGAGACCTTTGCACCGGTGGCTCGTCTGGAAGCCATTCGTATGTTTCTTGCATTGGCTGCATACAAAACCTTCAAGGTATTTTAGATGGATGTAAAGTCAGCCTTCTTGAATGGATTACTTGAAGAAGAGGTCTACATTGAGCAACCTGATGGTTTTCCTATTAGCAAAAATTCAGACCTAGTGTGCAAATTGAAAAAGGCTCTTTATGGGCTGAAACAAGCGCCAAGGGCGTGGTATGCAAGGCTGGACCTATATCTCCGCAAGATCGGTTTTGGAAAAGGACTGGTTGATAGCAATCTTTATGTCAAAACAGAGTTGAACAAACAGCTGGTTGTTATTGTTTATGTCGATGACATAATCTTTGGTGGCAACGATGAAGAAATGTGCAGGAATTCTGCTGAAGAGATGAAGAAAGAATTTGAGATGTCAATGCTTGGAGAACTAAAGTTCTTCCTTGGTTTACAAGTTCAGCAGCTGAAACATGGTATTTTCATATCACAGATGAAATACATCAAGGAAATGCTGAAGCGATTTAACATGGAAGACAGCAAGCCAGTGAGCACACCAATGACAATGAACACTAAGCTAAGCAAAGATGATAAGGGTTCGTCCGTTGATCACACCACTTATCGTTCTATGATAGGAAGCTTGCTTTATTTGACTGCTACAAGACCGGATCTTCTGCAAGCAGTATGTATGGTGGCTTGATTTCAAGCATCACCAACTGAGACGCACCTTACAGCAGTAAAAAGGATATTTCGATATCTGAAAGGTACCATGGAGCTTGGTATTTGGTATCCAAAAGGCAAATCCTTCACTCTTGTTGCATACTCTGACGCCGATTGGGCTGGATGTATAGATGATTGCAAGAGTACAAGCGGTGGTGCATTCTATCTCGGTGAAAGGTTGGTGGCATGGCACAGTAAGAAACAAGATTCAGTATCTCTTTCTACAGCGGAAGCGGAATATATTGCAGCGGCAACTTGTTGTACGCAAGTGTTATGGATGCGGCAAATGCTTTCTGATCTAGGAGTTCCGACAACGGATCCTACGTCGATCCTCTGTGACAACACAAGTGCAATTCACATCTCCATGAATCCTGTTCAGCATTCTAGAACGAAGCATGTTGCAATTCGCTATCACTTTCTCAAGGACAAGGTTGCAGATGGTGAGGTAAAGTTGGAATATGTCCCAACTACTGAGCAAGTTGCTGATATCTTCACAAAACCTCTGCCAAAGGAAGTCTTCGAGTATCTCCGAAAAAAATTAGGAGTTACTCACTCTCCTAATCCTTAGGAGATGGGCTTGAAAGGGGGAGCAAAATATTCCTTGAATATCCTATTCGCTCCTTCGTTGGTCCCTTTGGACTTGTTGTCAAAGGGGGAGAAAGACTTAAGCCAGGAGAAAGCTATGCTTAGAAGAAGTTATGCTATGATAACTTTGGGGAGATTGGTATCAAGAGTGTTAGAGATCTTGATTCTTTTTTTTAAAGACAGGGGGAGACTATGGTTCTGAAGAAGCTTCATGAAGATCAACTAGTTTAATGTGTTCTAAGTGTTGAAGTTCCAAAAGTGTTGCCAACAATTCCAAAGGGGGAGATTGTTGGAATTTGAGATGACTTGAGAAGTCTTTTGAAGAATTGAAGAATTTAGTATCTCAAGCATCATTTTGAGTTGGAATTATTGTCAACACAATGTCACAAGCATGATGTTAATAGGTTGGTGTTGATAGAGCTTAAAAGAGAAATCAGAGTTGAAACAGTCAGGAATTCAGAATTCCTGAAGCAGAGTGTGCGGTCGACCGGGCACCCCATGCGGTCGACCGAGCAAGAGGAACCTGCAGAAAAGTTTCAGGCAGCTCCCAGTTATTTTCGTGACACAGTGTGTCGTCGGTCGACCGGGACCCCTGGATGTCGACCGAGCACGACAGGTATCTGTTTCCAGACTGTGTATGATGTCGACCGAGTACACCAGGATGTCGACCGAGCACGGGAAGACAGAATTGCGCAGAAACAGAAGTCTTGCACGAAAATTCAGGAAACTCTTGTATTTTGTTTGGGACTCTTTCTAAACGAATTGTAGCCTATTTGGAACACTCTTAAGGGTTATCATAACCTATATAAAGGCATGTTTGGCTCGTTTTTAAAGAGACACAAGAAAGAGAGAAAGAAGAGAAGAGAAAAGAGAAGAAAAGAGAGAGAGTTTTGGAGAGAAGAGAGTGCTGTTGCTGTGTGCAGTCTTGTTACAAGTTTCTACAGCAAGTGTTGACGAGGATGTGCTCTTGAAGATGGTGTTTCGTCCATAAGATAAGTGTCTCTCTGTTTATGCTTTAATTTTCAATTTGTAAGGGATTGAGAGAGAGAGATTGTAGAGGGGAAGGGCTGTAGAAAAAGGTTTCTACTTTTATTCTGTAGAACATCAAGTTGGTGCTTGGTGTCTGGGGTTTGGTGGTCCTATCTGTTGGTGCAGATAAATTGTAAAGGGAGTCGGTGCTTCCTAGATAGTTGGTGCTATCTGAAACTAAGGGTTGGTGCTCTTTGTCGTTGGTGCGACTAAATAGATTCAGATCTGTGTGTTCGGACAGTCTTTGAACCGTGGACGTAGCCTTTCGGTGAACCACGTTAAATCTGGTGTCCTTGTGTGATTTGATTTGCTTTTGTTGTTAAATTGGACCTGTTTTTAAGGAATCACTGATTCACCCCCCCTCTCAGTGATCGCGATATCTAACAATAGCAACATCCATTGGTGCTTTTCCTATCATCTATGGATCCTGCCCAATCTGCATCACTAAATCCAATTGATTGCAGAGTCGAGTCATGGGGATACTGTTGAAAGTCCGGGATCCTAACCCTAGAGGGGGGGGGGGTGAATAGGGTGATCTACAATTAATGGCCAATTTTAATTCCTTTTCAATTCACCTTTAAACTAGTGTTGATTATGTGAGAAAGTGCGGAAGATAAACTAATCAATCACCACAAGTAGTTCACCATTGGACAATGATTTATAGTGGTTCGGCCTCAATGCCTACATCCACTACCGGCTTGTGCTCAACACCCCACCGGATTTCCACTATTTATGCTTTTGCAATAGGCTAAGCAATAACCTTTACAAAGTTGTTTTTCTAGGCTAAACAACAACCTTTACACTATGCTTTTCTTAGGCTAAGCAATAACCTGTACAACAGTCTTCTTTCTCAAGAAAGTGTCTACACACTAGGAGAGAAATAAATTAAGCTCTGATTGGGTGCCTCTTAATTAGGCAAATATGAAAGTGAAAATAGACTCACACAATATAATGAAATGCAAAGATGAATGCTCATGATATGTGTGTGTGTGGAAACTTCAATCAAGTTTAAAACATAAGCTCTATTAATATATGCTTAATGTATTTGAAAGTTTAAAGCACTCAAATATATGATTGAAGTCAATATGCAAATCACATGTATAAAAGTTAACTTGATGATGATTTGAAACTCAAAGTCTCACAAGTTGTATGAACCTAAATATTTCTAAACATGTGATGCATGATCTATGTTGTTTTCAAAGCAAGGCTTAACTAAAGTTTAAATGAATGAAAACAACAAAGATTCAAACAAGTTAATGTATCATGTTGTAAAGAAATCAAGGATTTTGGCTAAGCATGATTAACAAAGTTTAAAACAAAACTTGGTTTGAAATCAAGTGTTGAAATCCAAAACATGTGAATCAAAGATTAAATGGGAAATGGATTCCACACAACATAGTTAGCATGCTTGAAAACATTTTCCAAAAGTTTATACCAAAGCATGATACATATGAACAAGGAAATTAAAGCTTACTCAAATTTAAATTCTTGAAATCAAGCTTTAGCTTTTCCTTTGGACCAAACAAGCTTCCTTAGTTCATTCCCTTTGCTTGAGCACTAAAAACCCAAAAATGGCCTCTATTCTCATCTCTTTTTATCTTGGAATGAACTTGCTTTTTATAGAAAAAGTGGTCCAACGGATGCCTGTCGGTCAACCGATAACTATCCGTCGGTTGACCGATGGCTCAACGGTCATATGCAACGGTCATATTTTTTACAGTTCTCCTGACCCTTTTGCATTCATCGGTTGACCATCCTTCATCGGTTGACCGATGCGGAAACGATAGCCGAGCCGATAGCACAACAATCATGGAAAAAGGTGCCGTCTGTTTTTGGAACCGACGAGTCTCGGTCTGAGATTTCATGCACTATCGGTGGACCGATGGGAACCGATAGGCTGACCGATGGGAACCGATGGAGTCATCGGTTAACCTTGGTTCACTTGTGGGTTGACCGATGGGAACCGATGACTTGACCGACAGACTGGTCAGGTCAGTTTTCTGAACATCTGAAGTTTTGAAAAATGAACCTTTTGAAATCATTTAAAAACTCAGATTTGAAGGGTGTCTTTATGCATTGTTTCATCAAGAAAAACATGATTAAAATCAAGGTTCAAATCAACCAAAAAAGAGTTTAAATCAAAACATGAGTAGGTTGAGTTAAAAGATGATTTTCAAGAAGAAACATGTGAAATGAAAATGAACCTAATGAGATGACTATTATGCAAATGCAAGACATCAAATTGCAAACAACTTAGGGTCTAACAACTGTCACAAACCCAAACCCGAGGGGCCGTGAAAATTGGGAGTTAGGTAAAGATTATGTTTCTCCCAAGATCCACGTGTGTGAGGATAATACGTTTCAACACACTCTGAATATTTTTGTGGAAGCTTTCGTAGCGTTGCGACCCGAAGTCTATGGCCATTGGATTCCGCATCGCACTCAACCCAAGCATATACCTATCTTATCAATGATCATATCAGACTGGAACAAACCATTAGAACAAAATACGGAGCTGACAGTATCTGGATATTATATTCCCACATATGTTCAAGTTACAAATAACAATGTATAGTAATTACAATCCCGAGAAAAAGAGCTAATAAAAGCCATACAAAAATAAGCTAATAATCACTACCCCATATGTGACGTAGCTCCGATGTCAAGCTCAATGTCTACACGACATGGTCGACAAAACAACCTGCAAGCTCATGGCTCCATAGCAAAAACGTGCACTCAATTCGGGTAAGAAATCCGAACCTAAGTACCAAAGGAGTGGGTCAGACACGACGGTCTGGTAGGTGGGTGAAAAGATGTGAATAATATATTAAATGATAAAACATGTAAAAAATCATGTTATCTGATCAAAAGTTGTACATAATTACAATGTATAAGAAATCATGAATATCCGACAAAATCCTGTATTCATACGAGACGGGTATAAAACATAAATATTTGACAAAATCCCGTATTCCTTTAAAGCATGTATAAAGCATGAATATCTACCAAAACATGTATTCATTTAAAACGTGTATAGAACATGGATATTTGACAAATCGAGAATTCATTTGAAATATGTACAAAGCATGAACATTTAACAAATCGGGGATTCATTTAAAACATGTACAAAGCATGAACATTTAACAAATCGGGGATTCATTTAAAACATGTAAATGAATGAACATTTAACAAATAGGGGATTCATTTAAAGCATGTATGAAGCATGAATATTTAACAAATCGGGGATTCATTTAAAACATGTATGAAGCATGCATATTTAAAATAGTAAGGGTATCAAGGATCGGGAACTATCAAGATGGCAACCACACAAAGCTAAATCCTCTATCACTAAAGTGATGAGAGCACATACCGTACATGATCATTGACCTCAGTCACACAAGGTGAGGAGGGACAATGATAAAATACTATAATATACATATATATACTCTGCGGGACCTCGGTAGCGAACCGGGTAAATACTCTGCGGATTCCAGACTGCAGCTGACGAAACAGGAAGGGGGGATCTCCAAGTCGTTGGATCAAACCGACAAGGTTGTCTAAGCTTAGTGGTGCCGACTCATAGGTCAAATGCGGGAAATCAAAACAACTGCATAATAACGGAACATGGTGCCCATAGGCACAAATGCACATTCATATCAGGTCGAGCATATACGGGTTAGCAAAAGCTAAATACATTTTCCAATACTTTTGGGACAAGTCGAAATCATAAGATATGATGTTTGTAAAGCACAAATACAATTCGGGTCAAGATAAACATGAATGGATTTCCAACATTCTCCTGGCTAAGTGTTGAAGGTCCAAGATTTGAATCAATGTAAATAGGGTCTCGTTTGTCAATTTAACATTTATTTGGTACTCCATAAGAATTAGAGACAATCCGGGACCTTACGCACACTGACAAGTCTAGAAGACCTTTAACAAAATTAGGATGATGGGTTTCTTCTTCAATATAGTTCCACATTCTTCTCCCATATAGTTCCACAAGTTCTCCAAAAGAAATCCATCAGGATTGACATTTCGGTCAACCCTCGGTTGGCTTGTCGGTTAATCGACAGGGTCATGTCGGTCGACAGACAAGCTGACCGACGGTTACCCGAGTCCAAAAATGGGGAGAAAATAGCTCTCGGGAATTGGAACCGAGGGGTTGTCAGTTCACTGTTGGCTGACCGACACTTTAGCATCAGAATTTGCAGAAAAATGCAGCTTTCTGGAATTGGGACCAAACTATTGTCGGTCACCTGTCGGTCGGCTGTCTGTTAGCCGACAGGCTAACCGACAGCGGACCGACGTTACTGCGGGTGCAGATTTCTGAAGTTGTTTTCAGTCCCTTCTTTCTCCAAACACTCCTCATTTTTAAGGGTCAGATCCCTGTAATAAAGGGAGCCAAAAGCTCCTCCATTTCATCATTCAACATCCATTCCCAACACTTCAAATTTACTATTCAACCTCATCCATTCTTCTATCAAAATCTCATTCATACAACCATCCGTTTCAACACATTCAATCAAGTGATGACCCATCATTCATAAAAATCCATATGTACTATAAACAAGCTTTAACAAAATCATATGCAACCATTTCCAAGATATTAAACAATGTAACAAGACTCATCAATATGCATTTTAAAAGCAATGGAAACTATATCAAGAATGTAGATGAGAACACATGAAATCACCAAAAATAATTAATGTAAATCAAGATTTTCCATAAACATATTAGCATTCAAAAATCATCCTTTGAAAAGCCATAGCAAATCTTAGTGAAAAGCATGATTTAAGGCAAGTATTAAATCATTAAGAACAAGTAATGAAAATCCATATTTTTCTCATAAAACATGTTAACACTTGAAATCATCCATTCATCCACTTGCCTTGGGTCCAAGCTAAGCAAATCCAAGCTCAAAATACTATCAAGATCAACCTACAAGAAAAACCAAGAAAACCCCCCAAAACAAACCCATCTTAGAACCCTAAAATGGTAAATCAATAAAGGCAAGGAATGGGGTACACAAAGTTAGGGAAATCAGACCTAAGGGGATGCCATTGCTTAATAACACAAGATGGGAAGGAATCCTTACCTCTAGGGCCATCAATCAAAAAGAAAGAGCTTGAAATAGGGGCTACCCAGCTGAGATTCGCACAAAAATGGTGTCAAACGAGAGAGGAGATGAAGGGGAAGAAGTTGTCGGAGTTCCCTCGTCGGATTGGTGGCTTGGAGGCTCCATTTGAGAAATGGAAGAAAAGGGAGAAGGATGGCTGCTGGTACTGTAGCTGGAAGGTTGCAGTCGATGGAGAGGGAAAATGAGGGAGAAGAAGAGGCTTGTCCTTTTTATAATGGGTGGGTGTGGGTCCACACTTAAGTAGAACTAGAAATGGAAATTAGAGGGCTTTCTAGACCTTGGATCAAGAAACTTAAAACATAAAAAGTGTCCGGCACAAAATTATCTTTCCAATAAGGCTAATATTGACATACTTCCGGGGTCCACAGAAAAAGTCAACTGTTTGGTCAAAAGGATCAAAATAATGGAAGATTTGGGATTACAAGGGTTAAAACATCGATATTTGGGCCTCGGATGTGACCGACAAAGAAGAGAGAAATGTTTCTCATAAAATCTAGTTTTTAAAAAGTATATATTTGGTAAGGTTCTGAGATCTCGAAATTTGAGTCTAGATTTTGTGTAAAAAGACTGATTTTGTCCCCAGGGCTGGAAAAACTGATTTTTCGGGTTTCGGATGGGCACGGAGTGAACACGAAAGTTGTAGGGAATGGCGAGATTAGTCAAACGAAGCTGAAAGGGGAATTTTTAGAAATAAAAATTAATATCTCTACAATGACCACACAAAACAAATAGGACCCTACGGTCACTGTCTAGGTTCACTGGCTCTCAAAACTTTCCAAAACCAAAGAAAATATAATCAAACTCAGAAATTCATTCAAATAACCACTAATCCCACTGAGAAAACAAATCTACGATTAAAACCACGCTAAACTAGGAAATCTGGGGTCGGGTTCTCACAGATACCAGATACCATAATGAGAAGTCCCATTAATGTATTTTATAATTCGTTTAACAGACTTAATGTGAGACTCTCGGGGATCAGATTGATACATAGCACATATTCCAACATTAAAAGATAGATTTGGTTTGCTAGCTGTAAGGTAAAGAAGGCTTCCTATCATGCTTCTGTAAAGTTTATGGTCTACTTTCTTACCCTAAAGATCACTAGAGATTTTAGTGGTAGACCCCATGGGATTGCGGCTAATCGTAGATTCTCCTTAGCCAAACTTTTTCACTATTTCTAGAGCAAACTTGGATTGACTAAGGAAGATACCATGATCAGTCTGATTGTAATCCGAGAAAAAATATTAAGGGTCCTACCAGACTCATTTCAAAAGTAGAGCACATCAATTGAGGAAATCCTTGTGCTAGTTGTTCTGATGTGGATCCAAAAACTATGTCATCAACATATATCTGAGCAAGGAGAATATCTTTATCAACCTTTTTAATGAAGAGGGTCCTGTCCACATTTCCACACAGATAATCATTTTCAAGTAAGTGACTTGTGAGCTTCTCATACCAGGCTCTTGGAGCTTGTTTCAGGCCATAGAGAGCTTTCTTCAATTTAAACACATAGTCTAGGTGATGAGGATCTTCAAAACCTTCAGGTTGGGTAACATATACATCTTCCTCTATTTCACCATTTAAAATGGCACTCTTCACATCCATTTGAAATGATTTAATTCTCATGCTACTAGCATAAGCCAATAACAAACGAGCTACAGGAGCAAAGGTTTCCTTAAAATCAACTCCTTCAACTTGAGCGTATCCTTTGGCTACAAGTCTAGCTTTGTTCCTTATCACATTTCCTGATTCATCCAGCTTGTTCTTAAAAATCCATTTAGTGCCAATTTGACTTTTGCCTTTAGGTAGAGGTACAAGATCCCACACCTCATTCTTTTTAAACTGATTTAATTCTTCTTGCATGGCATCAATCCATTCAGACTTGGTTTCTGCTTCAGAGAAGTTCTTGGGCTCAATTTGTGAAACAAAAGTGTAGTGAGCACACAGATTATGAACCTATCTTCTTGTCGTGACCCCACTTTTGATGTCTCTACTGATATTATCCAAGTTGTGATCTTTTACTAACTTTGTGGGCATAATAGAAGTAGAGGGGATTTCATCTTCAATTTTAGATGGGGTAGTCTACTCAACTAAGGTCGCTTCTTCATCATCATGAAGAGCATTCTTAATTTGATTAGTCTCATCAATGACAACAGGAGCTGATTCCATAACAGTCATGGATCTGAGGTTGAACACTCTATATGCCTTGCTTTTATCAGAATATCCTAAGAAGATCCCTTCATCAGATTTAGAATCAAACTTTTCCAACTGCTCTCTATCTCTTAAATTATAGCAACTATACCAAATACTTTTAAATACCCCAGATTTGGTTTTCTTCCAAAATAAACCTCATAAGGAGTTTTGTTAGTGTTCTTTGTCAAATAAACACGATTAATAAGATACCAAGCAGTATTGATAGCTTCAGCCCATAAGTTGCGAGCGAAATTTTTCTCATTAAGTAAAGTTCTAGCCATTTCTTGGATAACTCTATTCCTTCTTTCAGCCACTCCATTTTGCTGAGGGGTTTTTGGAGTAGAAAATTGATGATTAATCCAATGGCTTTCACAGAAATCTATAAATCTCTCATTTTCAAATTCTCCTCCATGATCACTTATTATCTTCTTAATTTTGTAATCCTTCTCAACTTGAATTTTCTTGTAAATCCTTATAATATTATCTATTGCATCAGATTTTGCATGAAGAAAAGCTACCCACCCAAATCTAGAATAGTCATCAACCATAACCAGGATATACTTTCTCCCACCAATACTCTGAATAGGTGCAGGTCCAATAAGGTTCATATGAATGAGCTCAAGGGGACGAGAAGAGGATATATCTTGTAGACCTTTAAAGATTTTCTTGATTTGCTTACCCATTTGACAAGCTTTGCACAATTCAAATTTAAAATCATCTAATTTGGGTATTCCTCTAACAATTTCTTTCTTGGATAAGATCTTCATCAATTTGTAATTTATAGGGATAAATGCAGAATACCTACCTGTACTTTGCACCTATTTCATACTACCCCCATAAAGTTTGGGATTTTGTACTAAACCTACCTGAACTTGTAATTAACATGCAAAAGTGACGGATTCTGTTTGTATTAACGGCATATATGTATAAATGGCTTGTATGGCAGACTGGCGGCAACTTACAATTCCAAATGGCTTTACAACGAGACTTTTTTACCCCTGAACCTACCCTATAAAAAATGGATAGAAAGATTGAGTTCCCTTACTGTAGCCATGAGTTTCTGAGCAGCTCTCGGTCGTCTTCTTTAGCTATCAAGAGGGGAGCATCTGTTAGTCATCTTCTTCAACCATATCAAATGCCTTCCTCTTCAAACTCATATACCCTGTTTTCTCGTGGTCAAAGCTCTCCATTTGATGGTGAAATTCGTTAGTATTGTAATGCAAGCCTGTCAGTCAATAATTGTTCTCGCAATGAAATGATGAAAAAGAAAATGTTGACAATCAGTAAATCAATAGAAGGGTAGTGAGCGAGTGAGATATAAAAGGAAATCTAAAGGGAGTGAGAATTGCAAAATCTGCATAGTTCATTGATTATGATCAACCTAAACCTATAGAGATCAACAGATAACCAAGCCTAACACTCTCGGCCAAAAAGGCATACCATTTATGTTGACCTTTTAGTTGGACCAACCAAGCCACCCCAAAGAACATGTCAGCCACTGATCCGGGCTTAAAACATTGCCTAATACTAGAAGACAGAACCAGGGAGGAGCAGGGGTGGCCATGGCACAACCCTCAACCACGCCACCACTCCTTTTTACATATGGCCCCTTCAGGTTTTCTTGTTTTATTTAGTGGCCCTTAAGGACAACTTCCTGGGTCCGATGAATATAACCAAAAAAAATTCACCTTTTTAATCATCTCTGGGTCAAATCATTTCAAGCTGCATCTCCACCACCCCGTGTTCAATGCTTCTAACCCCAACATAAACAATTGCAATAAAAGCCAAAACATAACATACCCACTTCACTAAAAACCCTCCAAACCACTTACATTGCATCCAAAACAAAACCTTTTTAGGTTGAAAATAGAAAAAAGGTGGCACAACCCCAAGCTCCAAACTCCATGCAGCACATGACCCAATACACCCACCACCCAAACCTATGAATTGAAGAAAACCAAAAATCGTCCCACACTTTATAAAAAGAAAGAAAAAACGACACTCACAAACCAAACGTCCAAACATCACCACCAATAAAAATCCAACCTTTTCCACCAAATTTAAACTCAACCAACTAACCAAAGCCCCTCCATCCCCATTCACTAAAATGAGACACAAAAAGAGACAATGAAAAAATGCAAATTTCAAAAACCCATCAACAACTTTACAATCCATGCATGTAGAGATGTTAAACATAGAGATCTTTTTTTATCAAAACCCTAAACCCAAAACCCTCGGCATCACACATTATTAAGGGTTTGAGATAAGTACATACCTCTGAAATCGTTGATCATTCTTGATGGATTCTCGCTGAAGCTTTTTGATGCTTTAACAAAGTCTGAAATCATTGAAGGAGGGGCAATCCAAATCGCTTCTTGAAGGAGGGGCAGTGGTTTCTCCCAAAATCGCCTCGCCTTTGAAGAACCCTAACCGCAAGGGGAAAATGGCTAAAATGATGGAAAAGGGCAAGACACAAGTTATATACAGAGGGGTAAATTCATCATTCCATCTTTTCCATCACGGACGTTTATATTTGCATTATGATTTAAAATACAGGTAGGTTTAGTACAAAAAATAAAACTACAGGGGGGTAGTTTGAAATACGTGCAAAGTACATATAGGTATTCTGTATTTATCCCTAATTTATATGACCCATTCTTTAATGCCACAACTGGTTTTCTTGATCCTTTATCATTGAACACATGGATTCATTTTCACAGATTCTTCTATAGTGTAGATGTTATCTTTAGTCCGTAATCCAGTAAGTAAAACTTTGTGGGATTTCTCATTCAGAACTCTGCAAGATTTGCTATCAAATATAACTTTGTTTCCTTTGTCACATAACTGACTAATACTCAAAAGATTATGCTTTAAGCCATCCACATGGAAAACATCTTTTAAGGTAGGCATTTGATCTCCTCCAACACAACCTTTTCCAATAATTTGAGCCTTCCAGCTGTCTCCAAATGACACATTTCCTCCATCATAGTTCTCAAGAGAGATAAATCTAGAACGGTCTCCAATCATATGTTTAGAGCATCCACTATCCAAAAACCATCTAGAGTTTTCCTTAACTTTTAAAGTGGTTTAAACTAAGAAGTTCTTGAAACTTTTCTCTTTTTCAATCCAAGTATCCTTAATGAATGTAGAGGTAGTGGTTTTGGGAATAAACTTAAAAAGACCTCTAGAGGGATGGGTTTGAGACAGCCTAATCTCAAAGGGACAATTGGGAACTAGATGACCAATATGATTACAAAAATGACAAGTCCATCTAGAGGTAAAAAAGGTTTTGTCTATAGGTTTGAGATGAGTCCTAGTAATATGTTGAAAGCTATTCTTCTTGCTACTAGAGGAGCATTCAAAACCTATACCATTCTTGTTACAAAGGACTTTGTTCATACCTAACATTTGGTAAAATTTGTCATTTCCTAAGGTAAATTTATCAACAACATGTTTTCCCTTTTTGAGTTTCATTTGAAGAGATTTTGATTCTTGTTGACTAGATTCTAGCAAACATTGTAATTTATGAACTTCTTTTTCAGCTTTAGCTAGATTGTTATTAGAAGTAGTCAACTTAGATTGGACATTCTTTATCTCATTGTCTTTCAAAGTTAATTGATCTTTCAAAGCATTTACATCATTCACAAGCCTTTTAGGTTCAACTTTTGAACTTTTGTTCTTCTTGGTTATGATTTCACATAGTTCATATAGCTCCTCATAGGCTTGTTATTAGAAGTAGTCAACTTAGATTGGACATTTTTTATCTCATTGTCTTTCAAAGTTAATTGATCTTTCAAAGCATTTACATCATTCACAGGCCTTTTAGATTCAACTTTTGAACTTTTGTTCTTCTTGGTTATGATTTCACATAGTTCATATAGCTCCTCATAGGCTTGATGTATATCATCTTCATCATTTTCATCATTTGCTTCCTCTTTCCCTATGGTATCTTCTATTAATACATTTGGATCTTCATTTTCCTCAATAGGTGCAAATATAAGCCAAGAAGTGGAGTTATCATCTTCATCATTTTGAAATTCATCATTGTCACTACATTCATCTTTATCATCATCCCAAGTTATATGTAAAACTTTCGTTCCTTTCTTATCTTTCTTTTCGAACTCTCTAGGGGAAGAACAATTTTGAGCGATGTGACCAAATCCTTTAAAATTGTAACACTGCACATCCTTCTTGATAAAAGATCCCCTGGAGTTCCTCTGAAAATTATCATTTCTTGATTCCTCAGAATTTCTTAAGTTCTTTTTGTTCTTAAGGAGATTTTTAAACTTTTTAGTGAGCAAGATTGTGTTTTCATCACTCTCACTCTCACTCTCATTATCATTATTTTTATGCTGGGAGCTAAGAGCTACACCTTTCTTCTTGCTTTGGACTTCAAAATCTAATTCATAGGTGAGAAGATTTCCTCTAAGTTCTTTAATCTTGATCTTGTCAACATTTTTACTTTCAGCTATGGTTACAATCTTGGGTTTGAACCTTTTAGGGAGAGATCTTAAGATTTTTCTAACAACCTTGGATTCATCCATCTTTTCTCCTAGACTCATGAGGGAATTAACAATCTCCATAAATTTCCTATAGAACTCGTCAAAGGTTTCTTCCTCTTACATTTTGAGTTCTTCATACTTTGTTGTCAACATTTGAATTTTGGCTATTTTCACTTGATTAGTCCCTTCATGAGTGGTCTCTAAGGTATCCCAAACTTCCTTAGCTATAATGCAGTTAACTACCCCGTTGAACTCTTCTTGAGACAAGGAACAATACAAGGCATTTTTATCTTTAGCATTCAGATTTGCCCTATCTTTTTCTCCTTGAGTCCACTCTCGCTCAGGCTTAGGATTGATAGATATAACATATCCTTCAGTATCTTGTTCAGTGATAGTAGGTTCATGGTACCCTTCTTCAATGATATTCCACACATCTAGACTTTTAGACTCTAAGAAGACTTGCATCCTAATCTTCCAACAGTGGTAATGAGATCCATTAAACAAGGGTGGTCTATTAGTGGCATGACCTTCTCCTAATTGGCTTGCATTATGACCACAAAATAAAAACACACTCTAAGGATTCTAACTCTAGGTTGTTAGACCTAAACAAGAGCACCCATGCTCTGATACCAATTGAAAGTCCAAGATCGAATCCTAGAGGGGGGGGGGGGGGGGGGTGAATAGGGTGACCTGAAAGACTTTGACCAATTTTAATTCTTTTAGCTTTTAAGTCACTTTTGCTTTGTTGAATATTAATTATCTTGTGAAAAAGAGAGGTCTCTAAGTTAATCATTCACAAGAAGATAACAACAAGAAGCTTCATACAATAAAAGCATCAATCACATAAGGTAAGCAAAAGAGCAATCACCATGACAAAAGTATTTATAGCGGCTCGGCCAACGTGCCTACATCCACTCCCGGTAACCCTACCGGATTTCCACTAACACAAATTAAGGTTTAGGATTACCTCAAACCTTACAAATAGACCACTATGCTTTTCAAGGCTAAGCATGAACCATTACAACACAACATATGCTTTTCAAGGCTAAGCACCAACCTTTACAACAAAAGATTTCTTTCTTAAATAAAATGCCTATTGATGCATGGATAAGAGAACAATTTAAGCACAATGTATTGCCTCTAAATAGGCTGATTTGAAAATGAAAGCTAATATTCTAGAAGCATGCACTTGAATGACAAAGTCTATAGCTAATGCATGTACTCGAAAAACACTCTAACTCTTTTTAGAAAGTAGAAACTAGAAATGATTCAAGGATGTTAATCATGTATGAAAGAAACGGTTGAATGATAAACACATGGTTCTCATAAAGATCAAACTTGTATATTGAAAATTACAATCTTAAGATAAACAAGTTGAATTTGAAAACTAGGATTCAAAAACTCATGTGAATGACAAAACATAAGTTGATTTCATAAGGCTAAAGAGACTTTAAAGTTTGAAACATGTTATGAAATATAACTATTCAAGGAAATAAATAACTAATTAAACATGCTTAAAATTTGGAACAAAGGTTTGGAAATAAAGCATGTTTTAGACTTGAGATTAAGACAGCACCCATTTGAAGATCAAAGGTTGAATCAATGGAATGGCTTCATAATCCCTTCACTAGTGCACTTGAAAAGTTGTTATTCCTTTCTCTTGAAAATCCCCCAAAGTTCAGCAACTTTTCCAAAAGAGAAAGCCACTTTTTATAGAAAAAGTTATTCCACGGCCAGTTGTCGGTTAGCGGACAAACAGAGTTCGGCTAGCCGACAGCCCAACGGTCATATTTTTGACAATTTGTTGACCAAAAAAGGCATGTCGGTTCACCGAACCTGTCCGGTTAATCGAGAGGTGACCGACAGCTTAACCGACAGAGCAGAAAGTCTGAAAATGAAGCTCTTTGGAATTTTAACCGAATGCCTTTCGGTCAGCTTCTGAACCATGGTCGGTTAACCGACCCTTAGCCGACAGGCTGACCGACAAGAAAATATCTGAAAAATGTGGCTCTCTGGAAATGGAACCAACAGAAGCTCGGTTGAGCTCGGTTCACATGTCGGTTAGCCGACACCTGACCGACAGGCTATTTAGTCAGAAGTTCTGAAGCTTTGAAGTATTTTTTAGAGAAAACAATTTGAAAGCTCTGAAATGAAATATTTAAAATCTGAATTCAAAGGTTCAAAAACTCAAGAGACATAAAGGTTTTGAAAACCATGCATTTCATATAAAAACAAAAGATTATGACTAAGAAATATGCATGATGATCCTAAGATTAAGAACATGAATGAATGAGAGGTCAAGCCTATGAAGATGAATGCAACCTATCAAATTACAACAAAATAAAAACTCTAACACCTCCTCTCCAAACATATACGGGGAAAGGATCAGCCAGACAACACATCATCCACATCAAAATCCTGATGGGAGCTATCGCAGATCTAGATGCACTCAAGATTCACCTCTTTACAAGTACCCTAAAAGGTACGGCCTTTGACTGGTACTCTACTTTGCCGAAGGACTCCATCCAAAACCGGGTCATGCTAGAGACGCGCTTCCTGACTCACTTCAAAGGTGAGGACCATCCCGCTACTATGGCTCAACTTTACAGCCTAAAACAAGGGGAGAATGAGTCGACATACGACTTCATTCACAAGTGGAAAGCAATGACTTACAAATGCTAAGATGTACTGCTACAAGCGTCGCTAGTTGACATCCGCCAAAACAACATGAGAGCAAGAATTCGCCCCATGATCATCGGCAACAAATCAAAAAACATGGGAGAACTCCTAGAAGCTTCAATGGAGGCTGAAACGGTGATCAAAGACCTCAACAGTCAGAAATCATCAAGGAAGGAACCAACCGCCATTGTAACCTCAAAACCAAAGAAAAAAGAGGCCCTCAATGTGCAAAGAAAGAACCAAATTCTCCATTAGAGCACAACCGAGCTCCAAAGGTATAATCTACTTCCTTGCATGTTGTAGATTTTATTGTTGCTTGTATGGTGCTATTTCTATCTTCTAGATAGATTATTTTACTGATCATAGTTGATGAAATTGAGGACATGGATCCTAGATTGGGTTTATAGCTTTCTGGATAGTTGATCACTGCATCAAGTTGGTCAAAAGTTTTTGAAACCTATCCGTGAGGCCCACCTATTCCCAACAGGTTGAATCTTTAGTTGTTGTTTTTCATCACAAGAAAATCACTTTCAATTCTATCGTATGTTTTGGATTCAACAACACTCACAAATCACATGTATTTGATTTTAAAGTTTCACACAACTTGTTTAGCATTGATAGGCATATCATTTTCAAGTTGGTTTTTAAATTACATGTGATTTTTACTTTCACTTCAATCAAATGTCTTTTTGTGTATTGCACTTTCAAATTTATGTATAGAATACATGTTTGTAATGCTCTTCATGAAGACAAAACTATCAAAATGCTCTTCATGAAGACAAAAAGATATGGCATAGAATACATATTTTTAAATCTACGTTTTGTCTTCATGAAGAGCATTATATCATCCGCATAGAAGATATGGCATAGAGAAACTATTGTAGTAGAAACCGAGTGGATAAGACCTTCGCTTTGAAGGGACTATAGATTTTGACTTGGGATCTCCTCAGCCAAAATAGGTAGGGAGAGAGTGGATCACCCTGGCGGAGCCCGCAAGATGAGCCAAAAAAGCCATATGGGCTCTTGTTGATAAGCATCAAACCTTTAGAAGTATATATTAATTCTTGAATGAGGCCAATCCATTTTTTTTTTAAATTTTGAGAGCTCTAAAAAAAAAAGACCATTGTAACTTATCAAAAGCCTTTGAAATGTCTAGTTTCAAACAGATGGCTCGTCTCCTCATTTTTTATTTGATCTTTTGGAATAGCTCATGGGCAAGTGCCGCATGTTGGTGAATAGAATGCCCTTTTACAAAAGTAATCTGGTGATAGGATATTAGATTGGGGAGGATAGAGGAAAGTCTAGATGCTATGATTTTGGAAATTATTTTCTATGAGAAGTTCAACGACTTATAGAGTGACCATTCTCAGCCTCAAAGAGTGACAGGCCAGCAACATGAAATAGGGAGACAGATGGCACTTCTGGATAAGCCTTAAGAATGTTGGAGAAAATTTCCACAACCTTCTGCTTGGTCAAAGAGGAATATTCTAGAAGAGCCCCGTCCACCGGAATTTTGTCAATCCTATTGATGCGACTTTTAGTCTTGGCTGAGAGGTGGAAGAAATTAATGTTTGTCCCCTTTCTGGAGCCATTTTGTTTTAGCCTTTTGCCTTCAATGAGTTTCTTCCGCTTTGAGCCGCTATGAAGTGAACGTTTTGCATTGTCAAGATCCAAAAAAAGCTAGAGAGATGGGGAAGAATTATGGGCCAGTTGACAGTTATTAACCAGCTCTTCGGCAGCTTGGATGTTAGTACGCAGTTGACCAAAAGTCTCCTTATTCCAAACTTTGAGCACTTGTTTAAGTCTCTTCAACTTTTGGGCCAAAATGTATTAGGGATTTTCAAGACAGGGAGACCTCCAACTTTACTCAACAGTAGACAAAAATTTAGGATGGTGAGTTCACATTGCTTCAAACTTAAAAGGGATGTTGGAAACTCGTTGAGGAGGTTTATGGTTTAAGAGTAATGGGCTATGATCGGAATAGATTCTTGGAAGTTGGGTGATGTGAGGGCCTTCAAAGATTTATACCCACTTAATGTTTGCAAGTGCCCGACCCAAACAAGCTGCCACATAAGCCTGACCTTGCCTATTATTTACCCATGTTAATTTGTTACCCTTAAAACCAATATCAAATAGCCCTACAGCCATTACCATATTTCTAAAATCAGAGACAGAGACTGAAGAAGGAGGGTTGATGCTGAGTTTATCATTTGCAAAAAGAATGGAGTTGAAGTTGCCCATAACACACCAACGGAGAGTAGTGGAAGAATAGCTGATGAGATATTGCCATACGTCTCTTCGGATTCTGAAGTCAGTGGATCCATAGATACCGGTCATAATGCTAGACTGGTTGGTAGAAGGATCTATGATAGATATCGATAGGTATTGGTTGGAAGAGCATGTAAATTTGGATTGGCTTTTAAAGAGGCACCAAGTTTTACAAACTATGGTTTTTTATTTCTTTTTTCTTTTTTTTTACAAACACAAAGACACAAAGACCAATGACGAGGGTCTTTATGTCTTAGGGTTCTGGAGGAGGTTGTTCTGGGGTAGCTAAGATAGATGAGAACTGGCCAGTTGGGTTGCCCAAACCAAGATAGTCAATATCAACAGTTAGTTGAACGGACTGGATAGGAGCTGATTCTTGATCTTTAGTGGCCTAAATCAGAGGGTCTTGGTCGTCAGGATCTGAAAATGCTTCATGGGCTGATTGGGGAAGAATAGCTTCATGGGGAACTAACATGGAGAAGGGTGTAGCAAATGCTGGGCTTGCCTAAGTATAGTGCTCCAACAGAGAGAAAGGATTTGAAGTATCAAACTCAGGCGCTGGTATTTTCGATAGAATTCCCAGCTCCATGTCTTTGGGAAGATTTTCTTATCTGAAAGAAGATGATGAAGAAGAGGAGTCCTTTTTTTTAATCTTGTAGCAGGATTTGAATGCCTTTGAATCACTTTTGGTCCTGGTTGGCTTTGACCGGCTGACCAGAGACTGGGTCAACGGTGGTGACTGTTGTTGCCGGGTGATTATAGGCCAACTTGTAAAGAGAAGAGGAAGGTGCTTGGGAAGATGGTAGCTCTTTAGATGGAGCAGCAACTAGTGGGGTGGTGGTAGCATCTTTTGTGGGGTCCTTGCCAAGAATACCTTCTTGATTTTGAACTTCTTGAGGATTGAGACATCCTTCAGAGATTTATAATTACCCTCTGAGTGACTTTTCGCCAAACAAATGGAGCACTGGATGTTCTCCTAGGAAACGGAAATAGAAACCTCAGTCTCACCTTCAAGCTTTATCAGAATCTGTTGAGGTTTGGGTTTAGAGAGGTCCAGGGTCACCAAGATCCTTGTGCATGCAATCATTTCTAAGAAGCTTTAGTATTGTAAGTTCCTAAAAATTCACGGACTTGGAAGGAGATTAGGGTCTCTGTAATGGTGGATGAAGAAGCTTCTTTGGAGAAGATTGGGTGCCTGAAACCTGAAAGGGGAGAGAAGAACAGTAGGTCAGAGGACCCTGGCTGCTATCAGCGCAAGGCTCTCCGATGCCTAAGTCAGTTCAACAACTCGACAGTAGGATGGAGATGGAGAAAAAAAAGAGAGTTTGGCAGTTCATACCGGCATATTGGCCATCCTTTGCTTGGAATGGCTCCTGTGCATATATAGAGGGAGAAAGCTGACTTAGGGGAAAGAATTGTCCCATCATAGCTTACTATGTCCCATCGTAGCCCATCTTTCTTTGATTGCGTTCTCATCGGGCCTTATCCTGATGCTTTGGGAGTTGTAGACGCCGCTTTGTCAGGAGATATGGGCGGTGCCCTTGTCTTGTCGTACGTTCTGTAACGTGGTTGAGTCTCTATAGAGGTACAACTGTCAGTGCTTTTACCGAGGCTGAGACCGAGACATGCTGTCGAGACGCTTGGCATTACTGGCTGAGGTAGAGCAGTCCGGCGCTGTGCTGAGATGGGAGTCCCTGGACACCTAGAAGAGATGGAGGAGGCCGAGACCAAGACCTGCCGAGATGGAGGGCTTGGCATTGCTGCCTAGCTGGCGGTCTCTGTCGGCACTGTTGTCGAGGTGTCGAGACCAGAATAACAAAAATATGGCGAAAATGGTAAAAACCCCTTTTTCGATGTCGAAACGATGGAAATTGGCCTAAAAACAAGAAGTTCATTGCGCAGTAATGGATTTTGAAGATCTCGTCGATTTCCTTCTAGAATGGCGTTTCGTTCGCGATTCTGACTCCGGGACCCTCATTTCGCCTAGTACCATTCGGGCGCTGCACGATGTTCCTTACTTCGATCAAATGCATCCTTGTATTCATCTGCTTCAATCTGCACTGCATCACAGGTACTCTTTACCGGAGCCAGGGTGATTTTAGTGTCTGGAAAATCCCCCACAAAATAGCCCCCGAGCTTCTGACTTCTTAGAGTTGTCTAACTCTTGGAGGTTGGAAGCTAAGTATTATGATGGGAGAACCTTTTGGAGCTGATGCTTTATTTCATCTCGGTGTTGGCTGATGACATCTGATCCCTATCACAATGTCGCTTCATTTGCCTAAGGTTGAGCTCTTGCAAATTTGAATTCAGCATTTCGTGTCTGCAAGTCCTCTGTTTGTCGGAGGCCGAGGCAAAGACCCAGAAGCTGAGAGTAGCTGAACTTGAAGGATGTCTTTGAGGCCAAGGCTCTCACTGAAGTTGTCATGGCTGAAACCATTTCAGTTGTTCAAACCGAGGCTGGTGTTACCACCAAGCCCTTGCTTGTTAACCGATGATGGTAGACGATCGTGCCACCGAGGATGACGGTAGAGGACCGTGCCGCCGAGGATGACGGTAGAGGATCGTGCCGCCGTTTGCAGTGATCTGGTACTGTTGCTGAGATGTTGAAGATTGAGACCAAGATATGACTTGCTGGTACTGGATCGGGCCCAGTGTAGTCTTGTTAGCATTCTTGCTAAGCTGCTAATAGCCAAGACCGAGACATGACTGGCTGGTGCTGGACCGGAGCCAGTGTAGTCTCGTTGGCCTCAATTCTGGTACTATTACCAAGAATGAATTTGGCCGAGACCTGCGTGAGGCGAAGTGGAGAGTGGCACTGCTGTCGAACTGGAGAGTGACACTGCTGCTGAGCTGGAAAGGACCGAGTCATGCCCAATTGGTACTGTTATCGAAGCTGGTGTGGCCTCAATGCACTGCTGCTGAGTTGGAGAGTGACACTGCAGCCGAGCTGGAGAGTGCCAAGACCGAGACATGACCAGTTGGTTCATCATCAGAGGTGTAGTCTCGTTGGCCGCAATCTGGCACTGTTACCGAGAGTGCATGTGGCCGAGCTGGAGAGTGTCGAGTCATGCCTAGGATGAGCTTGCACACTGCTGCCGAGCTAGGGATGGGCACTGCTGTCGAGCTGGAGATTGACACTGCAGCCAAGTTGGAGAGTGTCGAGTCATGCCTAGGATGAGCTCGCGCACTGCTGTCAAGCTAGAGAGGGGCACTGCTGCCAAGCTGGAGAGTGACACTGCAGCTGAGCTGGAGAGTGTCGAGTCATGCCTAGGATGAGCTCACACACTGCTATCAAGCTGGAGAGTGACACTGCAACCGAGCTGGAGAGTGCCGCCTTCTTGATTTCAGTACGAGCTGGACTGCTCCTTTTCAGTGATGCTCTGTGGCTCATCGATGTCCTCAGAGGTGGAGGCCGAGACCTATGCCGAGCTTATGGGTGCCCTGTCTTGATCTGCCTGCCAGAGGGCAAAGCTTTGCCAAGCTCGGGCCCCGTCTTTTTCTTGCTCAAGAAACCGGTTCACCCTGGCCATCAGTGCTTTAACCCTGGTCGCGGGGGACCGAACCATGTCCTTTCGAAGCTCGTTGCCTGGCAGTAGAGCTTCTTTAAAGGACTTGGCCGCCACTGTATCTGTGGTGTCTTCGACTTGGCTGTAAACAGTCCAGAATCTTTTGGCGAACTACGTGATGCTCTCGGTCCGCCTCATTTTGATGGCCATCAGGTCATCGTCTGTCTTGGGGATGACCCTGTGAGCCTGGAATTTCTCCATGAAGGAGTTCCAGAGTTGCCGCCAACTCGAAACTGATCCGTGTGGAAGTGCACAGAACCAATTTAGGGGGAGGTCTCCCAAACTGGAAGAGAAAAATCCACAGTTCAGTTGACCTGTATCGCCCCAAGTTGACATTCTCTGAGTGAAGTGTCGGAGAAGCGTTGTTGGGTCCAAGGTTCCATCGTAAAGGATAAACCTCGGGACGCTGAACTTCTCAGGGAGAGTAAAGTCCCTCATTTCCCGGGAGAAAGGAGAGGTGCCGAGATCACCAATGTCGTAGGCGTTCAGCCGATCTCGGGTGTGACCGACTGCCTCCATGTTCAGCCGTATTGTTTGCTTGACTCGCCGGTCAAGCCATTCTTTCAAATCAGCATTGTCATCCGATCTTTGCCTTTGTCTTTTTTGGGGATTCTCTAGCTAAAGATTATCTTGCTTGGAGGGTGTTGTCCCCCCCCCCAATTGAAGCGGACTGAGTGCTTACGCCAGCCGCACGAGAATTTACCCCGGACCTCTTCTGGCGAGGGATGTGCGGGAGCATTAGTGGTGGCAAGGTTCTTGATGATTCTTCGCCCTTTCTGGTTTTTGGAGGCATGGTTTTTGGGAAGATGTTTGAATCGTCCCCACAGACAGCGCTAATTGTAAGTGCCTAAAAATTCACGGACTTGGAAGGAGATTAGGGTCTTTGTAATGGTGGATGAAGAAGCTTCTTTGGAGAAGATTGGGTGCCTGAAACTTGAAAGGGGAGAGAAGAACAGTAGGTCAAAGGACCCTGGCTGCTATCAGCACAAGGCTCTCCGATGCCTAAGTCAGTTCAATAACTCGACAATAGGATGGAGATGGAGAAGAAATAGAGAGTTTGGCTGCTCATACCAACGTATTGGCCATCCTTTGGTTGGAATTGCTCCTATGCATATATAGAGGGAGAAAGCTGACTTAGGGAAAAGAATTGTCCCATCATAGCCTACTATGTCCCATCGTAGCCTATCGTTCTTTAATTGCAGTCCCCTTTTCTTGTCGTAGGTTCTATAACGTGGTTGAGTCTTTATAGAGGTACAACTGTCAGTGCTTTTACTGAGGCTGAGGCCGAGACATGCTTCCGAGACGCCTGGCACTTCTGGCTGAGGTGGAGCAATCCAATGCTGTGCTGAGATGGGAGTCCTTGGGCACCTAGCCGAGATGGAGGAGGCAGAGACCAAGACCTGCCGAGATGGAGAGCCTGGCACTGCTGCCTAGCTGGTGGTCTCGGTTGGCACTTTTGCCGAGGTGTCGAGACCAGAATAACAAGAATATGGCGAAAATGGTAAAAACGTATTTTTTGAGGTCAAAACGATGGAATCTGACCTAAAAACAAGAAGTCCATTGCATATGAATGGATTTTGAAGATCTCGCCGATTCTCTTCCAGAATGGGGTTTCGATCGCGATTCTGACTCCGGGACCGTCATTTCGCCTAGTACCGTTTAGGCGCTGCATGGTGTTCCTTACTTCGATTCAATGCATCCATGTATTCATCTGCTTCGATCTGCACTACGTCACTGGTACTCTTTACTGGAGCCAGGGTTATTTCAGTGTCTGGAAAATCCCCCACATAAGTATCATCTAGTTTAAGTGGGGTTCCTATAGAGCTTGCAATGGAAATCAAAATATGGTTGCTCCAACAATGTATGGTATCCCTATTAAATGAATCCAAACAGGGGAGAGGGTTGGCCTGGAGACCAAGGCAGTAGTTGCAGCTTCTTGTTAGTGATTGAAACAGGGGACTGGGATAGGAGAAGGTCTCTATCTTCTCGAGAGTTGAATCTAAAAAGAAAAAACCCTTTTTTTTGTTAGCGAGATGAGACATGTGTTGGAAATTAGGTGGGCCTCTAAGATAGGTTTCAAAACTTTTGACCCACTTGATGCAGGGATCAACTATCTTGAAGGCTATTAGCATCCATCCAAGATGCAAACCCTCAATCTCATATGTCAAGATCAATAAATTAATCTATCTATAAGATAGAAAACCAGCAACAAACATGTAACAAAGATCTATAACATCAACAAAATAGATTATACCCTTGGAGCTCGGTTGTGCTCTAATGAGAATTTGCTACTTTCTTTGATGACGAACTCTTTTGCGAATCAAATAGATTTCTCCAAGACCCAATGGCCTTCCACGCTATGACCCGAATCAGAATCTCTTTCTCAAGAAGATGGGTGGGATCTTCAAGAGAAACTATCTAGGAACTAGAAGGAAACTAGAAGAGAACAAATTGTGCAACACTAGCATAATGAAGAGTGCTTGGGCGTGAATACCAAGAGAGAACAAGAGAGTGGGACGTCCAGCCCAAATGCATCATCTCCTTTTATAGCCTTTGCAAACTTTCACTTACTAATTTCCATTAGAAGTCCTACTTCCAAATTAATTAACAACTTTCTCTTCTTTCTTAATTATAATAGAAGTCTCACTTCCATTAATAATTAGTAACAAACTATTACCATTATTAGAAGTCTCACTTCAAATAGAAATAGAAACTTTCCTTCTAGAGTTCAACTAGAATTGGTATCTTTCTTATTTCAGCTAGTGTGGGGACCACTAGGGATTCCAAAGAAAGCTGGCTTCAACTGGGACACGCGACCCCACATCTCATGTGCAATCCGGGCCTACAGTTAATTACAAATAACTCCACTATATAAATGTAATTGAACTCTAGTCTTAGGAAATTACATAGAAGACCCTAAACTTCCCTATTACCACAAGTAGGCCCCTCCATCAATATCCATGGATCAATTGGACTTATCTTCCAAACTAAATCCATATCTTATTATCCTTGAGCCCCAATTAATTATAATGATCATAGGTACTGTGTGGGGACATTCTTAAAGACACCGAGATTATGTTAACCCCGGTGAAGATCACCGGTTAATTATACCTCAAGCTCGGCCACGTGTATCCAGGCAGTGATGCTAGGGCGCCAGCCGTTGCCAAGCCCATGCCGACCTCGGTTGCGTCTAGCCTCGGCAATCCACTCCAGCCTCGGTCAAACATCTCGGTCTGTACCAGCATGCTGGCCGAGTCGGGCGCTAACTGCCAAGGCACCCCCAGAGGACCTGCCACGTCACAAAATGAATGATGGGACATGCATGATGAGATATGGGCACACGCGGATGATACTGATAACACATCTGAGCCGCCCAAAATCCCTGGCGGATCTACATCCAGCGGCTATGTCTCCATCAGGGCAAGGCTCTAGGCGACGACCCGATGGGACTACCGCCGAAAGGCCCAAACAAGGTGAGGCCCAATTGGATCCTCATTTAATGCATTATGGGCCGATTGGACCACCATTTAATGAAAAGAAAATCTAATCAGATCATCAATTAATGAATGGTGGACGGAAGGGACTTTCATTTAAGAGGATGTGGCCTGATGTGACTCTGTCGCCCAAGTACAGGACAAACCAGCGGGCCCCACAGTCCTCTGCCAAGAGGCTTCTTCTATAAATAGAGAAGCCCTCTCAAATCCAAGGTATCGAACACATTACTCTTTAGCCGTCATGTTAGTTTTATGGACTCAATCCAGTAGATGATATAATAAATTGATTAAATTCTTTATTTATTCATATATTCATGCTTTCCTTTCATGAGATGAATGGTAATTTATTATATACTTGCACATAACCAATACGAATGACATGATGGTTCATAAGATGAACCGGGGTCCACAAGTTTATTAGATGTAACACATGTGTATGGATGAGATCCACATACAGGAGACATGTGTGACAAATCTTATACTTAAATATCTTCACAACTAGTGATGAGAGTGGACATCTCGTACTGACAAGGTTGCAGGACTTTGATCACTATGAGATAGTGTGATTTGTCTCGATCATCAGAATGGAAGATTCTGGATCATAGTGCTGGTACATTGGATGTATTGAAGGACCATGAGAAGCACCTTATAAACACTGTCTTTATTTTAAGGTCTGCTCTCATAATTCCCTAGCAATAGGCTCTCAATCCTGAGACATTAATGAACTCAAGTTTCTATCTATTCATTTGCTTTGAGTCACCAATGAGTGAGGCCAAATGTAGGTCAACACCTCGGTGATTTGGGTACATGGTAGTAGAGCTGTGGGAACATTCAATGGTCAAGATGGAATCTATCTCTAATATCCCCTTGTGCCAATTAATGGATTTATCATTGGTAAGTGCGCACCCATTCCGATTAAGAGTTAATTGGAAAGGTACCTATGATCATTATAATTAATTGGGGCTCAAGGATAATAAGATATGGATCTAGTTTGGAAGACAGGTCCAATTGATCCATGGATATTGATAGAGGGGTCTACTTGTGGTAATGTGGAAGTTTAGGGTCTTCTATTTAATATTCCTAAGACTGGAGTTCAATTGCATTTATATAGTGGAGTTATTTGCAATTAACTGTGGGCCTGGATTACACATGAGATGTGGGGTCGCGTGTCCCAGTTGGAGCCAGCTTTCTAAGGAATCCCTAGTGGTCCCCACGCTAGCCCAATTATTAGAAAGTATCTAATTTTAGTTGAACTCTAAAAGGAAAGTTACTATTTCTATTTGAAGTAAGACTTCTAATAGTGGTAATAGTAGACTTACTAATTTTAGTAGAAGTGAGACTTCTATTTTAATTAGAAAGGAATTAGAAAGTTACTAATCATATTTGAAGTGAGACTTCTAATTATGATACGGTAAGTAACTAATTAATTGAAGTAAGACTTCTATTGTAATTAGTAAAGAGGATGCAGCTTGCAAAAGCTATAAATAAGAGGAGAAGAGGCCTTGGACGTCCATGCACTCGGGATTCACGCCCAAGCCTCCCTAGTGCAAGTGTTGCACGAGTTCTTTCTCCTCTCCCTCTTCTAGTTCTCTTTCTAGTTCCTCCCTAGAGTTCCTAGTAGTTTTGTAACGCCCCAATTCCGGATACCGAGAAAATCGTCAAAGTACCGAAATTGGCACGCTACTTCCCGGAAAATCCGAGAACTTCCAAGATCGTAGGTCCGCAGTGACGTCCAATTTAAAACTTTTTCATCAACATAATAACAATGGTTAATTGCGGAAGCATGATAGTATAGCGGAAGCCATATCAGAGATAGCGGAAGTATAAGGTATCATCGTATATATGTCAAATGTAGAAGGGCTGAAGTCCAGCCTAAATGTATAGTGATAACAAATCAAAGTTTAATTACATATTTTTCATTACTACCCAACTCACAACAAATGTCTCTCAAAAACCCTAAACAAAGGAACGCTCAAACCCCTGCAGCTGGTATCGGCTCTCCACCTTCCGGCTCGACCTCATGGTCGGCCGGCCCCCATCCGTAGTCGCCTGCTACGGGCACCTCAACGAGTGCGAACGCATCGCCCTCGAACTCGGGGTCAAGACCTAAGCACCAAGAGTGGGTCAGATCTAAAGATCTGGCAAGTCATAATATGCAGATAATATAGAATGTATGCATCAAAACGAGTAGAGACATGTATAAGGTTAAGAGGGTAACAAAGGTACATATGCTATGCAGTCGTGCAAGATAATCATGTAGAATCATAATAAGTATAACAGAAATAAACCTACACAATATGGCACATCCACATAAGCTGGTCACCGCGGGATATTATGCCGCGGCCCTCCCATACTGAACACAGTCGCGGTAGGGATCCTAAGCTAATGCTAGGGATTACTAACCCTGCAAAATATCACCAACATCATCCACAACGACCGGAACCGGCATCACACCGTCCGTCCTAACAGTGCTCATCATGATAGCCACACAACAAATCTCAATAGCTCCTACCAGTGATGATCAGTCCAACTGGCTGAGCTTAAATCAACTGAGTGAATGTCTATGCCGACTCGGAAACAATAAAGGTCTGTGTCTGTCTAGGCTTTGCCTTGCGTGAACAAGGTCCTAACAAAAGTCCCTAAGAGGTCTAAGTACTCAATACAA
The DNA here is from genome assembly GCA_012931725.1 of Litsea cubeba. Lineage (NCBI taxonomy): Eukaryota > Viridiplantae > Streptophyta > Magnoliopsida > Laurales > Lauraceae > Litsea > Litsea cubeba. The sequence continues at coordinate 147,078,366 of CM022945.1, forward strand.
ATTGTGGATCATAGTTCAAGTCCAATTCCAATCATTGGATCCGTACCAAGGCCCACCAAATACTTGGCCTGGTCTATAACAATCCATATGAGACGCAAGTCCATGTTCAATGACATATGATCCATCTACGTCCATAATGGGTCACAAGTCCATACAATCTAACCTCTCCATTCTAGGGTAATTCACATCCAACTTAGGCCATAAAAAGGGCCCGCCTAGCCACAGACACGGGTCAATGATCCACCAAATCAGATTACCGGGTCACCTCTAAGTATTCCTAGGTTTAGGTCCTCCATTTTCCATTTAATTAACAGGTATGAGCAATAATAAGGACAATAGAGTGATAGTCATAGTACGAGGGAGATGAATCTCCAAGTACACGAATCATAGGGAGATAGCAACAGTCCAACCTAGGTAAATGGTCCACTTTCGGATACAGGTCCATCTCAGGTAATTCGATCTTTAAGTGAAACCACAGATGCTAAGGAATATTGTGTTTGGTGCTTAGAAGTTATATGCATCATTTTGGTAACGTATAAAGGTCGAATCATCTTAGATTACATAACCTGGACTTTAATTAGTGGACCCCCGAGTCAAGGCTGAGCCGTACCATTGACTCGTGGCTGACACAGTGATGGAAGTCTATTTGAATGGTCAATGGGCCCTACATATGATTGCAACAATAGAAATTAGAATCTGGGGATCGTCACTGTACACAGTGTGCTCAGCCGACCTCCTGGCCTGGGCGGTCAGCTCGGCACACTGTGATCAGAGAAGGTGAAACATCCTGCAGGCAAAGCCTACTCGTCCAGGACATCCTGTGAGTTCGGCTAACCCCCTGGCTTGGGTGGTTGGCCGTGCGCACTAGGAATTCTGGCTGGAGGGTCTCCTTTGTTGAAATCCCGCCTTTTTGGAAATCCATCTCGGAGTTCGGCTAAGCAATGGAGCTCAATTGAATCTCAGTTCGGCCACCCAGCTCAGCTCGGCAAAGGGCCTAGCTCTGTTGGATCACCCAGCTGAGTTCGGGAAAATGCATTGGGCTTGGCAGGGCATTGAGGTTGGTTTAGCTCTCAGCTCGGTTAAGCACTGAGTTCGGCTAAGCTCGAAGTCCGGTCTGGCACGGAACCCGGTCTGGCGCTGAGCTCAGTAAAACACTGAGTTCGGCCATAACACTGAGTTCGGCCGTAACACTGAACTCGGCTTTGAGCACTGAGCTCGGCCTAGACACTTAGCTCGGCTAAACGCGAATCTCATCCTAACCATTATGCTCGGCAGAACTCTGAGTTCGGCTAGTGTTGAATCCAGCCATCGCTGAGTTCGGCCAGTGCTGAGCTCGGCAGTTGCTGAGCTGCGCTAACGCTGAGCTCGGCAACAGCTGGGCTCTCCAAGTGCTGAGTTCGGCAGTTGCTGAGCTGCACTAATGCTGAGCTCGGCAACCGCTGGGCTCTGCAAGTGCTGAGCTCGGCCATCGCTGGACTCTGTCCATCTCTTCTATCAGTGTTGTGTTCTGTTACAGAACCCAGTTCTGCGACAGGAGACAACTTCTCTTCATTAAGCACAGGAATGGTGGTCCACCTCTGATCAAAATCCAGATCAAGTAGCACCCCATGGTCGCACAGGCCCCCTCACATAGACGTAGGGTCCTGATCTACCAAGGGTGGTCCTACTTCGATTCCGATCTCGATACTGCGAGATGGGTTCTTGTCATTCCATCTCTGGAAACTCATTCTCGTGACCCAATTCTTCTGGGATTCTCCATAGACCATTACAGAAGCAAAATAAATCATTCCTACATCATCCACCCATCATCAACTGGCCATTGATCATCCAAATGAGGTAATCCCATCCATCAACGGCCAATAGGAACCAAACAAACATGCTCAAGGATCGATCTAAACATATATATTACGAATTGGAATTCTAATGCAAATCAAAGGAAGGAAACATGCAATCTAGACTACCAGCACAGTGCACTTGCCTTGATCAATTGAAGGTAGAAGGAAAAGAGAGAAAACCACAGGGAAAAAGAGAAAGGGTCTCGACAGTAGCTCTTATGGTGCAGGTTGGTCTCGGCTGGCCTTCTGTCAAGGACTTCTGGGGCGAGGGGAGAAGAAGAGAGATTGGAGGAAAGATGAGGGTTCGTTGGAGAGAATTGGGGAAGAAGAAGAAGAAGAGAGAAGAGATTGAAACTTGAGAGAAAGGAAAAAGGAGATGAACAGTAGTTGTTTGGGCAGGGGAGGGTTTTGTTTATATAGGTTGGGTTTTTGGGTTAGGGACAAAATTGCCCTTGGGGTTAGAATAGGATTAGGGTTAGGGTAGAGGGTATTTGGGTCTTTAGGTGATCTTCTAGAAGATTCTTTGGTGCAAACCCCCTATAGTAAATACGAATTTCTAGCTAGGGCCTCTAACAAACTAGCTAACTCTAAGAATAACAAAAGACACCCTATTGACTCTGCTAATTACACCACTAAACTAACCCTAGGAAATACATAACTACCCTCACTAAGCCCCATAATTAGTATAACTAAAATACTTAGGCTAATATATAGTATTCAAATTCACATTGAGGGCCCACCAGGGGTGGGGTCTCACATTCCTCCCTCCTTTAAAACATTTGGTCCCCAAATGTAAAACAAAGTAGGGACAAACCATCGGTAGAAGATGTGGATAATCTCTTGCCACCTGGTCTCGTAGCTCCCAAGTAGCCTTTTCCGGAGTGTGATGCTCCCACTGAACCTTCACGAACTGAATGGTTCGGTCCCGAAGCACCTTCTCTTTGGTGTCGATGACGGCGACTGGCTTGGCGATGTAGGACGCGTCGGGCTGGATGTCGAGTGGCTGGTGATGCAGAATGTGGGTAGGGTCCTCCACATACTTCCTCAACATCGAGACATGGAAGACGTCGTGCACACCTGATAGCTCTGCTGGCAACTGAAGTCTGTAGGCGACATCTCCGATCCTAGCCTTGATCTCAAAGGGTCCGACGTATCTCCGTGCTAACTTGCCCTTTTCGCCGAATCTGAGGGTGCCTCGAGCTGGGGAAACCTTCAGGAATACACGGTCTCCTTTCTGAAACTCAAGGGGTCTGCGTCGGTTGTCTGCATAGCTCTTCTGCCGACTGCGGCTAATCTTCAGGTTCTCCACTATCTGGCGGATCTTTTCACTGGTGTCGCCGACAATAGATGGTCCGTGGAAGCTCCTGACGCCAACTTCCTCCCAACAGATTGGGGTCTTGCACTTCCTGCCGTACAACGCCTCGAACGGTGCCATCTTGATGCTCGAGTGGTAACTGTTGTTGTAGGCAAACTCACAGAGTGGCAAGGAATCCTCCCAGTTCTCCTTGTAATCTAGGACACAAGCTCGCAACATATCCCCCAAGGTCTGGTTGGTGCGCTCCGTCTGTCCGTCTGTCTGGGGGTGGTAGGCTGTACTGAAGCTCAGCTTGGTACCCAAAGCTCGCTGAAGACTATCCCAAAAGTGAGAAGTGAAGCGTGGATCTCTGTCTGAAACAATCGAAGCTGGAACTCCGTGCAAAGAGACGATCCTGTCCACATACAGCTTAGCAAGGACGTCGAGTCCCGCTCTCATCGATACTGGCAAGAAGTGAGCTGACTTGGTCAGTCTGTCCACGATCACCCAAATGCCATCGCTGCGTCTCCTGGTAGCTGGAAGTCCTGCAATAAAATCCATGGTAATATGCTCCCACTTCCACTGAGGTATCTCGAGCTGATGAAGTAGCCCTGGTGGCTTCTGATGCTCGGCTTTGATCTGTTGACAGGTCAGACATCTGGCCACATAGCCTGCAATCTCTTTCTTCATGTTGTTCCACCAGTAGTAGCTCCTCAGGTTCCTGTACATTTTGGTGCTGCCCGGGTGAATCGAATATCTGCTGTGGTGTGCATCTGCTAAGATCTGGTCCTTCAGCTCCTGGATATCTGGTACACACAGCCTGTCCTGATAGTAGAGTACTCCACCAATCAGTCTGAACTCTGGCCTCTGGTCAATCTGCTCAATCACTCTAACAAGCTTAGGATCGCTGCGTTGACTGTCCTTGACCTCTCCAAGCAACTCTGGTTCCCATGCGGACATGGTAGCAAGCATAACTCTATCGCTGAGCGGCTGAAACTGGACATCCAAGTCACTGAAGACATCGGTCCACACACCCTCTGCTGCTAGAAAACTGATTAGGGCGGTCTTCCTGCTCAAAGCATCTGCTACGACGTTCGCCTTACCCGAATGGTATTTGATAGGGAAGTCGTAGTCCTTGATGTACTCCATCCAACGCCTCTGACGGTTGTTGAGATCACGCTGAGTGAACAGGTACTGCAAACTGCGATGATCTGAATGGACTTCGAACTTCTCTCCGTAAAGGTAGTGCCACCACATCTTCAGTGCGAACACGACTGCTGCAAGCTCCAGGTCGTGAGTAGCATACTTCTTCTCGTGTTCCTTCAGCTGGCATGATCCATAAGCAATGACTTTGCCTTCTTGCATCAAAACACAACCAAGACCGGTCCCTGAAGCATCGGTGAAGACAACAAAACCACATGTACCCGAAGGTAAAGATAAGATTGGTGCTGTCGTCAGTCTTTCCTTCAGCTCTTGGAAACTGTCCTCACAAGCATTGATGGACCGCGCTCCCGGAATGCCCGGGTTCCTACCGAGGTCGGCGGACGTGGGAGTCCGTTTGGTTCCGACCCTTTCGTAACCGAGGGGCAAAGGGGGGCGTGCATCAACATTTCTTTTTTTTGTGGGTGTGCCAGATTTTCTATTTTTACTTGGAATTGCAAGTGGTGATCCGGAGATCAACCTTCGCAAGTAAAAAGGAAATCAACTTCTTTCAAGTTTTCCATTGCACATATATTTAAGAAAAGAGACATTTTTTTGATTTGCCGTGAAAGGCGATTTTTTTTTGGCATTTATAGCCGATTTTGGCGTTTATAGCCGATTTTTGGCGTTTATAGCCGATTTTGGCGTTTATAGCCAATTTACAATCCTTATCAACAATGAAAGACAAGAATTGTGATTTTTGTCTCTTTTAAAAAAATACAAACTACAATGAAAAGCAAGAAAAGGAGGATCTAACTTCTCAGGAGATTGTGGGGGACTCGTTTAGATTGACGGTCGCAAGCCATATGTGGGCTTCGCCATCATCCATGCAGATGAGAACAGAGGATGCTATCGATTCGCTTGGCTTGGCTATAACCTCGGGTTTTTAGAGGACAAAGACCAAAGGAAGGTCCTATGTCCAATAAAAAGCCGAGTAGACGGGCTGAAAAGCCATATCTAAGCCATTGGAGGCAGGAGGAGAAGGCAAGGACCTTGGGGGGGGGGTACCCCCAAGGGACTTTTGTCACCTTGTTGCGGTGGCCGGTGTAGAATTTCCGCAGAGTTTTCTCTCTTTTTCCTTTCTCTGGATTTCTGTCTGCTGTCTGTGCTTTTTTCTCTGATGTTTCTGATGTTTCTGATGTCCTTTCTTCTTGGAGAGCCCTCCTATTTATAGGCTTTTAGGTAGCCTTTTAGGTGGGTTTATGGGCTTTTATTGTCATTAAGCCGCATAATGGGAGGAGTTACAAAATTGAATTGTTTATTTTGTAACTCCTTTTTCTTGGCTTCTGATTGGCCGGAGGAGATTGAGGGCATTTAATCGCCTTTAATCGCCATGATGGGAGGAGTTTCATGGGTTAAATGCCATGAATCTCTTGACTTGTAACTCCCGAATGCTTGCTTCTGATTGGGCCGTCCAAAGAAATGGATTAATGACTGTAATAAAGCTAGTCAATTAATCGCATTAAGTGGTCGCCGAGCAGCTGAAGAGTCGCGGGCCGTGCCACGTCTTTTGAGATTCTTCTGTTGATGATCATCGATGGATCTTCATGTAGATCGACATCAGATGATCATGTAATTTCAGGTGTTTGTTGCCAACAGCAGGTCGGTGCCATCTGTCCTGTCGATTTCTCGATCGGTCGGGTAGAAAGCACACTTTTTTGGTTGACCGGGTGGCGATCAATACTGTCTTCGATACTCTTGATGATTTACCCGTGTTTTGGACGGATGTCAGAGGACTTGGTGTCTCAAAAGCATGAATTTTGGAAAGTACCAGAGGCTGGGCTCCTCGAATCGCGAAAAAACGGCGAAAACCGGGGTTTCCGGGGCTTTCCCGGCGACCCCGGGTTCCAAGGTCGCCGGCGACCCTGGCCCAGGGTCACAGGGGCCTGCGACCTTGGGCCAGGGTCGCAGGGGTCTGCGACCCTGGGGGGGTTTTCCCCCTTTCGTGTCTCGTTTTGCGTCCGTTTTTGCTATTTTTTTATTCTTTTTTCTTCTATACTTTTCGTTGACATTTTGACCATTTATTGGCCTAATTTCTTTGTAGGAAACCTGATGAGAATCCTTGCATTTTATTTTGCAAAGTTTCCAATTTCCTGAGAAAGCCGAAGACTTTGTCGCGCAGAGCTGCCGATTTTCCGTCAGAAGCTGAAACTGGGCCAAACGATGTCGGAATGACCTGAAATTTGGTGTGAAGCCTCCTGAGCAATAAATAAGACCAACCATAGGATTTTGTTTGAGTTTTGAAGCCGTTTGGGGTCCTATCACCTGTAGACTTGCTTTTTATCGCGATGAAAATGTCGCGGTTTGATGTGCGGTCAATCAATGTCCGATTGACTTGAAATTTGACAGGGAACCTATTGGAGTCATTTTAAGATGATCCATAGGCTCTGTCTTGGAAACCATGGTCCCGAAGAGCTTTTGTCACCGAGAGCTCCTTTTCGGCTGTCGGAGAAGCGAAGTTAGGCCAAATGATTTTGAAATGGCCCGAAACTTCTTGTGTACTCCTCTTTTGGCTGTCTGGAAGAATCTTGCAGTTTTTGTTTGATTCTGACAAGATTTGATTTTTGGAAGCAGCATTGCCTATTTATGGCAGGTTGCGACTTCATGTAGCTCTTTGGATCTTAATGAGGCAAAGTGACATTTTTGGTGTCAACAAATGCCCCCTCGAGGTACAGCGGCGAGTTGCTTAACTTTTGTAGTCGATGTGCCTCGAAGAGATTTTTGAAGGAGAGCCTGTGACTTGACCAAGAGTCTTTGAGCAGTCTTTCTTTTTGGTATTTGTAGCCTTTTGAGCTTCCAGGGGAATTTTATGGTAGTGAAAGGGATCACGTACCATCTCGAGGTAAAGTTTTGAAGATGACATCAGGGATGTGGATTTGGGTTTTGACCTTGTGACCTAACAGGCTATATGTGGCAGGTTAGGGGGTCGGGTTTGGTTTTGATCGTGTGACCCAACAAGCTGTATGTGGAATGTTGGGGGATCAATTTTGGTTTTGATCTTGTGACCTAACAGGCTGTATGTGGCAAGTTAGGGGATTAGGTTTTGGTTTTTGGTTTTGGTCTTGTGACCTAACAGGCTGTATGTGGCAAGTTAGGGGACCAGGATTTGGTTTGATGGAATGTCAATTTCAAGAATTTGGCTCAATTTGGTAGATGAGGCTGGATGGTTTGATTTTTGGAAGCTCATGGGGCTTGGAATTTTCTTTTGTATGGTCCAATCAACTCAAAAGAGGCATGGAACCATTTTTGTATGCTCTTGGTAAGAGGGATTTCTCTTTGACTAAAAGCCCAAAAAAAATTTCTTTTTTTTTTTTTTTTTGTGTGTGTGCCTAGGTGGTCAAACCTGGCTCATATGGGCTAACCCATGGGACCTTAAGCTTTTGAAATGGCTTAGATCTCATATGGTGTCATTTTTGTAAAGAATATCCAAAAATATCTCATTTGGATAGAGAATATCTAAGAATATCTTTACTTGGAGAGAATCTCTCATGATCCCTTTATTTTTGGGATAGAATATCTCAAGATATCTTTCTTTTGGGAAAGAATCCGTCATAGATTTCTTTTTGGGAGAAAATCCTTCAAGATATCTTTCTTTTGGGAAAGAATCTTTCTAATCTCTTTCTTTTGGTAAGGTTACTAATTAGTAACACTTACCTCTTTCTTCTTTCCTTCTTTGGTTTGCTCTCCTCTATAAAAGCAAAGAGAAGGTTGGATCTCTTGCTCTTATTACTTTCTTTTGCAATAATCTCAAGAGGGCTTCAAGACCAAGAGTTTTTCTTCTTCAAGATCTTCAAGACTTTTCTTCTTCTTCTCCATCAATGGCTTCAAGTAAGTTCTCCCTTTTTTTCAAGAAAACTCCATTGTAGGAAAAAATAAAGTTCTTTCTTTTTTTTTTCTTTTTTTTTTTTTGTTTCTTTCTTTTCTTTTCTTCTTTTTTTTTTCTTTTCCACGTGTTTGCCTCCCTTTTTTTTCACACGGTTTTTTTTTTTTTTTTGCTTTCTTTTCTTTTTTTTTTCATGTTTTTTTTTTGTGTGGGCCGTACGGACAGATCCGTACGGATCTGGCCGTACGGCCACGTGGCCTGTGGGCCACGGCCTGTGGGCCAGCCATCATCATTTTTTTTCTTTTTTTTTTTTTTCTTTCCCTCCCCTTTTTTTTTTGAGAGAGTTTCTTTTCTTTCTTTTTTTGTTTTCTTTCCCCCTTTTTTTTTAGAGAAAGTTTCTTTTCTTCTTTTTTTTTTTGCTCATCATGATAATGCATTTTTTTTTCGCAAACCAAGATGTTCATGCATGCCTTTAATTTGTAAATTAATTTTGTAGCATGATGTGATAGCATACCTGAAAGTTTTTGTAAATTTGGGAACTTGGAGCTCGCAGTGATGTTGAGCCCTTCCTGATTTTGCGGAGACTTTTAGGTTTCGAAAGTTTGGAGTTTCGGAGCTCGCAGCGATGTTGAGCCCATCTTCAAGCTTTCTATTTCTTTCGGGATAGTTCCTTTTCTTCGGAATTGCCCCGTCATCATGTCAAAATTTCGCCAGATTTTTTTTAGCGAGATTCTGTCATTTTGATGTTTGATCTTTTTCTTTTCCATCCTTTTCAGGTGGTTCCTCCAGAGCGAACAAGGGTAAAGAGCCTGCTACAAGCGTACCTCGTCGATCTTCTAGATCTTCTAATCCAGCCGTTCAGCAGGCTTTTGAGAAGGTCCAGTATGTTGAGAGAAATATGGAAGAGTGCGACTCCCTCAACAGAGATGAGATGAGGCAGCGACTGATCACTCTCAAGGGAGAGGAATTCTATAAGATCATGGTAAGCAGTCGTCCATGGGTGATGGAAGATCAGAGCGTTTTGCCCAAGCCTACCTTCTTCTTTGGTGATGCAGTCCCTGATGACATGACATACCAGAGGAGATGTTTTCAGTTTTCCTTCACAGCAGATGGTGAGAAGAAGACTGTTACTACCCGGTCGATGTTTGATCGCACCGTCTCGATTCTGAGCCTTGCCCCCACGTGCCCTAAGAGGGAAGATCCTCCAAGTTGGGTGAGAAGGACAAATGTAATCAAGACCGGGGTTTTTGTTGGCGGTTCTCCTGGATATACGGAGAGGTCGCCTGTTGATATGGACCTGTTGATGCCATCCAGCGGCTACCAGGGCTCTGATTATCCGTCGGTCGATTTGAGACCGGTGGGCCTTGGTATTTTCAGCGGTGACGGCAGCAATTGGATCAAGCCTTTCCGACTTCGTGGCCGCTTCAATGCTGACTCCGAGTGGAAGTCGTGGACTGATCGCGTCCTGCTGATTGGTGGCGCCGTTTTGAAGGAAGCCGGGATTTTTGATGCGGTTCGCGCCTTTAGGGAGACCGTGATCTTTTCCGACGAGGCCTTCATGGCTATGCTGGAGTCATTCCTCCCACAAACCAATACCTTCGTTGTGACGAATGGTGAGATTGGTTTTTCTTTGAAGGAGCTGAGCGCCATTACTGGATTGCCCATCCTCGGCAAGCTCTATGAGGAGTTTATGCCGATTGACAGCGTCCTCGAGGGGCAGTCTGAGGAGTTCAGGCTTCTATACTTTCAGCTTGTCGCCTTCTATGATTTTTTGAAGGAGAAGGAGGGTATGAAAGTTAGATCCAGCAGTTGGAAGAGTTTTAGCTCTTCATTCCCCAACTTTTTTGATAGTAGGGAGTCTTCTGATAGCGTGACCCAGGAAGCCGGAGCTCTGGATCCAAAGAAGATCTTGGCCATGCAAGAAGAGTTGAGAGGTTTCTGTGCAAGTACAAACGCCATATGTCCTGACATTGCACTGCGGAGAGATCTCGCTGTTTACCTTACTTATTGGCTTGGCGAGGCTGTTTTTGCTGGAGGAGATGGAACGCACATCAGGCCGCATTGTATTTTTCCGGCTTGTCAGATGGCGTTTGGAGAGCAGCTTGCTTTGGTGCCAGCTCTTTACTCCTACCTGTGTACCGAACTGCAGGCTGCTGCTTTTTTGGTTCGGCTTGGGCTTCCCATGAATAGGGTATTTTCAGCCCATATCTTTTATTCGTGGTATGTATACCACTGTCCTGGCTTCCATCGGCTGGGTGCTGCACAGGATGATATCCTCTGATGATTCGACTGGCTAAGGGCAAAGCCATGTCTGAATCACTTTTGTTTGCCCGCATGAGGATCCGACGGTTCAGGGACGTTGAGATGGGGCAATCTTCAGTAAAGCTTTCTCCGGAGTTACGGAAGAAGGCTTTTGATTTTGGTGCCTCCTGAGACTCTACCAGGGCGGGGTCGGGAAGGCATTATTCCTTGACAAATGCAGAGAGAGAGTGGCTTTTCAGCATACGTGTCGGCACAATGGTGTACAGCAGACATCTTTTCGTCGATATCCAGCCGTATGTACCCTCTCGCTCTGCTTTGCAGCTGGGCTTTTCTCAAGGCGTTGTTGGAGCGCCTTCAAGTATGGTGAAGCGCTTTGGAGGCTTACAGGACGGGAGAAATGCATGGGCTTTCTATAGTGCTGAAGACACTACAGCCATGATTTCTTATCCTGTGTTGCTGACTTCCCGTACTGCCGGCTTTGCGAAGTGGTTCGCGGAGAGCTTTTCGGCATATCGGGGGCTTTCCAAGAAGGAGCTTGATGTGAAGCTGGCATCTGGAAAGGGCCTTGGAAAGTCGGATGGCATCCGGCGAGAGGAAGTTTGGGCCTTCCTTTCTGGAGAGAAGCACAAGATAGGCTTTCTCGGTGACCAGGGCGTCATCGGTTCTGAAGCTGTTCGAGAAATACCTGATGAGGCTTTGGAGCAGCTAGAACAGGAGGAAGCCGAACTTGGCGCTTGGATGCAAGCGGCACAGAGGCAAGCTTCCGTGGAGTCTACTGGCAAGAGCAGACCATCCAGTGAGGAGTCAAGTGGGAAACCTGACTCTGAAAGCGGGGCAGGTTCTTCTAAGAAGCGAACCCGCCGGAGTAAGAGGGGGAGGAGTCATCATCGCAGCAAGGGGCAGCATGAGGACTCTCCTGACTTGGAAGTTTCTCTTACTATCAATGAGGATGTGCCAGTGGATGCTGACGAGCCTCCAGAGAAGAGAAGCCGAGAAGAAGAGACCGTCGGTGAAGGTATGATTCTTCCTTTTTCTCTTTCCATTTCTTTTCATGGGATTTTTTCCATGTTATGATTTGCTTCTTGTTTCTGCTTTTCTTTTCTTCTCTTTTTTTTTTTAGCAGAGGAAGACTTGATGATGCCTGAGGTTCCGGTCGATGAGGTGGTGACGGATCCTGTTGAGGCACCTGAAGAAGAACCGAGGGGCTCTGGAGTGATTCCAGAGTCTCCAATCGGTATGACTTCTTTTTCTCTCTTTTTTTTTTTTTTTTTTTTGAGTTTGTGACTTGGCTTGCTAACACATTATTTTTTTTTTGTCAGCTGACTTGCCACAGGGTTCTGATGACTTTGAACCATCGATGGACGCGAATGTTGATGATGCTTTCGATGAGTTCATGGAGGAAGAAAGTGTTCCGCCAGTCGTCGAAGAAGGTATTTTGTAGTTATAACTCTGATAATGATTTTCAAACAGGGTCATATTCATACCTTTTTGTGTTTCCTTTGCAGGTTTTGAAGTGGCAGAGGAGGATCCGTCGCTTCCAGAGCAAGAGATGCCAGAGGTTGATCCAGAGGTAGAGATTCCTGGGACCAGCTCTGACAATATTGAGGAGATTCCTCGCGCTGAGATTCCTTCCCGAGCAGGAGCAGCTTCAGCTGGAAAGAGTTCTTTTGTTACTCTTTCAACAGATGATGATATGAGTAGCTGACCAACGGAGTTGGGCGAATCCTCAGCTGGGCCATCTCTTCTTTTTGCGAAGAAGGTAGTGATGCGAGTTCTGAGCTCTTGGATTGAGACTCTCTTTTCTGGGCACTTGGAAGCTGGATTTGGCATGATCCAGCATGTGCAGGAGATTCTCAGTGATGCTGAAGAAGCTGGTACGGATGTCACAGGTGCCAGGGCGATCGTTGATAGGATCATTGCACTGGGTGACAAGTGGTTTGAGACCGTGAGTTTGGCTGATGACCAGTTCTTCAAGGAGATGTTCCTGGACCCTGCTGATAAGGCTAAGTCTGACCTGGATGAGGCTACAGAAAGCAAGAAGCAGGCAGTCCGAAAGAGGAACTTAGAAGAGCTAGCCATCATCAGGCTGACGCATGACCTTAACATCCTTGACAGGGAGGTCGATGAGGCCAGGAAACGTCTTGAGCATTTGCAGGCACAAGTCGCTGCCAAGTGGACTGCCATAATAGAGGCTCGCGACAGGGAGAGTGCTCTGATTCACCAGGTTGCAGATGCCGAACAGGTTCTCAAAAGGAAGTCTGATGAGGAGGAACAATGGCAAACTGCTCGAGGTAAGCTTCCTGGTGTGAAAGAAGGGGTACAGCCCACTCCAGCATCTCATGGCAGGTTCCTGAAGAAGCGTGCCTTGGAATCCTTGACGGATGAGGCTAAAAGTTTGCTTGGGGAGCTGAACTCTTGGCTGGAGACCATTTTTGATTGAGCTCCTGTATATTATATATATATATATTTTTTTTACAGAAACCATCATTCTTTCTTTTCTTTTTTTGGTACCACTTGTATTTTTTTGGTACTTATTTTTTTGTAGTGCTTGTGAACACTTTCTTTTTTTTTTTGGTACCACATGTATTTTTTTGGTACTCTTTTCTTTTTTTTTTTTTTTTGTTATCCCTACGCTCACTTGAATCTTTTTGTGATAAAAGTAATTGCTAAATGGGATGCTCTTTTTTTTGTTATCCCTACGCTCACTTGAATCTTTTTGTGATAAAAGTAATTGCTAAATGGGATTTGATCAAAAGGTTGTCATTTTGTGAAAATCTTTTGTCAAAGTGATTGTTTTGGCATGAAAACCAGGTTTTTGTTTGTGGCATGGAAGCCAATTTTGGCATGAGAGCCAGCTTTTTTTTTTTGTGGCATTGATAGCCGAGTTTTTTTTTTTTGTGGCATCTATAGCCAATTTTGGTGGCATTGATAGCCGGTTTGTTTTGTGGCATCTATAGCCGGTTTTTGGTGGCATTGATAGCCTGTTTTGTTTTGGTGGCATTGATAGCCGTTTTTTTTTTAAATCCAAGTTTTTTTTTTGTTTGTGGCATTGATAGCCGGTTTTGTTTTGATGGCATTGATAGCCGGTTTGTGGCATTTATAGCCTGTTTTGATGGCATTTATAGCCGGTTTGTGGCATTTATAGCCTGTTTGTGGCATTTATAGCCTGTTTTGATTTCAAAAAAAATGCAAGTATCGACTAAAAGTCGCCTCCCTGCTGAATGTTCTTGCAAGTATCGATGGAATGTCGCATCCTTGCTCATTCGGTTGCGAGTATCGATGGAATGTCGCATCCTCGCGGATTTGGGTGCAAGTATCGATGGAATGTCGCATCCTTGCTTTTCAAAAATTTTGGTTTTGCGGGTACTGACTTGATGTCGTTTCCCCACGATTTTTGAAATTTGTGGTTTTCTCGAACCTTTGGGTTATGGATATCAACTGAAATGTTGCGTCTCCACAGTTTTGGATTTTGCAAGTATCGACGAAATGTCGCTTCCCTGCGATTTTGGAAGTGTCGAACGTGGTTCGCTTTCTTCCGATTTGTGCGAGTATCGACTAAGCATCGCTTCCTCGCGGGTTTTTTGAAAAACCATTTTTTTTTGTTTAAAGACACGAGGGTCATAAATTTTGACCTAAAACCATTTTGGCGGTAAAAGGCAGGGTGGACTAGGGTGGAAATCCCTGAATCCGGATTTTGTTTCAAACCATGAATTTTGAGTTCAAAGGTTGAAAATTTTGGTCAAGTTAGGGAAAGGTTCCTAAACTTGGATATATTTTTTTTTTTGAACAATGAAACGATGAAAGTAAGCATTGTTTTAGATTTCTAGAAATTTCAACATTTGATATGAAAATTCTAAAAAAGGGTGGGTTTAGCGAGCGTGTACCTGGAAACCGGTTTTGGCCATACAGGCATTGCTCTTACCCAGTTGGGTAAGTCTTCAAGGGTAGTACCGCTTTAAGAACTTGCCATTGATGGGCAGCATACATCTGTCACCTTCCATGTTTAGGAGTGCGTATGCGCCATTGGAGAAAACTTTGTCGATGACGTAGGGTCCCTCCCATTTCGGCTCAAATTTGCCTTTGGACTTGTGAGCGAAGACCATTGGTCTTTTTACCGCAAGAACCAAGTCATTCTTTTTGTAGGCGCGTTGCCTGACCTTTTTATCGAAAGATCCTGCCATACGTGCTTGGTAAAGTTCAATGCTTTGTTGAGCTTCGAGCCGTCTCTCATCGAGATTGTCCAGCTCATGGAGCCGCAATTTGACATTGCTTTCTTGAGTCATGTCATTTTGCAAGGATACCCTCAAGGAAGGAATTTGTACTTCCAAGGGCACGACAGCTTCGCATCCATAGACCAAGGAGAATGGTGTGCTATGGGTTGGTCCTCGAACGGTGGTTCGATAGGCCCACAAAGCTTCAGACATTTTGTCGCTCCAGTCTCTTTTGTGACTAGAGACCATTTTTTTGAGGATTTTGCAGAGTGTCTTGTTGAAAGCTTCTGCTAACCCGTTTGCTGCCGGATTGTATGGAGTCGAAGGACAGCTTTGAATTTTGTATTTGTCGCAGAACCTGTAGAATCGATGATCCCGGAACTGTGGTCCGTTATCATGGACGAATCTTTTGGGTATACCGAAACGACAAATGATGTTGGTGCGCAGGAACTGAAGGACTGATGAGGTCTTCATTTCGTTAAACGCAAATGCTTCTGACCACTTGGAGAAATAATCCGTAGCGGCGAAGATGAAGCGATGACCTTTGCTTGAAGGGGGAGAAATAGGACCTATGATGTCCATACCCCAGGCTTCGAAAGGCCATGAGATCGCTGTAGGATGTAGCCATTCTGGAGGCATGTGAATGTAATCTCCATGAACTTGGCATTGTTGGCAGCGCTTAGCAAATTGCATTGCGTCAGCTACCATGGTAGGCCAGTAATATCCTAACCTTTTTATCTGATCATAGAGCATTAGGTCCAGCCTGATGAGCTCCACAAAGACCAGCATGAATTTCTTTGAGTGTTTCTTCAGCCTCTTGTTGTGACAAGCAGCGTAGAAGTACTCCGTTGAAGGATTTCCTGTAAAGGATTTTTGAAGGAATATCCAAATGGAAGCTTGGGGTTCGCCTTTGGATGCTTACCCGTTCTTTTGGATCTTCAGGTAGGATTCCGAACATAATGTAATCAATGAACGGATCCCTCCAGTCGCCAATTGAAGTTTGAAGGATTGAAATCCGACTTCCGACCACTTGGTGGCATTCAGCAACTGCTTGGTGTGTGTTAAGAGGAGGAAGGATTCTCCTTTCACACACTGTGATTTGCATGTTTTCCCCTTCCTGGATTGCCATGGATGCGGCAAGTCCGGCTAGGGCATCTGCACGTATGTTTTCACCTCTACGAATGTGGGTGATGTGACAGATGTCAAACTTTTGCAGAAGTGATTGTGCCTTGTTGTAGTAGGGCAACAAATCTGGCTTCCTGACTTCAAATTTCTGATTCATCTGGTTGACGATCAGTTGAGAGTCTCCAAAGACTTCCAGCATGGTGATACCGGATTCGATGGCGAGTTCCAATCCTAAGATCAGAGCTTGATATTCAGCTGCATTGTTTGTGCATGGTTCCAGTAGCGAGAAAGCGTGTGGAATCATGTATTTGTCGGGGCTAACAAAGAGGATGCCAACTCCCGAGATCAGCTGTCTTTTTTCATTTGTCCTGGTTGCACCGTCAAAGTACATGTCCCAGGAGGCACTTTGTGAGAAAGTCTCCACATTGTAGACTGGTTCGTCTGGGAGATCATCTCTGAGTGGAGAATCTTTAGGCAATGGATGCTCTGCGAGGAAGTCCGCTAGAGCTTGCCCTTTGATTGCTTTTTGTGGTACATACCTAATATCAAATTGTGACAGAAGGATGGACCATTTTGCCAGTCGAGCATTGAGAGAACCTGCCTTTGTGACAAGGACCTTCAAGAGGTTGACCCTCGAGACCAGGTAGACTGTGTTGGAAAGCAAGTAGTGACGCAGCTTTTGTACGGCGAACATCACTGCAAGACATTCTTTTTCGACTGGAGAGTAGCGATGCTCTGCACCTACTAGCATGCGGCTGAGGTAATATAGAGCAGCTTCTTTTCTTTGATCATTTTCTTGCGCAAGCAGAGCTCCCAGAGAGTGATCAAGGGCTCTTGTGTACAAGATGAATGGTTTTCCAGTGGTAGGAGCAGCTAACACTGGAGGTTTTGTCAGGTATGACTTGATGTCTTGGAAAGCAGCTTCACAGTCAGCATCCCAGACAAAGTTTACACCTTTTTTCATCAACCGGGAGAATGGACGGCATTTCCCCGAAAGATTGGAGATGAACCGTCTGATGTAGGCTAATCTCCCTTGAAGCCCTTTGAGTTCTCTCAAGGTTCTTGGAGAGGGCATTTCTAGAATGGCTTTGACTTTTATGGGGTCAAGCTCTATTCCAGCTTTCCGAACTAAGAATCCGAGGAACTTACCCGACGAGACGCCGAAGAAGCATTTCAATGGATTCATTCGCAGTTTGTGTTTGCGAAGCCGGAGGAAGACTTCTCGAAGGTTTTCGAGATGATCTTCTTTTCTTTTGCTTTTGACGGCGAGGTCATCAACGTAACATTCAACCGTCTTGTGCTGCATATCTTGGAATATTTTCATCATAGCCCTCTGATATGTGGCACCAGCATTCTTCAAACCGAATGGCATGACAGTGTAACAATACACGCCAAATGGGGTTCGAAAGGATGTATGTTTTTCATCCTCAGGATGCATCTTTATCTGATTGTAGCCAGAGAAACCATCCATGAATGTCATTCGCTCGAATCCACAGGTATTATCAATCATTACCTCTGGTATGGGGAGCGGAAATTCATCTTTTGGGCATGCGCCATTCAGGTCTCTATAGTCAATACAGACCCTGATCTGCCCATTTTTCTTTGTCACGGGGACAATGTTGGCCAACCATTCAGGATGTTGTTCCTCACGGATGAAGCCGACGCTTTTGAGTTTTTGAACTTCTTGTTCAATTTTATCCATCACATCTGGACGGAATCTTCTTTGGCCTTGCTTGACAGGCTTGATGTCTTCTTGAAGATTGAGTTTGTGAACTGCTATTTTGGGGTCTAAGCCTGGCATTTCAGCGTAAGACCATGCAAAGCAATCAACGAACTCACGAAGAAAAGCGATATACTCGGGTAACTCATCATCCTTTATATTCTTGCTTATGAATACAGGACGTGGGTTATCTGGTGTTCCCAAGTCTATCTTTTGAACAGGATCTTCTGTTGGAAGGTTCGAAGGTGGTTCCTCCACAATATTTTCGGAGGCTTCCAGCTCAACGAAACCTTCTGGGGTTTCAAGGGCATTTCCAGACCAAGGTTTTGTTCCTTTCCACGGGTCTTCTTGATCGGTAATTTTCCCAAGGCTTGCTATGAGATGATCCCAATCGCCTGTTGAAACCGAGTCGAAGTAGGCTACTTCTTTTGGAGATGAGGGTTCTTCTGGGTCAGAAGTCCACACGTCTGTTCCATCGGACAACTCCTCTTCATTTTCGGAGAAATCGTGCCAATTGGATGAGCTTCCTGGATCTTTGACAGGTGACTCATCAAAGAGATATCCAGGGAGATCGATGTCTTCATGGATTTGAGATGTTGAGGCTTGGTCTGTATATTGACTTTTAAGCCTTTGTGTCAACTGTCTCAAGGGAGTGTCAGGATCATACCCTAACCCGTGTGAAGACTTTTCTACATAGCCGTAGAGTCTCCAATCTTCCAGCTGGCTTTTGGTCAAGACGGGCCCCAATGGCGTGAGAATACCGCGTCCTTCTCCCAAACCGACTGGGTTTTGAGCGTCATAGCCCATTTTCTTCATAATAGCTTGTGCCACAGAACTGTATAAGGATAGTTGAGGCGTACCTTTATTTTGGAAAGGTTCAAGCATGGAGTTTGATGAAGAAGCATCCGATCTATGAAAGAAGATCGGTTTTTCCTTTGCTGAAGTTGCTGGAACAACGAAGGAAGCTGACGTAGGATCTTCTATGTCAGAAGTTGTCTCCATTGGAGTAAGAGCAGGCTGAACTTGCTGAGTGTCAGCTCGGCTTGACGATGTGTCGTCTTCTGGCTCTGAATCCGAGTCCGTGTCTTGCATGATAGACACGAAAGAGACAACAAATTTGCCCCCAGGCTTTTGTTTTGCCTTCTTCACTTTAGTTGTGATGACCAAAGGCTTTGAAGATTTGAGGGAGATGATGAAGGGAGTTTGCATGCTCTCTTCAGATTTACCGGATGGTTTGTTTTCTTCCGGTGATTGTTGAGGAGCTTTGCCTTTATCTTTCTGGAGATTTTCGGCAAAGGATGCTGTATGCTTCTCCTCTTCTTCTTTTTCACCTTCATACATTTGTGAGTCTGCGAAGTGGATTTCTTTACCTTTGAAGGGTTTTCTGTCCGCAAAGACTCGATGTATCATGCCGTCGTCGCCAACAAACTTGATGCATTGATGTAGAGTTGAAGGGACAACACCATTCTCATGGATCCAAGGGCGTCCGAGAAGGATGTTGTAGCATGAAGGGGTCTTTATTGCATACACTGTGACCTCAGAGATAAGATCACCTATCTGCAATTTGAACCTGATTTTGCCGATAGGCCTTTGAGTACTCCCATCGTATCCAAAGATAGATACAGATGTGTGGCTCAGTTTGCTGGGTGGGATGCCCAACTCTTCAAGAGCCGATGTGGAGATGAGGTTGAGTGCAGAACCTGGGTCGATCTGAACTCTATGCATAGGCATTTCCTTGATATACCCTGTGAAGTACAGGGGTCGGTTATGCCTGGTTTCGCCAAGTAGGAGGTCGTCCTTTGTGAAGGCGATGGTTGCACTGGCTGCTTTTTTAACCGATAGGCATTCAATGCATGATCCCTCAGTTTTCTTCTTTTCTCCCTTTGAGGAGGCTTCTGAGTTTTTGACCCGGTAATCCATTTCAATTTGGAGGACTTGCGGGGCATGTTTGTCGACATCCTCATTCAGTTTTTGTAATTCTGAGATGAGATTATCACGAGTGTGCGGAGACATTCGCAACAAATCTAGGATGTGCAGACGTGCAGGTATGTGCTTGAAGTGTTCAATCAAGTCATACTTGAAAGCCTCCTTAGGGCCTGCATGTTCATCATTGTTGCCACTAGGGGCGCTTACAACATCTTTTCCCGAAGGATTTACATATGTAAAGGAAGATTGGTTGTAATTTTTGTGGTAGTCCCGGCCAGAGCGGGTGCCTCTACCAACTTCGAGAGCTTCTTGAGAAGGGTCTTCGTTTGGAAGATTGTCTTCAGGATCAAGAGGCTGTCGTTTTTCATTTGCTGAGGATGCATCAGCAGCAGAGTTACCATCCTCAGTGATTGTGTTGCATGGAGCGTTTTCCGGGAACAAGTCCTGAACAGCATCCAGCAATCTTTCTTCTTCGTTGACTAATTCATCGTCCCAAGCATCAATGGCTGGGAATTCTTCAGTCAGGAAGGGTGTGAACTTCGAAGTCACAGTCTCAGGAGAAGAAACCTGAGAGGGTGTCATCTCAGTGAAAGTCACGTGAGACGAGGTGGCTCCAGAAGATATATTGCTAGGCGTCGCTGGAGTGTAAGTGCTCTCATCAGACGATGCTTCGGAAGAGCTATAATCCCGAATTATCACATTACAGGAAGCTCTGACAGGAGACGTTGCCTGATCGGAGTCAGACTCATCCTCGGATGTGAGAGGATCGTCTATCCAGCAATTTTCTCCATTTTCAGGAGTTAAGGGAGGATGTACCTGGTGGTCTTCAGGGACTTCAGGCTCTGGATTGCGAGGAGGCTCGTTGACGCGTTCTTGCTCTTGTTCTAGAGCGAGTCGCTGCAAGATCCTTGCATATTCTTCAAGATCAGGCATGGGAGCCGGATCTTCTTCTTCATCATCTCTTTGTGGCTCAACATGGTTGATTTCCACTGGAGTAATGAGGGGTGCTGGTTCAGCAGCATTTTCTTGTACAGCTTCTTGGTCTTCTTCATCATCAGACCAGGATCCTTGTGGCTGTAGGGGGTTATACCAGATTACTGGCATAAGATGAGACTCAGGAACCCATTCTTCATCGGAGAGATATTCTCCTGTTTCAAGGGACTCCTCCCACTCATCTGTGTAGTTGGATTCGAATCCATCATCGGTGTCGCTTGATTCGTATCCATCAATGGAGAATCCAACTACCGAATTGCAAGAGTATGATGCCTCCTGCATGGCTTCTTTGAATTGAGGTGGCATGAAATCACTGAGAGTGAATTTCCTTACCCCCTTTGAAGTCTCTGGAAGGGATGTTTTTGTTACCTCCAGTGAAGCGGTAGAGGAAGCCTCTGCCTTTTCTTTGACCTCTAGTTTTGGCTGGGTCTTCTCTTGCCGTTTGAGCTTGAGGAGATGTTTCCTAGCCTGCCTTCGCTGTCGAGCTGTAGGCTTTATTTTCACGACCTCCCAATTTTCATCTTCCAGGAGATCGGGATGTACCCATATCGGTTGTCCGTCTGGTGTCGGGTAAGGAACCAGTTCCTCGGACGCTTCGATTGAGTTTATCACCTTGAAGGAAGTAGTGATCTTCTTCTTCGGTGATCTTGATGTTTGTCCACATGTCACCATGTTGACGGAGGCAGACCCATAGTTTTTGTCAAAGGTGATGACTCCGTTTTTCCACATCTCATTTATTTTCTCTCTCACAACGAAGCATTGATTGAGAGGATGCGAGATCATCTGGTGGTATGGACAGTACCGAGGATCGTTGGTTTTGCCAACATCACCCGGTCTTTTTGGTTCAGGCAAGGTGAGCTTGCCGTTTGCCACAAGAGCCCCGAAGATTTCATCAACATCTTCATCAAACGGGTATTTCTTCTCTACTCGTTCTTTGAAGGCATCAGAGAGTTCAGGTCTCTTACCAGCAGCTTTGTTTTCAGCTTTCTTTGATGGCTGAGGAGCTGGCTTGGTCTGCACATTGAGGACCTCTTTCTTCTTTGGTTTAGAGGTTGCAATGGCGGTTGGCTCTTTTCTTGATGATTTCTGACTGTTGAGGTCTTTAATCACCGTTTCAGCTTCCATGGAAGCTTCTAGGAGTTCTCCCAGGTTTTTTGATTTGTTGCCGATGATCATGGAGCGGATTCTGGCTCTCATGTTGTTTCGGCAGATGTCGACTAGCGACGCCTGTGGCAATACGTCAGAGCATTTGTATGCCATTGCTTTCCACTTGTGAATGAAGTCATATGTTGATTCATTCTCCCCCTGTTTTAGGCTGCACAGCTGAGCCATAGTAGCGGGGTGATCCTCACCTTTGAAGTGAGTCAGGAAGCGTGTCTCTAGCATGGCCCAGTTTTGGATTGAGTCCTCCGGCAGAGTGGAGTACCAATCGAAGGCCGTACCTTTTAGGGTACTTGCAAAGAGGCGGATCTTGAGTGCATCTTGATCCGCGATAGCTCCTGTCAGGATCTTGAAGTGGATGACGTGCTGTCTGGCTGATCCTTTCCCCGTATATGTTTGGAGAGTAGGATGCTTGAATTTGGTGGGGAACGGGACCGAGTCCATCCATAAGGGATATGGTGGCTTGATCCCATGCTCTTTGAGTATATCCTCTTCTTTTGCTTTGGCGAGGATACCGTCTACGTCCTTTTTGGTAAGGGCGCGTGACTCATTTTCTTCTCTATTTACCTCGTCGTCTTGATGATTCGGAGGAGGTTCATTGTTCGCCTGATTTTGGAAGGCGAGGAGAAGGTTTTCCATCAGAGTTTCAATCCTCTGCTGGCCCTGTTCCAACTGCTGGATGCGGGTGATCGCATCTTCTGGAGGTGGATTGCGGGGTGGTGGCTCAGAATTTGTAGCCAAGACATTCATCCTTCGTGATTCGAACGAAGAAACTGTCCTGGTGACTGAGCTGGGGCTCATTCTTTTTGAAGAGGAGCTTGAGGAAGGATCACTCTGCTGTCCTTTGCTTGAAGGAGCAGGGGATTCTTCTGAATGTCTTCTTGTCCTTGAGACGCTGCGGGTCATTGGACGTCGGACATGGATTTTTGTTGCTGATTTTTGGCGCCTTCTGGTTTTTCCAACCATATGGACGGCAGCAACTTGGTTGGGTCTTTCTTTTTCGACCCATTTGGGAGAGACTTGAAGTGTGGGAGGCTGGGTCCTTTGCTTCTCTAGTCTCTTTTGTCGGTATAACGCGCGGCGGCGTATACGACGAGCAATTTGAGCTTCGGTCAGCTCTGACTGGGCTTTGACGATGAAGGATGTGCTCCCTCGGGCGCAGCAGCCGAGCCTGTCTTCTCTGTAGCTGGGCAAGGACAGGATGCGAACCCTGTCCTTCGCCTGTTGCAGCGAAGCTTTGAATTTTTGAAGTTCGGCCCCTGTAGATATGAAGGGTCGAACTGCAGATTTGTAGGCCTTAGCAGGTGCTTGTGGAGGCCTTGTGATGCATGACTTGATTTTGGGCTTGTAGGAACAAGCCGGCTCATGCTGGGATGACTTGAGAGTCAGGTTGGAGATAGGGTCTCTCCTCTTTCATGTAAGCAAGAGGATAGAACTGGTTCTCCTTGAGTGGGGCCAGGAATGCTGGCTTAGTGGATGTATGGGACCTTCTCTGTTTTGGTGAAGGTCTTGGGGACCAAGTCTTGGGGTAGACCTGGTTGTTTGCAGGTTGAGGCTTCGTGGGGCTGCCACGGGCTTCAGGCCTTCTGGTGCTCGCCTTTGGTGTCATGGTAGTGACACGTTGAGTGGCGAGTTTCTGCTTCTTGGAGGGAGCAGTTTGTTCCTCAGGAAGTGGGAATGGTCCCAGCGTCCCAAAGACGATAGTCCGGGGAGTCGAGGTCGACCCGGAGTTCAGAGAGTTGCCGAGGGAGTTGACACTTCGGCAGCTGATGGGGCGCTTGTAGGTGCGCGTGGTTTGCTTCTGTTGAAGCATAAGTTGGTGCTTGTTTTCGTCGAAAGTAATGGTTAGTGAAGCTGCCATTGTTAGTTTTCGAAAATTTCTGAAACAAGACCACATCCATTAGTAATCACAAGAATATAATGATCATGAATGGGAAGTTCTATGGTTTCGTCTTTTCAAATTGCTCGAGGTAGATGACCCAAGCAATATGAGGAAGGCAAAATGCCATAGAGGGTACAATTGTTCTGATCGCAGGTATGGTAAACCCAGAATGGGCATCCCAGTGACTGCTAGAAGCAATTGTGAACTTAAATTCGACTTATCGAGAAGCAGAGCTTGCTCGAGGTAAGAAGAATATAAAGTTGGAGTTACAGATGTGCCGGTCGCAATACAGTAGACCCTGAAAGGGCGTACTAGTACCGCTAGACACAAATGTTTTGAGACCGCATCTATGAGATGAGATTCTCTGTTTTGAAAGGTCAAGATTGGATTCATCAAAGAGAGCAGATGGTATTCCAATCTGAACACGGGCTCAGCGATTTCCGCGAGCGCCAGTGCTCAGAAAGAAATGAACCATGATTTCTCGGATCTGAATCTAAAAATGACGAGTTTTTTTTTTTGAAAGGCCAATATCGGGTTCATCAAAGAGAGCAAAAGGCACTCCAATCTGAACACGGGCTCAGCGATTTCCGCGAGCGCCAGTGCTCAGAAAGGAGAAGACCAAGATTTCTCTAATCTAAACCCAAAATGACGGAAGTTTTTTTTTTTTGAAGATTTTTGAAGATTTTTTTTTTTTTAAAAATCTTTTTTTTTTATTTATTTTTTTATTATTTTTTTTTAAGATTTTTTTTTTGAAAATTTTTTTATTTTTTATTTTTATTTTAAATTTTATTTTTAAAAATTTTATTTTTAGAAAAAAATTTATTTAAAAGACGAGAGAGTACACATAGGCCTCCTAACCCGGTCTTATGAAATCTTGATTGATAGAATTGCCCCCAGGTAAGGGTAGGATTACTTAATGAACCCGTTTGGAGGACCCTTGCCTAGAACAGTCAAGCTGTCTCCACACTCTGGACAAGGCTTTTCTTTGAATCAACCATGATCAAAGAACACAGTTGGTTTAACCTTAGTGGTCTATGTCTTTTTTTTTTATATTTTTTTTTTTATTTTATGAATTCATCGAAGAGAAACAATGGCCCAAAACCTAGTCGAACAGGCTCAACATTCTGCAGCCGATGAAGCTAGAACGATCAAGTTTCTCATTTTGAATCCAAATTGAGAATTAAATTTTTTACTTTTATATTTCTTAATGAACTCATCGAAGAGGAACAATGCCAACCGATCGAAAAGGTTTCCGCGAGCGCCAGTGCCCAGAAGGGAAAGATTCAAAGTTTCTCAATTTTGAATCCCAAATTGAGAAATCTAAAATTTTTTTCCTTTTATATATATATATTTTTTAGATTTTTATATGAACTCATCGAAGAGAAACAATGGCCAAACCCCCTGCATCCGAACACGGTCTCGGCGATTTCCGCAAGCGCCAGTGCCCAGAAGGGAAGGATCAAAGTTTCTCAATTTTGAATCCAAATTGAGAAATCTAAAATTTTTTACTTTTTTATATATATATATATTTTTTTCTTTTTTAGATTTTTAATGAACTCATCGAAGAGAAACAATGGCCCAACCCCCGATCCGAACACGGTCTCGGCGATTTCCGCGAGCGCCAGTGCCCAGAAGGGAAAGGATCAAAGTTTCTCAATTTTGAATCCAAAAATGAAAAATCTGATTTTTTTTTGTTTTTTTTTTTTTTTGAAAAGAGAAAGAGTGGAAATAAATTCAAAGAATTAGAAATTTCCAAACAAAAAATCTCATCTCATTTTTTTTTTATGCGGAATTCAACATAGGCCACCAATTATAAAGTAGCCAAGGAATCGAGAAAAGAAATATAAGCATAGAGCAAAATATATGATATGCAAATATTTCATTTCTAGCATCGTGTTCTCAAATAAACGAGTCCCACCGGGTGATGCCAGCTTGATGGACCGCGCTCCGGAATGCCCGGGGTTCCTACCGAGGTCGGCGGACGTGGGAGTCCGTTTGGTTCCGACCCTTTCGTAACCGGGGGGCAAAGGGGGGCGTGCATCAACATTTCTTTTTTTTGTGGGTGTGCCAGATTTTCTATTTTTACTTGGAATTGCAAGTGGTGATCCGGAGATCAACCTTCGCAAGTAAAAAGGAAATCAACTTCTTTCAAGTTTTCCATTGCACATATATTTAAGAAAAGAGACATTTTTCTTGATTTGCCGTGAAAGGCGATTTTTTTTTGGCATTTATAGCCGATTTTGGCGTTTATAGCCGATTTTTGGCGTTTATAGCCGATTTTGGCGTTTATAGCCAATTTACAATCCTTATCAACAATGAAAGACAAGAATTGTGATTTTTGTCTCTTTTAAAAAAATACAAACTACAATGAAAAGCAAGAAAAGGAGGATCTAACTTCTCAGGAGATTGTGGGGGACTCGTTTAGATTGACGGTCGCAAGCCATATGTGGGCTTCGCCATCATCCATGCAGATGAGAACAGAGGATGCTATCGATTCGCTTGGCTTGGCTATAACCTCGGGTTTTTAGAGGACAAAGACCAAAGGAAGGTCCTATGTCCAATAAAAAGCCGAGTAGACGGGCTGAAAAGCCATATCTAAGCCATTGGAGGCAGGAGGAGAAGGCAAGGACCTTGGGGGGGGTACCCCCCAAGGGACTTTTGTCACCTTGTTGCGGTGGCCGGTGTAGAATTTCCGCAGAGTTTTCTCTCTTTTTCCTTTCTCTGGATTTCTGTCTGCTGTCTGTGCTTTTTTCTCTGATGTTTCTGATGTCCTTTCTTCTTGGAGAGCCCTCCTATTTATAGGCTTTTAGGTAGCCTTTTAGGTGGGTTTATGGGCTTTTATTGTCATTAAGCCGCATAATGGGAGGAGTTACAAAATTGAATTGTTTATTTTGTAACTCCTTTTTCTTGGCTTCTGATTGGCCGGAGGAGATTGAGGGCATTTAATCGCCTTTAATCGCCATGATGGGAGGAGTTTCATGGGTTAAATGCCATGAATCTCTTGACTTGTAACTCCCGAATGCTTGCTTCTGATTGGGCCGTCCAAAGAAATGGATTAATGACTGTAATAAAGCTAGTCAATTAATCGCATTAAGTGGTCGCCGAGCAGCTGAAGAGTCGCGGGCCGTGCCACGTCTTTTGAGATTCTTCTGTTGATGATCATCGATGGATCTTCATGTAGATCGACATCAGATGATCATGTAATTTCAGGTGTTTGTTGCCAACAGCGGGTCGGTGCCATCTGTCCTGTCGATTTCTCGATCGGTCGGGTAGAAAGCACACTTTTTTGGTTGACCGGGTGGCGATCAATACTGTCTTCGATACTCTTGATGATTTACCCGTGTTTTGGACGGATGTCAGAGGACTTGGTGTCTCAAAAGCATGAATTTTGGAAAGTACCAGAGGCTGGGCTCCTCGAATCGCGAAAAAAATGGCGAAAACCGGGGTTTCCGGGGCTTTCCCGGCGACCCCGGGTTCCAAGGTCGCCGGCGACCCTGGCCCAGGGTCGCAGGGGTCTGCGACCCTGGGGGGGTTTTCCCCCTTTCGTGTCCCGTTTTGCGTCCGTTTTTGCTGTTTTTTTATTTTTTTTTCTTCTGTACTTTTCCTTGACATTTTGACCATTTATTGGCCTAATTTCTTTGTAGGAAACCTGATGAGAATCCTTGCATTTTATTTTGCAAAGTTTCCAATTTCCTGAGAAAGCCGAAGACTTTGTCGCGCAGAGCTGCCGATTTTCCGTCAGAAGCTGAAACTGGGCCAAACGATGTCGGAATGACCTGAAATTTGGTGTGAAGCCTCCTGAGCAATAAATAAGACCAACCATAGGCTTTTGTTTGAGTTTTGAAGCCGTTTGGGGTCCTATCACCTGTAGACTTGCTTTTTATCGCGATGAAGATGTCGCGGTTTGATGTGCGGTCAATCAATGTCCGATTGACTTGAAATTTGACAGGGAACCTATTGGAGTCATTTTAAGATGATCCATAGGCTCTGTCTTGGAAACCATGGTCCCGAAGAGCTTTTGTCACCGAGAGCTCCTTTTCGGCTGTCGGAGAAGCGAAGTTAGGCCAAATGATTTTGAAATGGCCCGAAACTTCTTGTGTACTCCTCTTTTGGCTGTCTGGAAGAATCTCGCAGTTTTTGTTTGATTCTGACAAGATTTGATTTTTGGAAGCAGCATTGCCTATTTATGGCAGGTTGCGACTTCATGTAGCTCTTTGGATCTTAATGAGGCAAAGTGACATTTTTGGTGTCAACAAGCATCTGTCCATACGAATGGCACATCCTTTCTCGTCGGCTTGGTCAAAGGGGCTGAAATCGAAGAGAAACTCTTGACAAATCTGCGGTAGTAGCCTGCTAAGCCAAGGAAACTCCGAACTTCTGTAACATTCTTCGGTCTCTCCCAGTTCACTACTGCCTCGATCTTTGCTGGATCCACTGCTAGGCCGTCTCTGGAGATGATATGTCCGAGGAAGACTACTTGCTCTAACCAGAACTCGCACTTGCTGAGCTTTGCGTACAGCTGGTTGTCACGTAGCAACTGTAGAGACGTCCTCAAATGCTGCTCGTGCTCCTCTCTGGACTTGGAGTAGACCAACACGTCGTCGATGAACACCACCGTAAAGCTGTCGAGGTACGGGGCGAAGATCTTGTTCATCAGGGCCATGAACACTGCCGGCGCATTCGTCAACCCGAACGGCATCACAAGGAATTCATAGTATCCGTAACGAGTACGAAACGCTGTCTTCTGCACATCCTGCTCTCTGACTCGCAGCTGATGATATCCCGATCTCAGGTCCACCTTCGAAAAGTACTGCGCTCCCTGAAGCTGGTCGAAAAGCTCGTCGATCCGGGGAAGAGGATACTTGTTCCTCACTGTTGCCTGGTTCAGCTGCCTGTAGTCAATGCACATCCTCATCGATCCGTCCTTCTTCTTCACGAAGAGCACAGGTGCTCCCCAAGGTGACATGCTCGGTCTAATGAAGCCCTTGTCTATCAACTCTTGCAACTGGGTCTTCAACTCTCGCAGCTCTGCTGGAGCCATGCGATAAGGAGCTCTGGAAATTGGTGCAGTGCCTGGCACAAGCTCGATGGTGAAGTCGATCTCTCTGACTGGAGGCAATCCTGGGATCTCGTCGGGAAACACGTCTGGAAACTCGCAAACGACTGGGATCTCCTCGACTCCCTTGGACTTCTTGTCATCTGAGATGAATGCGATGTAGCCTTCGCAACCTGATCGCACTAGTCTCTCAGCCTTCAGTGCTGAAATCAATCTGGTACTGCGTGGCTTCTTCTCGCCTACAAACTCGACTGTGTCGTCTGAACCGTCGATGGTGAGTCTGACTATCTTCTCGAAGCAACCCATCACCGCTCGATATCTGGCCAACCAATCCATCCCCAAGATAACGTCGAAGTCATGCATGGGTAACACGATCAAATCTGCAAACATAATGTACTCCCAGATCTGCACTCGGCATCTGGGGTGGTAAGTCTGACACACTACCCTCTTGCCCACGGGCGTAGACACAACTAGCGTGCAAGGCAACTCCTCTCCTACCCCACCAAGAACTAAAGCAAAAGCAGAAGACACATAGGAATGTGTCGCACCAGGATCAAACAATACTCTAGCAATCTGATCACAAGCAGAAAGAGTACCTTCAACGACGTTCCCTACAGCTTCGGCCTCCTCATGTGTGAGTGCAAATGCCTGACCTGCGGCCTGAGGTCTCTGCTGCTGTCGCTGCTGTCCATAGGGTCTCTGGTGTCGTCCCCTCTGGTAGTGCTGTCCCCTGGGCTGCTGGGGTCCACGTGCCTGCTGCTGGGCACGGTACTGCTGCTGAGGTGGCTGGGGTGCCGGTGCAATCTGCTGAACGGGTGGAGCTAGAGCTGGTGCCCTCGGTGGTGCTGGAAGCTGAAGCATCGGGGCCTGAGGCTATCCCCCTCTGAATGGGAAAAATCTGGAGATGTGTCCTGTCTCCCCACAGTCATAGCATACTCTGGGCCCACGCTGCTGCTGCTGCTGAGGCTGCCGCTGATACTGATGCTGCCTGGCCTGGCCTGCTGGCCTCTGTCTCGGAAATGGCTGCTGCTGTATGGGCAAGGGCTGCGGTCTGACCAAGGCGGCTCTAACTCGCCTCTGCTGCTGACTGGCCTCTATCCGCTGCAGACGCTCCTCTGCCCAGTAAGCTCTCCTCAAAGCCTCCTCATATGTGGGCAGATCGATGCAGGACATGCTCAACTGAATCTCATCTCTCAGCCCATCGACGAACCGACGGATCCTCTCGGACTCAGGTGTGATCAGAGCCTCTGCAAAACGAGAAAGCTGGGTGAAGCGAACCTCATACTGGTAGATAGTCATGCTGCCTTGCACCAGCGCCTAAAATTCCCGCAGCTTGCGGTCTCTAACGTGAGATGGTATGAACTTCCGAAGGAAGTCCGCTCTGAATGCAGCCCAAGCGATCTCGTCTCCTATCGTCTCGAAATGACGCTGAATCGTCCTCCACCAGTCCTCCGCGACTCCCCGGAACATATAAGCGGCTAACTGCACTCTCTGCTGACCGGTGCACTCGAAGACCTTGAGGATCTTCTCCATCCGCACAATCCATTCGTCGGCCACCAGCGGGTCATCGGCGCCAGTGAACTCAGGTGGTCCCCTTTTGAGGAACCTCTCAAATATGACGTTCGGGTCTGCCTCCCGAACGGATGCCGCCGCTATGCCTGGCTGAGCCACCCTGTCCATGATGTCCAAGACTTGCGTCTGGAATTGGGCAAAATCCTCGGCCTGCTGCTGCTGCGCCGACGCCTGGGCCTCCTGGGAAACGAGGAAGGCCTGCAAGAACCTCTGGAAACGCTGCTCGAAGTCTGGTGGACTGCCGACTGCTGGTATCATATGTGATGGAGAACCCTCTCTAGACATCTGTCAAGAGAAAGAAATTAGGTTAGTTTAAGTCCAACACTTAGGACTACACTGATTCTACCCGATCCATCGACCCTATACGTACCCCCACACTGAGATCCTCACTACGTCCTAAAGTTTCTAGTGTATTTTATTTCCTAGAGACTTGCCCGCTCTGATACCATAAAATGTAGCGCCCCAATTCCGGATACCGAGAAAATCGTCAAAGTACCGAAATTGGCACGCTACTTCCCGGAAAATCCGAGAACTTCCAAGATCGTAGGTCCGCAGTGAGGTCCAATTTAAAACTGTTTCATCAACATAATAACAATGGTTAATTGCGGAAGCATGATAGTATAGCGGAAGCCATATCAGAGATAGCGGAAGTATAAGGTATCATCGTATATATGTCAAATGTAGAAGGGCTGAAGTCCAGCCTAAATGTATAGTGATAACAAATCAAAGTTTAATTACATATTTTTCATTACTACCCAACTCACAACAAATGTCTCTCAAAAACCCTAAACAAAGGAACGCTCAAACCCCTGCAGCTGGTATCGGCTCTCCACCTTCCGGCTCGACCTCATGGTCGGCCGGCCCCCATCCGTAGTCGCCTGCTACGGGCACCTCAACGAGTGCGAACGCATCGCCCTCGAACTTGGGGTCAAGACCTAAGCACCAAGAGTGGGTCAGATCTAAAGATCTGGCAAGTCACAATATGCAGATAATATAGAATGTATGCATCAAAACGAGTAGAGACATGTATAAGGTTAAGAGGGTAACAAAGGTACATATGCTATGCAGTCGTGCAAGATAATCATGTAGAATCATAATAAGTATAACAGAAATAAACCTACACAATATGGCACATCCACATAAGCTGGTCACCGCGGGATATTATGCCGCGGCCCTCCCATACTGAACACAGTCGCGGTAGGGATCCTAAGCTAATGCTAGGGATTACTAACCCTGCAAAATATCACCAACATCATCCACAACGACCGGAACCGGCATCACACCGTCCGTCCCAACAGTGCTCATCATGATAGCCACACAACAAATCTCAATAGCTCCTACCAGTGATGATCAGTCCAACTGGCTGAGCTTAAATCAACTGAGTGAATGTCTATGCCGACTTGGAAACAATAAAGGTCTGTGTCTGTCTAGGCTTTGCCTTGCATGAACAAGGTCCTAACAAAAGTCCCTAAGAGGTCTAAGTACTCAATACAAATTGTGGATCATAGTTCAAGTCCAATTCCAATCATTGGATCCGTACCAAGGCCCACCAAATACTTGGCCTGGTCTATAACAATCCATATGAGACGCAAGTCCATGTTCAATGACATATGATCCATCTACGTCCATAATGGGTCACAAGTCCATACAATCTAACCTCTCCATTCTAGGGTAATTCACATCCAACTTAGGCCATAAAAAGGGCCCGCCTAGCCACAGACACGGGTCAATGATCCACCAAATCAGATTACCGGGTCACCTCTAAGTATTCCTAGGTTTAGGTCCTCCATTTTCCATTTAATTAACAGGTATGAGCAATAATAAGGACAATAGAGTGATAGTCATAGTATGAGGGAGATGAATCTCCAAGTACACGAATCATAGGGAGATAGCAACAGTCCAACCTAGGTAAATGGTCCACTTTCGGATACAGGTCCATCTCAGGTAATTCGATCTTTAAGTGAAACCACAGATGCTAAGGAATATTGTGTTTGGTGCTTAGAAGTTATATGCATCATTTTGGTAACGTATAAAGGTCGAATCATCTTAGATTACATAACCTGGACTTTAATTAGTGGACCCCACGAGTCAAGGTTGAGCCGTACCATTGACTCGTGGCTGACACAGTGATGGAAGTCTATTTGAATGGTCAATGGGCCCTACATATGATTGCAACAATAGAAATTAGAATCTGGGGATCGTCACTGTACACAGTGTGCTCAGCCGACCTCCTGTTGGAAATAGGGTGGGCCTCTAGGATAGGTTTCAAAAAACTTTTGATCCACTTGATACAGAGATCAACTTATCCAGAAGGCTACCAATGTGTCCAAGATGCAAACCCTCTATCTCATCTATCATGATCAGTAATTCAATCTATTTAGGAGATAGAAAATCAGTAACACACATGCAACAAATAAATCTACAACATACAAGGAAGTAGATTATACCTTTGGAGCTCGGTTGGGCTCTAATGGAGAAGTTGCTACTTTCTTTGAAGATGAAACGCTTTCACTTAATCAAAGTAAGATCTCCAACACCTTGTGATCTTCCACGCTATATCCCGTTATCAAATTCTCTTCTCAAGGAGATGGGTGGGATCTCCTAGAGAAAACTACTAGAAAACTCTAAGCAACTAGAAGGAGAACTAGAACTAGAAGAGGTTGTTGTGCAACACTTGCACAAGGAGAGATGGGCGTGAATTCCAATGAGGGAGATGAGTATGGACGTCCAGCCCATAAGCCTTCCCTTTTATAACCCATAACACCCTCTCCTACTAATTATTAATTAGAAGTTATACTTCCATTATAATTAGTAACTATCTTCTTTTACTATTACCACTATTAGAAGTCTCACTTCAAATAGAAATAGTATCTTTCTAATTCCTTCCTTTTAGAGTTTAAGTAGAATTAGTAACTTGGGCTAGCGTGGGGACCACTAGGGATTCCTTAGAAAGCTGGCTCCAACTGGGATACGTGACCCCACATCTCATGTGCAATCCGGGCCCACAGTTAATTACAAATAACTCCACTATATAAATGCAATTGCACTCCAGTCTTAGGAATAAATTACATAGAAGACCCTAAACTTCCCTATTACCACAAGTAGGCCCCTCCATCAATATCCATGGATCAATTGGACCTGTCTTCCAAACTAGATCCATATCTTATTATCCTTGAGTCCCAATTAATTATAATGATCAATGGTACCTTTCCAATTAACTCTTAATTAGAATGGGTGTACACTTACCAATGATAAATCCATTAATTGGCACGAGGGGACATTAGAGATAGATTCCATCTTGACCATTAAATGTTCCCACAGATCTACTACCATATACCCAAATCACCGAGGTGTTGACCTATAGTTGGCCTCACTCATTGGTGACTCAAAGCAAATGAATAGATAGAAACTTGAGTCCATTAATGTCTCAGGATTGAGAGCTTACTGATAGGGAATTATGAGAGCAGACCTTAATTTAAAGACAGTGTTTATAAGGTACTTCTCATGGTCCTTCAATACATCCAATGCACCAGCACTATAATCCAGAATCTTTCATTCTGATGATCGAGACAAATCACACTATTGCATAGTGATCAAAATGCTGCAACCCTGTCAGTATGAGATGTCCAGTCTCATCACTGGTTGTGAAGATATTCAAGTATAAGATTTATTATACATGTCTCCCGCATGTGGATCTCATCCATACACATGTATTATATCTAGTATACTTATGGACTCTGGTTCATCTCATGAACCATTATGTCATTCGTATTGGTTATGTGCAAGTATATAATTAAACACCATTCATCTCATGAAATGGAAAGCATGAATATATTGATTAATAAAGAAATGAATCAATTTATTACATCATATGCTGGTATTGAGACCATAAAACTAACACCTCCTGGCCTGGGCGGTCAGCTCGGCACACTGTGATCAGAGAAGGTGAAACATCCTGCAGGCAAAGCCTACTCGTCCAGGACATCCTGTGAGTTCGGCTAACCCCCTGGCCTGGGTGGTTGGCCGTGCGCACTAGGAATTCTGGCTGGAGGGAAATGTCCCAGGTTCTAGTCTCCTTTGTTGAAATCCCGCCTTTTTGGAAATCCATCTCGGAGTTCGGCTAAGCAATGGAGCTCAATTGAATCTCAGTTCGGCCACCCAGCTCAGCTCGGCAAAGGGCCTAGCTCAGTTGGATCACCCAGCTGAGTTCGGGAAAATGCATTGGGCTTGGCAGGGCATTGAGGTTGGTTTAGCTCTCAGCTCGGTTAAGCACTGAGTTCGGCTAAGCTCGAAGTCCGGTCTGGCACGGAACCCGGTCTGGCGCTGAGCTCAGTAAAACACTGAGTTCGGCCATAACACTGAGTTCGGCCGTAACACTGAACTCGGCTTTGAGCACTGAGCTCAGCCTAGACACTTAGCTCGGCTAAACGCGAATCTCATCCTAACCATTATGCTCGGCAGAACTCTGAGTTCGGCTAGTGTTGAATCCAGCCATCGCTGAGTTCGGCCAGTGCTGAGCTCGGCAGTTGCTGAGCTGCGCTAACGCTGAGCTCGGCAACAGCTGGGCTCTGCAAGTGCTGAGTTCGGCAGTTGCTGAGCTGCACTAATGCTGAGCTCGGCAACCGCTGGGCTCTGCAAGTGCTGAGCTCGGCCATCGCTGAACTCTGTCCATCTCTTCTATCAGTGTTGTGTTCTGTTACAGAACCCAGTTCTGCGACAGGACACAACTTCTCTTCATTAAGCACAGGAATGGTGGTCCACCTCTGATCAAAATCCAGATCAAGTAGCACCCCATGGTCGCACAGGCCCCCTCACATAGACGTAGGGTCCTGATCTACCAAGGGTGGTCCTACTTCGATTCCGATCTCGATACTGCGAGATGGGTTCTTGTCATTCCATCTCCGGAAACTCATTCCCGTGACCCAATTCTTCTGGGATTCTCCATAGACCATTACAGAAGCAAAATAAATCATTCCTACATCATCCACCCATCATCAACCGGCCATTGATCATCCAAATGAGGTAATCCCATCCATCAACGGCCAATAGGAACCAAACAAACATGCTCAAGGATCGATCTAAACATATATATTACGAATTGGAATTCTAATGCAAATCAAAGGAAGGAAACATGCAATCTAGACTACCAGCACAGTGCACTTGCCTTGATCAATTGAAGGTAGAAGGAAAAGAGAGAAAACCACAGGGAAAAAGAGAAAGGGTCTCGACAGTAGCTCTTATGGTGCAGGTTGGTCTCGGCTGGCCTTCTGTCAAGGATTTCTGGGGCGAGGGGAGAAGAAGAGAGATTGGAGGAAAGATGAGGGTTCGTTGGAGAGAATTGGGGAAGAAGAAGAAGAAGAGAGAAGAGATTGAAACTTGAGAGAAAGGAAAAAGGAGATGAACAGTAGTTGTTTGGGCAGGGGAGGGTTTTGTTTATATAGGTTGGGTTTTGGGTTAGGGACAAAATTGCCCTTGGGGTTAGAATAGGATTAGGGTTAGGGTAGAGGGTATTTGGGTCTTTAGGTGATCTTCTAGAAGATTCTTTGGTGCAAACCCCCTATAGTAAATACGAATTTCTAGCTAGGGCCTCTAACAAACTAGCTAACTCTAAGAATAACAAAAGACACCCTATTGACTCTACTAATTACACCACTAGACTAACCCTAGGAAAATACATAACTACCCTCACTAAGCCCCATAATTAGTATAACTAAAATACTTAGGCTAATATATAGTATTCAAATTCACATTGAGGGCCCACCAGGGGTGGGGTCTCACAAGTTTTCTCTTGGAGATCCCACCATCTTCTTGAGAAAAAGGAGAATCTGATACGGGTCATAGCGTGGAAGATCAAGAGGTCTTGGAGATTCCTATTTGATTAGTGAAAGCGTTTCATCATCAAAGAAAGACGCAACTTCTCCATTAGAGCACAACCGAGCTCCAAAGGTATAATCTACTTCCTTGCACGTTGTAGATTTATTTGTTGCTTATTAGTTGCTGTTTCTATCTTCTAGATAGATTGTATTTACTGATCATGATGGCTGAGATTGAGGACATAGATCTTGGATTGGGTCTTATAGCCTTATGGATAGTTGATTCCTGCGTCAAGTGGGTTAAAAGTTTTTTAAACCTATCCTTGAGGTCCACCCTATTTCCAACACCTCACTCTGCCTCTCTTCTTCCTCCACCCTACCGTTGAGTTCCTTGAACTAACTTAGGCATCGGAGGGCCTTGCGCTGCCTACAGCCAGGGTCTTTGACGATTGTCTTCTTCTTATTCTCTCCCTTTCAGGTTCCGGGTAGGCATACTAATCTCATCAGGTAGCCTCCGAGGGATTCCAGACCTTCACTAATAAAGTCCGTAATTTTTAGGCACTCACAATTGGCGCCGTCTGTGGGGAGGAAATTACCCACATCCTTTTCCCCAGAAGATGCCTCCCAAATCAAAGAAGGGTGAGAAAGCGTCAAAGGCAACTCCTTTCTTGTCCACCCCTCCTCAGGGAGGACAGGGAGCGCCGATTGCCGCATCTATGGTTGAGGAGCGTCCTGTAGAACTCCCCCCCTATCCCAGTCATCACAAAAGGACTCGAGACTGTTCCTTCGGAAGAAGAAGTGGCACCTCCACCTCGAAAGCATCTCTGGCAGGGTGCTCCCATGGAGACATGTCCTAGAAAAGACAAAGGTCCAATGGTGAGGAGGTCACACCAGACTACCCATCAAGATTACGTTGCCGGAGGAGAAAACCCATACTTAGAGGAAGTAAGGGCCCAAAACCTTGCCCTCCAAGAGAAGGACGGGCAGATACGTCAGCTCCAGGAGCAGCTCCAGCGGCAACGTCGCCGGAGAAACAAGAGAAAGGCTGCAGCCTTGCTTCACCGAAGTGGACAAATCCCTCCTCCCCAGACGCATCTAATGCATAGTCTCAACGAGAAGAGACGCCACCGAACCGAATATGAAGGTTCCAGCAATAGCTGGACGGAGCAGAAGTCGGAAACCATGTTAGAAGTCATGAACGGCTTAAAGGAGTGGGTCGATCAGCACTTGAAGCAGATGCTGCTGCATAATTTGAAGGTAGCCGGTTTCCCCCAAAACCGGCCAGACATGTCCTACTCCGACGACCTCGATGCTTCACCTTTCTCATGAGAGATCAAGATTTTCCTCTCCCAGAAAAGTTCAACATCCCGAGGTTTGTTGTCATGCCCCCGGACCGAGGTCCCGCTAAACGAGGCCTTAATCCGGGGACGCGGCGCAACGGGCCAGAAAATTCCGCCCGCACACGCTAGTTTCCCACAGGTTTCCGCGGTAAGGATTCCCGAAATCCGATCCAACAGTGACAAATAAGAATCACTTTCATACAAATGACTTACGCGGAAGCATTGTAGCAAACATAAAAGTCTCTCAAAATGGGTATAAGGTGAAAACGCACGAGACTAGCATAAAAAAGAGAAACATTTCATTGTAGGCCCCAAAGTTAGTTTAAAGTTAGTACAAA
Source organism: Litsea cubeba (assembly GCA_012931725.1). NCBI lineage: Eukaryota > Viridiplantae > Streptophyta > Magnoliopsida > Laurales > Lauraceae > Litsea > Litsea cubeba. The sequence goes on from CM022945.1 coordinate 147,115,917, forward strand.
AGTAAAGTTAATCATTGATTACAAATTCTTCCCAAAAGAGTATAAGCCAACAATGGCCATAACCAAAAACCCAAAATGTAAAGCATCTATTCCCAAAATAATGTGATCACAGCTCCAGAAGCAACCCGACGTCTAAATGACATCATTGGGCTGCCACTCGCCCTCCACAGGAACTATAGGTTCCGTCTCGAAGTGCGCCTCAACCGTGAGGGGCTCGACATCTGGCACCAAACAAAAGAGAGTCAGACACGACGGTCTGGCAAGCAAATACAACAATAATAGGAAGCTAGCGAAACAAACACTAATAAGTGAGAGCCACGATTAAATCACGATTAATAACAATGTAGAAATAAAGATAGAAGATAACATCTCGGTGGTTTACAAATCCAATGTCATGATGAGTAAAATAACCAAATACCATGAGATGAATAGTAACGCATAAAAACATTGGCAACCCACATAAAGCTATATTCTCCTGTTACCGAAGTAACCGGAGCAGACAAACCGTAGCCACTACTCGTGGGACCGGAACGACATAGTCGTTATCAAACAGAACCGTAGCCACTACTCGTGGGACCGGATATTACCGTTGCCATGGTCGGTGCAGACAGAATCCAAACTGCAGCTGGCAGACAAATTAAAGATCCCAAGCCGGATGATCAGTCCGACAAGGTGACCTAAGCCTAGTGGTGCCATTAGAGTGAAATCTGAAACCTCGAAGAAATACAAATCCCTTTATAAGATACATTTCCAAAATCGATAAGAAAACTACTCCAAACAATGCATATTGGCGAATCCGAGCAAAATAGGTGAGTAGTCTCATCAATAATTAAATATGTGGTAAACCACTACAAAACATTAAAAAAAGAATTGGAGAAAGAACCCAAAACAAAAGTCCTTTTACACAAAAAGAATGTATGATGGTTCGATCGACTAAAGCGGGTAGTCTCGATATACATTTGACCCCTTTATTGTCATTAAAAGAAAGTGATTTGGTGCCACCGAAGATCATTGACAATCATAAGGGATTAAGTGTATATTTAGACTTGAGGGTTTCCCAAGTGGTATTGACCAAAGTCCAAGACACTTCTCACTATGAATTCTAGGCTTGTAAAAGGTTGAATGGGCTTCACTTATAGGAGAGAGTTTGGGGCTGAATTGAGCTTGGACATAGGCCTGAAGTGGACTTGAAATTATATACAATAAGTCCTTAAAAGTGTAGGTTTAAATCCCTTCTTAATCAGGCCCACAACTGACCTTACCCAAGCTCAAACAGTCCACTAAATAGGCCCAAATCAGTCCTTAAAGTAGCCCAGGATTCAGGCCATAAAACAGTCCCATGTCAGGTCTCAAAACAGCCCATCAATAGGTCTCAAAATAGCCCAAGAGCTGGCCTTAAAACAGGCCTAAAGGAGCCCTGAAAAACAGGCCCAAAACTGCCCTTGAATGGACCAAGAACAGGCGGACCCGAGCCCCCCAGGATGGGCTGGGCTCACTCGAGCGAACCCAGGTCCGCTCGAGCGGAGCCCAGACAGTAGCTGGGTCGCTCGAGCGGCCCAGTGGGTCGCTCGAGCGGACTGGGCCTGCCCAGTCCAGCCCGACAGTGTCTTCTTCATCTTTTTTTTTTCCATTTTTTTCTTGATCATTTCCATTCCTTTTCATTCCTACAATTTTCCAAGAACATTGGGGCCCTTCCTTGACCTCACAAATTCATCAAATCACCATTCATAATCATCTAAATCAGCCCAAAACAATACTTTTTAAAGATCAAAGTTTTTCTCCTTTACCTTAAGCACCCATCTTTAATACAAGGAAACCAAATTTCTTAGAGAGCCAAAGTGAAAACACACTTCCAATGCATGGTAAGACAATAATATAAATTGAAATCAATGTAACAATATCCATTCCATCAAAATAAACCCATAGATTAAAGAAGATTAACACAAAGAAAAGAAAATCATGAAATAGAACCAAATGAGAGAAAACATCATATTAATGTTGGAATCTACTTGCCTCTAGTCAAGATAGGAACAAAATCACTCTTCAAACCAAGCCTTAATGCCTCAAGCTTCAAATCTACAAAAACCCAAAATTTTTCCAAGAAAACCCTAAAAGTCATCATTTGTAAATCTTCAAGGAAAACCCTAGCAAATGGGTTTAAAACACTCCAAATGGAGAGGAAAACAAGATTCTTGAGTTTAGAAGACCAATGCTAACCTTGAGAAATCCCAAAGGAGAAGAGGAGCTTGAAAGAGGGCTTTTACTTAGCTCAAACTCCTCAAGAAGGGTATATTTGGAGAGCTTGAAGAGGGAGGAAGAACTTGAGGAGATCAATCCTCCAAGAACACCTCACCAAGTGAGAGTTTCTGATGAGAGAGAAGGTGTGGGAGGAGAGGGAAAACCCTAGCCAAAGACTCTTGCTGGAAATGAAATGAAGAAGGAGAAGAAGAAGAATCCCCTTCTTATAAGAGGTGACTTGTGGGCCCCGGTCTTCACTAAGCTAGAAATGGTATTTGCGGGCCCCGAACGAAAACGACGAAGAAGACAAAAACGATTAGCGAAATTTCTACTTTCCAAAAAGTATATTTTTGACAATTTCTAAAATTTTCGAAATTTGGGTACAGGTTTTGTGTGAAATGTCAGTTTTGCCCTTTTTCTCGAAAAACGCGATTTCTGATCACAAAAATCAAGTTGGCCAAAACATGAAAGTTGATGATCTAGATGAAATAAGTCAAAATGCATAAGAAATGGGATTTTACAAACATCAAGGATAAACTCAACAAATTCACACAAAGTCCACGGGCGCCCCGGCCCGTGTCAAACTTAAGTCAATGACTCACAAGGGTTCTCAAAGCTAATCAAACATTCTAATCTAGCTTAATAAAATAAGCTAATCGTCCACTAACCCCACTTATCCACTAATCACGGTTAAAACATAATTAAATGCCTCAAACCTGGGTCGGGGTCTGACATCCTCCACCCCTAAGAATCACATTTGGTCCTCCAAATGATCACTAACCTCTGGGAATAGCTGAGGATACTTCTTTTGGACTTGATCACGAAGCTCCCAAGTGGCTTCTTCTGGTCCATGATTCTCCCAACGAATCTTTACCCACGGAATTGTTATGTTCCTCAGTTCTTGCTCTTTGGTGTCAATAATCTCTGCCGGTTTCTCGATGTAGGTGGCATCCTCTCTGACATCCAACGGTTCATGATGTAACACGTGCGAAGGGTCCGAAACATACTTCCTTAACATTGACACGTGAAACACGTTATGCACACCCGACAGTTCTGGAGGCAAAGCTAATCTGTACGCCACTTCCCCGATCCGACTCAAGATCTCATACGGTCCAATAAATCTCTTAGACAATTTGCCCTTCTGCCCAAATCTCAATGTTCCTCTGACCGGAGATACTTTTAAGAATACCTTGTCTCCAACTTGGAATTGTAGATCCTTCCTTCGAACATCAGCATAGCTCTTCTGTCGGCTTCTCGAAGTCTTCAATCTCTCATGGATAATTCTGACTTTATCACTTGTTTCCTCAACCAAAGATGGACCATGAAAACTGCGTTCTCCGACTTCTTCCCAACACACGGGGGTTCTACACTTCCTGCCATACAACGCTTCGAAAGGGGCCATTCCTATGCTTGAATGGTAACTATTGTTGTAGGCAAATTCACAAAGCGGTAGATTCTCGTCCCACTGATTCTTGAAATCAAGTACACAAGCCCTGAGCATGTCTTCAAGGGTCTGAATAGTCCTCTCTGACTGACCATCCGTCTGCGGGTGGTACGCTGTACTGAATTGAAGCTTCGTTCCCATCGATTCATGCAAAGTCTTCCAAAACCTCGAAACAAATCTACTATCCCGATCTGAAGTGATGGAAACTGGCTGACCATGACGACTAACAATCTCTTTCACAAAAGCTTGAGCTAAAGCCAACATGTGCATCTTCTTACCGGTCTTCAAAGGAATAAAGTGCGCCGACTTCGTTAACCGATCCACTATGATCCAAATGGCATTGTTCCCTTTGCTTGTAGTCGGTAAACCTGATACGAAATCCATTGTCAGGTGCTCCCATTTCCACTCTGGGATTTCTAACGGTTGCAAAAGACCAGGTGGTTTCTGATGTTCTGCCTTCACTAATTGACAAGTCATACACCTAGACACAAAGGCTGCTATCGCTCTCTTCATATTGTTCCACCAAAAATGACTCTTCAAATTTTGGTACATCTTCGTACTCCCTGGGTGCACTGAATACCTCGTATTGTGAGCTTCTACCATAATGTCATCTTTCAAATTATCGATCTTCGGAACACAAAGTCTGCCACGGAAGTATAAAACTCCATCCAACATCTGAAAATCTGGCCTTTCCGAGATATGCTCCACAATTTTAGCCAAGTCTGGATCTTGCATCTGACTGTCCTTAATTTTCTGAATGAAGACTGGCTCAGACACTGTCATATTTGCTAACATAACTCCTTCCCTCAAAGGTTGGAACTCTACTCTCAATTCTTCAAATTGCTGAAAATTGTAAAACCCATGCAAACTGGCCAAACAAATTGATTTTCTACTTAACGCATCTGCCACTACATTAACTTTCCCCGGATGATAGATAATCGGAAAATCGTAGTCTTTGATGTACTCCATCCACCTTCTTTGCCTCATGTTTAATTCCTTTTGAGAGAACAAGTATTGAAGACTATGGTGATCCGAATGAACTTCAAATTTTTCTCCGTACAAGTAGTGTCTCCACATCTTCAACGCAAATACTATAGCTGCCAACTCCAAATCGTGCGTTGCATATTTCTTTTCATGTTCCTTCAATTGTCTCGAGCCATACGCAATCACGTTTCCATTTTGCATCAAAACACATCCGAGTCCTACTCCAGAAGCATCCGTGTAGAAACCGCCACTCCCCGAAGGTAAAGTGAGAACAGGCGCTGAAGTTAACCTCTTCTTTAACTCTTCAGAACTGGCTTCACATTTCTCTGACCATACAAACAGCACATTCTTTCGGGTTAACTTAGTCAATGGTGCTGCAATGGATGAAAAACCTTGAACAAATCTCCTATAGTAACCTGCCAAACCCAGAAAACTTCTAATCTCAGTCACATTCTTCGGTCTTTCCCAATTGATGACTGCTTCTATCTTTGATGGATCAACTGCTAGTCCTTCTTTAGAAATAATTTGACCAAGAAAAACGACTTGCTCTAGCCAAAACTCGCACTTCCCAAGCTTCGCATACAACTGGTTATCTCTCAACAACTACAAAGAAGTCCTCAAATGCTGCTCATGGTATTCTCTTGACTTGGAATACACTAGAATATCATCAATGAAGACGACGGTGAACTGGTCTAGATAGGGTGCGAAAATCTTGTTCATGAGAGCCATGAATACCGCTGGCGCATTCGTCAGTCCAAAGGGCATCACCAAAAATTCATAGTGCCCGTATCTAGTTCGAAAAGCTGTCTTCGGCATGTCTAATTCTCTCACCCTCAGCTGATGGTATCCGGACCTCAAATCTATCTTCGAGAAAAACTCTGCACCTTGCAACTGATCAAACAACTCGTCTATCCTAGGCAAAGGGTACTTATTCTTGATGGTTACTTGGTTCAATTTCCTGTAGTCTATACACATCCTCAAACTTCCATCTTTCTTCTTGACAAAAAGCACTGGTGCTCCCCATGGGGAAACACTTGGCCTAACAAAGCCTTTGTCTAGCAACTCTTGCAACTGTAACTTCAATTCTCCTAACTCTGCTGGAGCCATCCTATACGGGGCAATGGAGATCGGAGCAGTTCCTGGCATCAACTCTATTGTAAACTCAACTTCTCTGACGGGTGGTAACCCTGGAATCTCTTCTGGAAAAACATCGGGAAACTCACACACTACCGGAAAATTCTCCACCCCTAGGGACTGTTCGTCCTTGGTGACAAAAGCAATAAATCCCTCACAACCTGATCTCAACAACTTAGCTACAGAAAGAGCTGAAATAAACCTAGCTGGAGAAACCCTTTTCTCTCCCTGAAACTTCACCCCTGAGGATAACCCATCCAATCTAAACACAATGCTCTTACTATAGCAATCCATGGAGGCGCGATGACCTGCTAACCAATCCATGCCTAAAAGAACATCGAAGTCATGCATGACTAAGGTAATAAGATCTGCAGGGAAAATGACTTCTCCTATCTTCACTGAACAACTAGGGTAAAAAGTACTACACACCACTTGTTTCCCTACCGGAGTAGTAACAGTCAAAACAAACTCTAACTCTCTAGCAGGTACACTAATCTTTTTAGCAAACACATGGGATAAGAAAGAGTGGGTAGATCCCGGGTCAAACAACACTTTAGCTTCAACATCACAGATTAAGAGTTTACCTTCCACAACATCACCCGCCGCTTCTGCATCCACTTGATTGATATGATTGAGACGGCCTTGCTGACGCGGTCTATTTTGATTCTGATTTGGCCTTCCTAGCTGCATATTCCTATTTTGCTGCGGTGGACGGGCATTCTGGTTCTGAGGTTGTTGACGGGGCTGCTGAATCTGCTGTTGCCTCGGTTGGTTCTGAGCTACTTGTTGGTTCTGCTGAGGGGCTTGCCTTGGTGGCTGCTGGGGTGCCCTATTGCCTTGGTTCCTATTATTCGGGCAATCCTTCACTTGGTGGTCTGTGCCACCACACTTGAAACATGCACCTGAAATTCGATAACACTGCTGAGAAGGGTGATTCTTGCCACAATGCTCACACCCGCCTTGAGTTGGAGCATTCTGCTGTTTCTTTTGCTTCTTGCCTTGATAAGATTTCTGCCCACCTTGGTACTGCTGCCTCTTCCTTTGGTTATCCTTAATAATCTGATTGTTGATGTCCTCGAACCTGTAGGCCCTTTTGATAGCCTCTTGAAAGGTGGTTGGTGGTACCACACCTAAAGCATCTCTCAGAATAATGGGATTGAGCCCATCCATAAACTTAGTGATCTTTTTCTCTTCGGTGTCCACAAGCTCCGGAGCATAGCGAGACAACTTCTCAAACTTAGTAAGATATTCAAGAATAGTCATATCTTCTTGCTTAAGTAACTGAAACTCTGCTGCCTTTTGCTTCTTAATGTGCGCGGGGACATACTTCTCACTAAACTGCTGCTTGAATGTGGCCCAAGCAATCCCATCCTCAATATTCTGATAGCCTTCCTTAACAGTCTTCCACCATATGTCTGCCAATCCAGTGAACATGGAGGCTGCTAAGTGAACTCGCTGTCTGCCTTTGCATACGAAGATATCGAAGATGTTCTCTGTATGGGCTAGCCAATCGTCAGCTGTCAAAGGATCTTCCTGTCCCGTGAACTCCTTAGGACCCCTCTTTCTGAACTTCTCAAATAAAACATTTGGATCTCGGTCTCTGTTCTGCACAACTTCCACATTAGGCATTGGTTCAGGTCTCCTACCCAAAACTTCAAGCAGTTGCCCTTGCACTTGAGTCAATTCCTCATCTTTCTTTGCCATCTGTTTTTGAAATCGAGCTTGATTTTCATTAGCTCGCTGTTGCTGTTCGACCAACATCTGCATAAGTTGTTGGAATTGACCTGCCATCGGGTTTTCAATCCCGCTGTCATGATTACTGCCCGATGCATTAGCGTTTGCTGGAGGTCTACGCGGAGGCATCGTGTTGCAAAACAACTTGTTAGTACAACAAGATATAATAATAAGGCGTTCCCAAACCCAAATCGATGCTAACTAACGGAAATGCTAACGAATCCTCGCCACGTCCTTATGTTTCTAATCCAATTTTAATTGCCTTCAATATTTCTCGCTCTGATACCAAGCCTGTCACGCCCCCGGACCGAGGTCCCGCTAAACGAGGCCTTAATCCGGGGACGCGGCGCGACGGGCCAGAAAATTCCGCCCGCACACGCTAGTTTCCCACAGGTTTCCGCGGTAAGGATTCCCAAAATCCGATCCAACAGTGATAAATAAGAATCACTTTCATACAAATGACTTACGCGGAAGCATTGTAGCAAACATAAAATTCTCTCAAAATGGGTATAAGGTGAGAACGCACGAGACTAGCATAAAAAAGAGAAACATTTCATTGTAGGCCCCAAAGTTAGTTTAAAGTTAGTACAAAAGTAAAGTTAATCATTGATTACAAATTCTTCCCAAAAGAGTATAAGCCAACAATGGCCATAACCAAAAACCCAAAATGTAAAGCATCTATTCCCAAAATAATGTGATCGTAGCTCCAGAAGCAACCCGACGTCTAAATGACATCATTGGGCTGCCACTCGCCCTCCACAGGAACTATAGGTTCTGCCTCGAAGTGCGCCTCAACCGCGAGGGGCTCGACATCTGGCACCAAACAAAAGAGAGTCAGACACGACGGTCTGGCAAGCAAATACAACAATAATAGGAAGGTAGCGAAACAAACACTAATAAGTGAGAGCCACGATTAAATCACGATTAATAACAATGTAGAAATAAAGATAGAAGATAACATCTCGATGGTTTACAAATCCAATGTCATGATGAGTAAAATAACCAAATACCATGAGACGAATAGTAATGCATAAAAACATTGGCAACCCACGTAAAGCTATATTCTCCTGTTACCAAAGTAACCGGAGCAGACAAACCGTAGCCACTACTCGTGGGACCGGAACGACATAGTCGTTATCAAACAAAACAGTAGCCACTACTCGTGGGACCGGATATTACCGTTGCCATGGTCGGTACAGACAGAATCCAAACTGCAGCTGGCAGACAAATTAAAGATCCCAAGCCGGATGATCAGTCCGACAAGGTGACCTAAGCCTAGTGGTGCCATTAGAGTCAAATCCGAAACCTCGAAGAAATACAAATCCCTTTATAAGATACATTTCCAAAATCGATAAGAAAACTACTCCAAACAATGCATATTGGCGAATCCGAGCAAAATAGGTGAGTAGTCTCATCAATACTTAAATCTGTGGTAAACCACTTCAAAACATTAAAAAAAGAATTGGAGAAAGAACCCAAAACAAAAGTCCTTTTACACAAAAAGAATGTATGATGGTTCGATCGACTAAAGCGGGTAGTCTCGATATACATTTGACCCCTTTATTGTCATTAAAAGAAAGTGATTTGGTGCCACCGAAGATCATTGACAATCATAAGGGATTAAGTGTACATTTAGACTTGAGAGTTTCCCAAGTGGTATTGACCATAGTCCAAGACACTTCTCACCATGAATTCTAGGCTTGTAAAAGGTTGAATGGGCTTCACTTGTAGGAGAGAGTTTGGGGCAGAATTGAGCTTGGACATAGGCCTGAAGTGGACTTGAAATTATATACAATAAGTCCTTAAAAGTGTAGGTTTAAATCCCTTCTTAATCAGGCCCACAACTGACCTTACCCAAGCTCAAACAGTCCACTAAATAGGCCCAAATCAATCCTTAAAGTTACCTAGGATTCAGGCCATAAAACAGTCCCATGTCAGGTCTCAAAACAGCCCATCAATAGGTCTCAAAATAGCCCAAGAGCTGGCCTTAAAACAGGCCTAAAGGAGCCCTGAAAAACAGGCCCAAAACTGCCCTTGAATGGACCAAGAACAGGCTGACCCGAGCCCCCCAGGCTGGGCTGGGCTCACTCGAGCGAACCCAGGTCCGCTCGAGCGGAGCCCAGACAGTAGATGGGTCGCTCGAGCGGCCCAGTGGGTCGCTCGAGCGGACTGGGCCTGCCCAGTCCAGCCCGGCAGTGTCTTCTTCATCTTTTTTTTTTCCATTTTTTTCTTGATCATTTCCATTCCTTTTCATTCCTACAATTTTCCAAGAACATTGGGGCCCTTCCTTGACCTCACAAATTCATCAAATCACCATTCATAATCATCTAAATCAGCCCAAAACAATACTTTCTAAAGATCAAAGTTTTTCTCCTTTTCTTTGAGCACCCATCTTTAATACAAGGAAACCAAATTTCTTAGAGAGCCAAAGTGAAAACACACTTCCAATGCATGGTAAGACAATAATATAAATTGAAATCAATGTAACAATATCCATTCCATCAAAATAAACCCATAGATTAAAGAAGATTAACACAAAGAAAAGAAAATCATGAAATAGAACCAAATGAGAGAAAACATCATATTAATGTTGGAATCTACTTGCCTCTAGTCAAGATAGGAACAAAATCACTCTTCAAACCAAGCCTTAATGCCTCAAGCTTCAAATCTATAAAAACCCCAAAATTTTTCCAAGAAAACCCTAAAAGTCATCATTTGTAAATCTTCAAGGAAAACCCTAGCAAATGGGTTTAAAACACTCCAAATGGAGAGGAAAACAAGAATCTTGAGTTTAGAAGACCAATGCTAACCTTGAGAAATCCCAATGGAGAAAAGGAGCTTGAAAGAGGGCTTTTACTTAGCTCAAACTCCTCAAGAAGGGTATCTTTGGAGAGCTTGAAGAGGGAGGAAGAACTTGAGGAGATCAATCCTCCAAGAACACCTCACCAAGTGAGAGTTTCTGATGAGAGAGAAGGTGTGGGAGGAGAGGGAAAACCCTAGCCAAAGACTCTTGCTGGAAATGAAATGAAGAAGGAGAAGAAGAAGAATCCCCTTCTTATAAGAGGTGACTTGTGGGCCCCGGTCTTCACTAAGCTAGAAATGGTATTTGCGGGCCCCGAACGAAAACGACGAAGAAGACAAAAACGATCAGCGAAATTTCTACTTTCCAAAAAGTATATTTTTGACAATTTCTGAAATTTTTGAAATTTGGGTACAGGTTTTGTGTGAAATGTCAGTTTTGCCCTTTTTCTCGAAAAACGCGATTTCTGATCACAAAAATCAAGTTGGCCAAAACATGAAAGTTGATGATCTAGATGAAATAAGTCAAAATGCACAAGAAATGGGATTTTACAAACATCAAGGATAAACTCAACAAATTCACACAAAGTCCACGGGCGCCCTGGCCCGTGTCAAACTTAAGTCAATGACTCACAAGGGTTCTCAAAGCTAATCAAACATTCTAATCTAGCTTAATAAAATGAGCTAATCGTCCACTAACCCCACTTATCCACTAATCACGGTTAAAACATAATTAAATGCCTCAAACCTGGGTCGGGGTCTGACATTTGTTTTGTATGATGGAGCCTCCGACCCTGCGGCGCACCTGCGCCACTTCACCCAGAGAATGTCGATCTGGGGTGACATAGGCCATCTGAACTGCAAGGTCTTCTCCTCTAGTTTGGGAGACCTCCCTCTGAGGTGGTTCTATGCACTCCCAGAAGGTTTGATCTCGAACTGGCAGCAGCTCCAGAGCTCGTTCCTAGAAAAGTTCCAGGCGCATAGGGTCATCCCTAAAACAGATGCTGACATAATGGCTCTCAGGATGAGGCGGAACGAGAATGTCACTCAGTTCGCCAAAAGATTCTGGACCATTTACAGCCAAGTGGAGAACGTGGCTGAAGAAGTGGTGGTAACGTCTTTTCAACAGGCCTTGTTGCCGGGGACTGACCTCCGGAAAGACTTGGCCAGGAACCCCGTGGCCTCGATGAAAGCTCTTATGGCCACTGTGAACCGGTTTGTGGAAGGAGAGGATGACGAGATTCGAGCTTGGGAGGATTTCGGATTCTGGCACGAGGGCCAATCCTCCAAGAAAGATAGGAGACCGTCACGGAAGGAGGAAGCGAACCGAGACCAGACTCCCAACAGCTCGGCGAAGACTTCGTTTCCCAACTCGGGAGGCAGACAAAAGTTCAAGCAAGACCACCGGCCTAAGGAACTTGCCGCTACTGCTTTCAAAACCATTAACACAATCTTCAGGGAGCCATTCTTTAGACTCCTGAACAAGATCAAGATGTAGTCGTATTTCAGCTGGCCCCAGCCCATGAAAGGTGATCCTTCCATTTGCGACCAGGGCAAATACTGTGCCTACCATAAGCAAAATGGGCACAGAACCGAAAACTGGAAGTCGTTGAAATCACACCTAGAGAAGCTCGTCAAGGATGGGCACTTGAAGGATTATGTCCAAGAAAGAGAGAATGTGAATAGTGTTAGATATCGCGATCACTGAGAGGGGGGGGGGTGAATCAGTGATTCCTTAAAAACAGGTCCAATTTAACAACAAAAGCAAATCAAATCACACAAGGACACCAGATTTAACGTGGTTCACCGAAAGGCTACGTCCACGGTTCAAAGACTGTCCGAACACCGATCCGGAGCAGGTCTGAATCTATTTAGTCGCACCAACGACAAAGAGCACCAACCCTTAAGTTTCAGATAGCACCAACTATCTAGGAAGCACCTACTCCCTTTACAATTTATCTGCACCAACAGATAGGATCACCTAACCCCTAACACCAAGCACCAACTTGATGTTCTACAGAATAAAAGTAGAGAACTTTTCTACAGCCCTTCCCCTCTACAATCTCTCTCTCTCAATCCCTTATAATTTGAAAATTAAAGCATAAACAGAGAGACACTTATCTTATGGACGAATCACCATCTTCATGAGCGCATTCTCGTCCACACTTGCTGTAGAAACGTGCAACACAACTGCACACAGCAACAGCTTCTTCTCCAATCACTCTTCTCTCCAAAACTCTTTCTTTTTGTTCTCTCTTCTCTTCTGTATTTTTGAAAACGAACCAATCAAGCCTTTATATAGGTTATGGTAACCCTTAAGAGTGTTCAAATTAGGCTAGAATTCGTTTAGAAAGAGTCCCAAACGAAATACAAAAGAATCCTGAATTTTCGTGCACAACTTCTAATTTCTGCGCAATTCTGGTTCCCGTGCTCGGTCGACATCATGGTGTCTTCGGTCGACCGGCGACACACTGTGGAAGCAGATAACTGTCGTGCTCGGTCGACCGCATGAGGTCCCCGGTCGACCGGCTACACACTGTGGCAACAATTAACTGGGAGCTACCCTGGACTATTTTCTGCAGGTTTCTCTTACCCGGTCGACCGCATGAGGTGTCCGGTCGACCTGCCACTCTGCTTCAGGACAACTAATTTCCTGTACTGTGTCAGTCTGTTTTCTCTTTGAAGCTCTATCAATACCACACTATCAACACCACACTTGTGACATTGTGTTGACAATAATTCCAATACAAAATGATACTTGAGATGCTAAATTCTTCAATGCTTCATAAAACTTCTCAAGTCATCTCAAATTCCAACAATCTCCCCCTTTGGAATTGTTGGCAACACTTGGAACTTCAACACTTGAAACACTTTGAACCAGTTGACCTTCATGAAGCTTCTTCAGAACCATAGACCAACAGAATCAAGATCTTCACATTCTTGATACCAATCTCCCCCAAGCTATCATAGCATAACTTCTTCTAGCATAGCTTTCTCCTAGCATAACATTCTTTTCTCCCCCTTTGACAACAAGTCCAAAGGGACCAACGAAGGAGCGAATAGTATATTCAAGGAATACAGTGCTCCCCCTTTCAAGCACATCTCCTAAGGATTAAGAGAGTGAGTAACTCCTAATTTTTTCCGAAGATACTCGAAGACTTCCTTTGGCAGAGGTTTTGTGAAGATATCAGCAACTTGCTCAGTAGTTGGAACATATTCCAACTTTACCTCACCGTCTGCAACCTTTTCCTTGAGAAAGTGATAGCGGATTGCAACATGCTTCGTTCTAGAATGCTGAACAGGATTCTTAGAGATGTGAATTGCACTTGTGTTGTCACAGAGGATCGGCGTAGGATCCGTTGTCGGAACTCCTTGATCAGAGAGCATTTGCCGCATCCATAACACTTGCGTACAACAAGTTGCCGCTGCAATATATTTCGCTTCCGCTGTAGAAAGGGATACTGAATCTTGTTTCTTACTATGCCATGCCACCAACCTTTCACCGAGATAGAATGCACCACCGCTTGTACTGTTGCGATCATCTATACATCCAGCCCAATCGACGTCAGAGTATGCAACAAGAGTGAAGGATTTGCCTTTAGGATACCAAATACCAAGCTCCATGGTACCTTTCAGATATCGAAATATCCTTTTTACTGCTGTAAGGTGCGTCTCAGTTGGTGATGCTTGAAATCGAGCCACCATACATACTGCTTGCAGAAGATCCGGTCTTGTAGCAGTCAAATAAAGCAAGCTTCCTATCATAGAACGATAAGTGGTGTGATCAATGGACGAACCCTTATCATCTTTGCTTAGCTTTGTGTTCGTTGTCATTGGTGTGCTCACTGGCTTGCTGTCTTCCATGTTAAAATGCTTCAGCATTTCCTTGATGTATTTCATCTGTGATATGAAGATACCATTTTTCAGCTGCTGAACTTGTAAACCAAGGAAGAACTTTAGTTCTCCAAGCATTGACATCTCAAATTCTTTCTTCATCTCTTCAGCAAAATTCCTGCACATTTCTTCATCATTGCCACCAAAGATTATGTCATCGACATAAACAATGACAACCAGCTGTTTGCTCAACTCTGTTTTGACATAAAGATTGCTATCAACTAGTCCTTTTCCAAAGCCGATCTTGCGGAGATAGAGGTCCAGCCTTGCATACCACGCCCTTGGCGCTTGTTTCAGCCCATAAAGAGCCTTTTTCAACTTGCACACTAGGTCTGAATTTTTGCTAATAAGAAAACCATCAGGTTGCTCAATGTAGACCTCTTCTTCAAGTAATCCATTCAAGAAGGCTGACTTTACATCCATCTGAAATACCTTGAAGGTTTTGTATGCAGCCAATGCAAGAAACATACGAATGGCTTCCAGACGAGCCACCGGTGCAAAGGTCTCTTCAAAATCTATGCCTTCAACTTGAGCATAGCCTTTACAAACCAACCTTGCTTTGTTTCGTATGACCTGACCATCTTTATTCAGCTTATTCCGAAAGACCCATTTAGTACCAATAACATTCTTATCGGTAGGTCTAGAAACTAGTTCCCATGTGGAGTTCTTCTCAATTTGCTCCAACTCCTCATGCATAGCTTTCAACCAACTTTCATCGAGACTGGCTTCAGCCACAGTCTTGGGTTCAATGGTGGACACAAGTGAGTAATTACTAACTACACTTTGTCTTGTTTTAACACCGGCCTCAGGATCTCCAATGATTTGATCCTTAGGGTGTTGCTCTACCCAAGTGCTTTTCTTTCTAGGTGTAGCATCCTCTGAGTCATCCTTTTATTTCTCGGAATCATTAGGTTTAGCCACTTCATCATCAATCTCACTTGAGTCCTCATAAACTGGACTGTCATGATGAGTTACATTCTTTGATTCACGGTTTTCATCAATTCTAACATCGGCACTTTCTATGATTTTTCTGGTCCTTTTGTTAAGACATCTGTAAGCCTTACTAGAGGAGGAGTAACCCATAAATACTAGAGGAGGAGTAACCCATAAATATACCTTCATCAGCTCTTTCATCAAATTTGCCCGGATTTTGTTCAAGACGCTTGATGTAACACTTGCTACCGAAGACTCTGAAGTGCTTGACTGTTGCTTTTCTCCCAAACCATAGCTCATAAGGAGTTTTGTCTTCATGTGGCCTGATCAAGCATCGATTCTGAATGTATACAGCCGTATGGATTGCCTCCTTCCAGTATTTGTCAGCTAGCTTGCTCTCAGTTAGCATTGTGCGAGCCATCTCTTGCACGGTGCGATTTTTCCGTTCCACAACTCCATTTTGCTGTGGAGTTCTAGGGGCTGAATATTGTCTTTGAATGCCATGGTGCTCACAATAGTTAGTGAACTCTTCAGATGTGAATTCACCGCCTCGATCAGACCTTAAAATCTTGATACGTTTTCCAAGCATATTTTCAACCTGTGCTTTAAACACTTTAAAACGATCAAGTGCTTGATGTTTATGCTTAAGAAACAATACCCATGTCATACGAGTATAATCATCAATGCATAACATAAAATACTTATCTCCATTGGTGCTTTGAGTTCGCATCGGTCCACAGAGATCAGTGTGCACTAGCTCAAGAGGTTTCTTTGTATGATGTTCCTTTGACTTGAACATTACCCTCGTTTGCTTTCCCTTTTGGCAAGAATCGCAAATGGGGTTGGAAGGCTTTTCAACTGTAGACATGCCTCTGACAGCCTTTGAATTGCAAATCTTTGACATGTTATCAAAGTTTAGATGCCCAAGGCGTTTGTGCCACAACCAACTTTCCTCTGTCCGACTCATCAAGCAAGTCTTTTCAGCTCCATCTGACAATGTATAGAGATTTCCAGCAGTCCTAGATCCAGTAGCCACTGTTTTGCCGTTGCTACTTTTCTTGATAGCAAACCCATTCTTTGTGAAGACAACTTCGTGGCCTTTGTCACAGATCTGGCTCACACTAAGCAAGTTGTGTCTTAGTCCAGACACATATAAGACCTCGTCTGATCTGATCTTGTTTGCCTTTAGCTGAACAACACCTTTTCCGCGGATTTTGGCACCATCATTGTTACCAAACTTCACTGATCCGCCTTCATAGTGCTGTAATTTGACGAATTTTTCTTTATCACCTGTCATATGGCTTGAACAGCCACTATCAAGGACCCATGGTGCTGCCTTCTTTTGTGCATTGAATGCCGTTTGCACAATGAGAGATTCCTTGGAATTATCTTCCCTTTTCTTTGCCCTCCATGCCTTAACTAACTTGGGTTTCTTTTCAACCTGAAATTGGTTAGCTATAGGCAACCTACAATCCCTAGCCAAGTGTCCATAATTATAACACTTATGGCACTCAATTTTGTGGCCGTTTAGGATTGAGAAAGGGTTCCTAGTCACTAATGGACTGTTTCTAACATAGAATCTACAATCAGCTCTTTTATGTCCATATCTATTACAATGAAAGCAATAACCATAGAATCTGAACATTCTTCCTTTCTTAGGTGGCTGGTTAAACTCCACAAACCTTTTCTTATTGACCATCTCAATACTAGGCTGAATTTGAAGCTTTGTAGCCTTGAGAGGTATGGCACTTTGTTTCATAAACAAAGAAGGTGCAGCTTTAGAGGACTCTCCGGTCTCAAATCCAATACCAAATTTATTGTGGAAGGGCTTTTGAAATTTCAGAATTTCATTGAGTTTCATTGTCCCTTCAATTGCTTGGAGCACTTTGAGTTTTTGGCGACTTTCCAAGTTTTCAGCCTTTGCTCTAGCGATTTCAGTTTCAAGTTTCATAGCCTCTTCCTTTTTGATACTTATTTGATTTTCAAGGACTTCCACCATTCTTTTATATTCTTCAACTTGAGTTTTCAAAGCAATAACTAAACTTTCAGATTCATGAAGAAGTTTCAGATTTTTCTTACTTGTTTTTCGTTCCATGCTAAGCTCCTCAAGTGCGGCAATGAGTTCTTCTTCAAGATTGACCTCAGCCTCCTCTTCCTCTTCCAGTTCTTGCTCCTCTTCTTCTTCAACAGTAACCATGAAGAGAGCTTCAGTTGCCTCGGCTGATTCATCATCGTCTGAAGTTTCAGACGAGCTGTCATTATATTGACTGATGAAGCTTTTTGCTTTGCCCCTTTTTCTGAAACTTTTCTTCCATTTACTCTTATCAACATAAGAGTCATCATCATTGTTTTCTTTCAGCGGACACTTCGCAGCAAAGTGACCAATACCTCCACAATTGAAGCATTTAAAGGGTAGCTTCCCTTTGTACTTTCCATTGCTTCCTTTCTTCAGCTTTCTAACTAATTGAGCCTCAAGCTCATCATCATCAGTATCAGCATCATGACCAGCAGTCTCTTTTCCCTTTTTCTGAACTTTGAAGGCCACTTCTCTATCAGATGAAGACGTCTTACCTATGCGCATCTCATAGGCAGTGAGTGAACCATGCAACTCATCCATGGTAAACTCATTCAGATCCTTGGCTTCTTCTATGGCTGAGACTTTTGAATCAAACCAGGGAAGAAGAGATCTTAGAACCTTTTTGACGATTACTGGTTCTTTAATCTCCTCCCCTAGTCCACGAATGTCATTCGTGACTTCATTCACTCGTTGCATATACGAGTCAACATTCTCGCTTTCCTCCATGCGAAGAGACTCGAATTGAGAGCGATGAGTTTGCAATTTCGCGTCTTTGATCATCTCATCTCCTTCATGAATGCTTTTCGATTTGTCCCATATTTCCTTGGCTGTTTTGCATGCAATTACTTTGACCAGCTCGCTGTCCACAAGGCCACTAAAGAGTGCATTCTGCGCCTTGGAGTCGTTGTCTGCTAACTTATTCGTTGTAGCATCAGTGGGTACTATGGCAATATTGTAACCGACTCTAACGGTCTCCCAGACATCATAGCCAAGTGATTTGATGAAAGCCTGCATTCTGATCTTCCAAAAGGAGTAATTAGAACCATCAAACAAAGATGCTTTCTTATTCCCTGTATTGGATGCCATGTGATTTGACAAGAGATCAACCTTAGCGTGTTAAGCTTATCAAGGGAGCCTTACGCTCTGATACCAATTGTTAGATATCGCGATCACTGAGAGGGGGGGTGAATTAGTGATTCCTTAAAAACAGGTCCAATTTAACAATAAAAGCAAATCAAATCACACAAGGACACCAGATTTAACGTGGTTCACCGAAAGGCTACGTCCACGGTTCAAAGACTGTCCGAACACCGATCCGGAGCAGGTCTGAATCTATTTAGTCGCACCAACGACAAAGAGCACCAACCCTTAAGTTTCAGATAGCACCTACTCCCTTTATAATTTATCTGCACCAACAGATTGGATCACCTAACCCCTAACACCAAGCACCAACTTGATGTTCTACAGAATAAAAGTAGAGAACTTTTCTACAGCCCTTCCCCTCTACAATCTCTCTCTCTCAATCCCTTACAATTTGAAAATTAAAGCATAAACAGAGAGACACTTATCTTATGGACGAATCACCATCTTCATGAGCGCATTCTCGTCCACACTTGCTGTAGAAACGTGCGACACAACTGCACACAGCAACAGCTTCTTCTCCAATCACTCTTCTCTCCAAAACTCTTTCTTTTTGTTCTCTCTTCTCTTCTGTATTTTTGAAAACGAACCAATCAAGCCTTTATATAGGTTATGGTAACCCTTAAGAGTGTTCAAATTAGGCTAGAATTCGTTTAGAAAGAGTCCCAAACGAAATACAAAAGAATCCTGAATTTTCGTGCACAACTTCTAATTTCTGCGCAATTCTGGTTCCCGTGCTCGGTCGACATCATGGTGTCTTCGGTCGACCGGCGACACACTGTGGAAGCAGATAACTGTCGTGCTCGGTCGACCACATGAGGTCCCCGGTCGACCGGCTACACACTGTGGCAACAATTAACTGGGAGCTACCCTGGACTGTTTTCTGCAGGTTTCTCTTGCCCGGTCGACCGCATGAGGTGTCCGGTCGACCTGCCACTCTGCTTCAGGACAACTAATTTCCTGTACTGTGTCAGTCTGTTTTCTCTTTGAAGCTCTATCAATACCACACTATCAACACCACACTTGTGACATTGTGTTGACAATAATTCCAATACAAAATGATACTTGAGATGCTAAATTCTTCAATGCTTCATAAAACTTCTCAAGTCATCTCAAATTCCAACAATCTCCCCCTTTGGAATTGTTGGCAACACTTGGAACTTCAACACTTGAAACACTTTGAACCAGTTGACCTTCATGAAGCTTCTTCAGAACCATAGACAAACAGATTCAAGATCTTCACATTCTTGATACCAATCTCCCCCAACCTATCATAGCATAACTTCTTCTAGCATAGCTTTCTCCTAGCATAACATTCTTTTCTCCCCCTTTGACAACAAGTCCAAAGGGACCAACGAAGGAGCGAATAGTATATTCAAGGAATACAGTGCTCCCCCTTTCAAGCACATCTCCTAAGGATTAAGAGAGTGAGTAACTCCTAATTTTTTCCGGAGATACTCGAAGACTTCCTTTGGCAGAGGTTTTGTGAAGATATCAGCAACTTGCTCAGTAGTTGGAACATATTCCAACTTTACCTCACCGTCTGCAACCTTTTCCTTGAGAAAGTGATAGCGGATTGCAACATGCTTCGTTCTAGAATGCTGAACAGGATTCTTAGAGATGTGAATTGCACTTGTGTTGTCACAGAGGATCGGCGTAGGATCCGTTGTCGGAACTCCTTGATCAGAGAGCATTTGCCGCATCCATAACACTTGCGTACAACAAGTTGCCGCTGCAATATATTTCGCTTCCGCTGTAGAAAGGGATACTGAATCTTGTTTCTTACTATGCCATGCCACCAACCTTTCACCGAGATAGAATGCACCACCGCTTGTACTCTTGCGATCATCTATACATCCAGCCCAATCGACGTCAGAGTATGCAACAAGAGTGAAGGATTTGCCTTTAGGATACCAAATGCCAAGCTCCATGGTACCTTTCAGATATCGAAATATCCTTTTTACTGCTGTAAGGTGCGTCTCAGTTGGTGATGCTTGAAATCGAGCCACCATACATACTGCTTGCAGAAGATCCGGTCTTGTAGCAGTCAAATAAAGCAAGCTTCTTATCATAGAACGATAAGTGGTGTGATCAACGGACGAACCCTTATCATCTTTGCTTAGCTTTGTGTTCGTTGTCATTGGTGTGCTCACTGGCTTGCTGTCTTCCATGTTAAAACGCTTCAGCATTTCCTTGATGTATTTCATCTGTGATATGAAGATACCATTTTTCAGCTGCTGAACTTGTGAACCAAGGAAGAACTTTAGTTCTCCAAGCATTGACATCTCAAATTCTTTCTTCATCTCTTCAGCAAAATTCCTGCACATTTCTTCATCATTGCCACCAAAGATTATGTCATCGACATAAACAATGACAACCAGTTGTTTGCTCAACTCTGTTTTGACATAAAGATTGCTATCAACTAGTCCTTTTCCAAAGCCGATCTTGCGGAGATAGAGGTCCAGCCTTGCATACCACGCCCTTGGCGCTTGTTTCAGCCCATAAAGAGCCTTTTTCAACTTGCACACTAGGTCTGAATTTTTGCTAATAAGAAAACCATCAGGTTGCTCAATGTAGACCTCTTCTTCAAGTAATCCATTCAAGAAGGCTGACTTTACATCCATCTGAAATACCTTGAAGGTTTTGTATGCAGCCAATGCAAGAAACATACGAATGGCTTCCAGACGAGCCACCGGTGCAAAGGTCTCTTCAAAATCTATGCCTTCAACTTGAGCATAGCCTTTACAAACCAACCTTGCTTTGTTTCGTATGACTTGACCATCTTCATTCAGCTTATTCCGAAAGACCCATTTAGTACCAATAACATTCTTATCGGTAGGTCTAGAAACTAGTTCCCATGTGGAGTTCTTCTCAATTTGCTCCAACTCCTCATGCATAGCTTTCAACCAACTTTCATCGAGACTGGCTTCAGCCACAGTCTTGGGTTCAATGGTGGACACAAGTGAGTAATTGCTAACTACACTTTGTCTTGTTTTAACACCGGCCTCAGGATCTCCAATGATTTGATCCTTAGGGTGTTGCTCTACCCAAGTGCTTTTCTTTCTAGTTGTAGCATCCTCTGAGTCATCCTTTTATTTCTCAGAATCATTAGGTTTAGCCACTTCATCATCAATCTCACTTGAGTCCTCATAAACTGGACTGTCATGATGAGTTACATTCTTTGATTCGCGGTTTTCATCAATTCTAACATCGGCACTTTCTATGATTTTTCTGGTCCTTTTGTTAAGACATCTGTAAGCCTTACTAGAGGAGGAGTAACCCATAAATATACCTTCATCAGCTCTTTCATCAAATTTCCCCGGATTTTGTTCAAGACGCTTGATGTAACACTTGCTACCGAAGACTCTGAAGTGCTTGACTGTTGCTTTTCTCCCAAACCATAGCTCATAAGGAGTTTTGTCTTCATGTGGCCTGATCAAGCATCGATTCTGAATGTATACAGCCGTATGGATTGCCTCCTTCCAGTATTTGTCAGCTAGCTTGCTCTCAGTTAGCATTGTGCGAGCCATCTCTTGCACGGTGCGATTTTTCCGTTCCACAACTTCATTTTGCTGTGGAGTTCTAGGGGCTGAATATTGTCTTTGAATGCCATGGTGCTCACAATAGTTAGTGAACTCTTCAGATGTGAATTCACCGCCTCGATCAGACCTTAAAATCTTGATACGTTTTCCAAGAATATTTTTAACCTGTGCTTTAAACACTTTAAAACGATCAAGTGCTTGATGTTTATGCTTAAGAAACAATACCCATGTCATACGAGTATAATCATCAATGCATAACATAAAATACTTATCTCCATTGGTGCTTTGAGTTCGCATCGGTCCACAGAGATCAGTGTGCACTAGCTCAAGAGGTTTCTTTGTATGATGTTCCTTCGACTTGAACATTACCCTCGTTTGCTTTCCCTTTTGGCAAGAATCGCAAATGGGGTTGGAAGGCTTTTCAACTGTAGACATACCTCTGTCAGCCTTTGAATTGCAAATCTTTGACATGTTATCAAAGTTTAGATGCCCAAGGCGTTTGTGCCACAACCAACTTTCCTCTGTCCGACTCATCAAGCAAGTCTTTTCAGCTCCATCTGACAATGTATAGAGATTTCCAGCAGTCCTAGATCCAGTAGCCACTATTTTGCCGTTGCTACTTTTCTTGATAGCAAGCCCATTCTTTGTGAAGACAACTTCGTGGCCTTTGTCACAGATCTGGCTCACACTAAGCAAGTTGTGTCTTAGTCCAGACACATATAAGACCTCGTCTGATCTGATCTTGTTTGCCTTTAGCTGAACAACACCTTTTCCGCAGATTTTGGCACCATCATTGTTACCAAACTTCACTGATCCGCCTTCATAGTGCTGTAATTTGACGAATTTTTCTTTATCACCTGTCATATGGCTTGAACAGCCACTATCAAGGACCCATGGTGCTGCCTTCTTTTGTGCATTGAATGCCGTTTGCACAATGAGAGATTCCTTGGAATTATCTTCCCTTTTCTTTGCCCTCCATGCCTTAACTAACTTGGGTTTCTTTTCAACCTGAAATTGGTTAGCTATAGGCAACCTACAATCCCTAGCCAAGTGTCCATAATTATAACACTTATGGCACTCAATTTTGTGGCCGTTTAGGATTGAGAAAGGGTTCCTAGTCACTAATGGACTGTTTCTAACATAGAATCTACAATCAGCTCTTTTATGTCCATATCTATTACAATGAAAGCAATAACCATAGAATCTGAACATTCTTCCTTTCTTAGGTGGCTGGTTAAACTCCACAAACCTTTTCTTATTGACCATCTCAATACTAGGCTGAATTTGAAGCTTTGTAGCCTTGAGAGGTATGGCACTTTGTTTCATAAACAAAGAAGGTGCAGCTTTAGAGGACTCTCCGGTCTCAAATCCAATACCAAATTTATTGTGGAAGGGCTTTTGAAATTTCAGAATTTCATTGAGTTTCATTGTCCCTTCAATTGCTTGGAGCACTTTGAGTTTTTGGCGACTTTCCAAGTTTTCAGCCTTTGCTCTAGCGATTTCAGTTTCAAGTTTCATAGCCTCTTCCTTTTTGATACTTATTTGATTTTCAAGGACTTCCACCATTCTTTTATATTCTTCAACTTGAGTTTTCAAAGCAATAACTAAACTTTCAGATTCATGAAGAAGTTTCAGATTTTTCTTACTTGTTTTTCGTTCCATGCTAAGCTCCTCAAGTGCGGCAATGAGTTCTTCTTCAAGATTGACCTCAGCCTCCTCTTCCTCTTCCAGCTCTTGCTCCTCTTCTTCTTCAACAGTAACCATGAAGAGAGCTTCAGTTGCCTCGGCTGATTCATCATCGTCTGAAGTTTCAGACGAGCTGTCATTATATTGACTGATGAAGCTTTTTGCTTTGCCCCTTTTTCTGAAACTTTTCTTCCAT
Organism: Litsea cubeba; assembly: GCA_012931725.1. Taxonomy (NCBI): domain Eukaryota; kingdom Viridiplantae; phylum Streptophyta; class Magnoliopsida; order Laurales; family Lauraceae; genus Litsea; species Litsea cubeba. Next base: position 147,139,718 of record CM022945.1, read on the forward strand.
TTACTCTTATCAACATAAGAGTCATCATCATTGTTTTCTTTCAGCGGACACTTCGCAGCAAAGTGACCAATACCTCCACAATTGAAGCATTTAAAGGGTAGCTTCCCTTTGTACTTTCCATTGCTTCCTTTCTTCAGCTTTCTGACTAATTGAGCCTCAAGCTCATCATCATCAGTATCAGCATCATGACGAGCAGTCTCTTTTCCCTTTTTCTGAACTTTGAAGGCCACTTCTCTATCAGATGAAGACGTCTTACCTATGCGCATCTCATAGGCAGTGAGTGAACCATGCAACTCATCCATGGTAAACTCATTCAGATCCTTGGCTTCTTCTATGGCTGAGACTTTTGAATCAAACCAGGGAATAAGAGATCTTAGAACCTTTTTGACGATTACTGGTTCTTTAATCTCCTCCCCTAGTCCATGAATGTCATTCGTGACTTCATTCACTCGTTGCATATACGAGTCAACATTCTCGCTTTCCTCCATGCGAAGAGACTCGAATTGAGAGCGATGAGTTTGCAATTTCGCTTCTTTGATCTTCTCATCTCCTTCATGAATGCTTTTCGATTTGTCCCATATTTCCTTGGCTGTTTTGCATGCAATTACTTTGACCAGCTCGCTGTCCACAAGGCCACTAAAGAGTGCATTCTGCGCCTTGGAGTCGTTGTCTGCTAACTTATTCGTTGTAGCATCAGTGGTACTATGGCAATATTGTAACCGACTCTAACGGTCTCCCAGACATCATAGCCAAGTGATTTGATGAAAGCCTTCATTCTGATCTTCCAGAAGGAGTAATTAGAACCATCAAACAAAGGTGCTTTCTTATTCCCTGTATTGGATGCCATGTGATTTGACAAGAGATCACCCTTAGCGTGTTAAGCTTATCAAGGGAGCCTTACGCTCTGATACCAATTGTTAGATATCGCGATCACTGAGAGGGGGGGGTGAATCAGTGATTCCTTAAAAACAGGTCCAATTTAACAACAAAAGCAAATCAAATCACACAAGGACACCAGATTTAACGTGGTTCACCGAAAGGCTACGTCCACGGTTCAAAGACTGTCCGAACACCGATCCGGAGCAGGTCTGAATCTATTTAGTCGCACCAACCCTTAAGTTTCAGATAGCACCAACTATCTAGGAAGCACCTACTCCCTTTACAATTTATCTGCACCAACAGATATGATCACCTAACCCCTAACACCAAGCACCAACTTGATGTTCTACAGAATAAAAGTAGAGAACTTTTCTACAGCCCTTCCCCTCTACAATCTCTCTCTCAATCCCTTACAATTTGAAAATTAAAGCATAAACAGAGAGACACTTATCTTATGGACGAATCACCATCTTCATGAGCGCATTCTCGTCCACACTTTCTGTAGAAACGTGCAACACAACTGCACACAGCAACAGCTTCTTCTCCAATTACTCTTCTCTCCAAAACTCTTTCTTTTTGTTCTCTCTTCTCTTCTGTATTTTTGAAAACGAACCAATCAAGCCTTTATATAGGTTATGGTAACCCTTAAGAGTGTTCAAATTAGGCTAGAATTCGTTTAGAAAGAGTCCCAAACGAAATACAAAATATTCCTGAATTTTCGTGCACAACTTCTAATTTCTGTGCAATTCTGGTTCCCGTGCTCGGTCGACATCATGGTGTCTTCGGTCGACCGGCGACACACTGTGGAAGCAGATAACTGTCGTGCTCGGTCGACCGCATGAGGTCCCCGGTCGACCGGCTACACACTATGGCAACAATTAACTGGGAGCTACCCTGGACTGTTTTCTGCAGGTTTCTCTTGCCCGGTCGACCGCATGAGGTGTCCGGTCGACCTGCCACTCTGCTTCAGGACAACTAATTTCCTGTACTGTGTCAGTCTGTTTTCTCTTTAAAGCTCTATCAATACCACACTATCAACACCACACTTGTGACATTGTGTTGACAATAATTCCAATACAAAATGATACTTGAGATGCTAAATTCTTCAATGCTTCATAAAACTTCTCAAGTCATCTCAAATTCCAACAAATAGCAGCCGAGCTCAGCGCCAGTGTCACACCCCGAAACCGGGCCCTGTAGTGATCCGACCTCGGGATGTGAAATTTTAGGATTAATTAAAATTTTTGTTGTATTTCCCAAGATCCGCGTGAATGAGGATAATAAAATTCCACACAAGCTGAACAAATTTTCGTGGAAGCTAATCATGGTGTTGCGACCCGGAGTCCGTGGCCATCGGATTCCGTGTCGCACTCAACCAATATCATAAAGCCATCACATAAGTAGGCTGGTACAGATCATAAATCATAGAATACTGAGCTGGTAGTAACAGGACTATTTATTTCCCCATATTCAAATTTCAATTAACAAGTGTCTTAATTACAAATCCTAAGAAAAAGGCTAACAAAGCCATACAAAAATATCCAACTCCCAATATTTAGATACGAACTCAGGTGCCAAACTTGACATCTAGATGATATCAATGGGCAGCCTCTCGCGTCAGACCGGCGGCTACACCGCCTCCTCCGTTCAAACACTTAAAAATAGAATGAGAGGAATCTGGCACCAAACAAATAGGGTCAGACACAACGGTTTGGCAAGCAAATAAACAGGTAATATGGAAATGGGCATTCATAAAACCTTATGGGATCATTGAAAATCTATTTAAAGAGTCTAAACAATAATAGCAATAAATCATGATAAAACGATTGAAAGACCGAACATAAATATCAAAGCAAATAAATGGACAGTCTCTGAAACATAAATATCTTAAAAACATAACAGACTATGTAAATCAACGAATAATTGGAAATACGTTTAAAATCCTGAATAATATATAGACAATATGATAAAAGATCGATTCCTTAAACATCAACAAATTCAAAGACTATAATGAGCATAAACAAACAAGGATGGTAAAACAAAATATCTAATGGATAAAACATTGGCAACCCACATATAGCTATTTTCTCCTATTACTGAAGTAACAAGAGCAGACAGAACCGTAGCCACTACACGTGGGACCGGAAACAAAATCAGAACCGTAGCCACATACAAGTGGGACCGGCAGATAAAAACCGTTGCCATGGTCGGTACAGACAGAATGCAAGCTGCAGCTGGCAGACAAATTAAAGATTCCAAGCCGGGTGATCAGCCCGACAAGGTGACCTAAGCCTAGTGGTGCCTTTAGTTTTTAAAACCTGAACCAATACAAATCAAAATAATAATCCCTTTGGCTCATGGGCTCACACTACAAAGCTCTGGCCCCATCTTGCCTCGAGGTTTTATCCTCAAAATAATAGTCCATTTGGCTCACGGGCTCGCACTACAAAGTTCTGGCCCCATTGTCACGCCCTCGGACCGAGGACCAGTTAAACAAGACCTTAATCCGGGGTCGTGGCACGATGGGCCGGAAAATTCCGCCCGCACGCGCTAGTTTCCCACAGGTTTCTGCGGTAAGGATGCTTGAAATCCGATCCAACAGTGATTATTAAGAATCACATTCATGCGAATAAATTACGCGGAAGCATTGTAGCAAACATAAAAGTCTATAACATATGGGTATAAGATGAGAACGCACAAGACTAGCATCAAAAAGAGAAACATTCTATAGATAGGCCCCAAAGTTAGCTTCAAGTTTACTATAAAAGTACAGTTAGCCAATAATTACAATTTTTCCCCAAAAAGAATGAGCCAACAATGGCTTCAACAAAATCCCAAAAAGAATAGTATATACTACAAAATGTGATCGAAGCTCCGAAAACAACCCGGCGTCTAAACGACATCATCGGGCTGCCACTCGCCCTCCACAAGGACTATAGGTTCCGCCTCGAAGTGCGCCTCAACAACGAGGGGCTTGACATCTAGCACCAAGCAAATAGGGTGAGACATGACGGTCTGGCAAGCAAATATAACAAATAATAGGAAGAAAGAAAAAGTAAAACATTAAATAAAGGAGAGATACGATTAAAGTCCTATATCACAGAAATGGTAAGATAGAAGATAATCATCTTAAAAGTTTACGAATCCAATACTATGATAAATGAAATAAACAAGAACCGTAAGATAAAACATTAAATGTATAAAATATTGGCAGACCACGTATAGCTAAATTCTCCTGTTACCGAAGTAACGGGAGCAGACAGAACCGTAGCCACTACTCGTGGGACCGGAACGAACATAGTCGTTATCAAACAGAACCGTAGCCACTACACGTGGGACCGGATATAAACCGTTGCCATGGTTGGTACAGACAGAATCCAAACTGTAGTTGGTGAACAAATTAAAGATTCCAAGCCGGATGATCAGTCCGACAAGGTAACCTAAGCTTAGTGGTGCCATTAGAGTAAAGTTTGAAACCTCGAAGTAATACAAATCCGTTTATAAGATATATTTCCAAAATCGATAAGAAAACTACTCCAAACAAGTACATATCTCACATATCTACGAATACGAGCAAAATAGATGAGTAGTCTTATCAATACCTGTAAATGTGGTAAACTAGCGCAAAGCATTCAAAAGATTGATGAAAGAGTCCGAACAAAATCTTTTTACATGGAATGAAAGTATGATGATTCAACAGTCTAATGCGGGTACTCTTGATATACATTTAACCCCTTTATTGTCATTAATAGAAAGTAATTTGGTGCCACAGAAGATCCTTGACAATCACAAGGGATTAAGTGTACATTTAGACTTGAAGGGTTCCCAAATGGTTTTGATCATAAGTCAAACCACTTTACATAATGGCCTCATGAATTTCAAAGAGCTGAATGGGCTTTAATAAACATAGAAAGGAGTTGGGCTGAATTGGGCTTAAATACGGGCTTGAAGTGGACCTGAAAATATATCCAATGAGTCCCCACTAAAACTGATTTAAACCTTTTTAAATCAGGCCCACAACTGGCCTTAACCCAAGCTCAAAACAGTCCACCAACTTGGCCCAAAACAGTCCTCAAATGGCCCAAAAATGGATCTTAAAACAGGCCCAAAGAAGCCTTGAAAACAGCCCAAAAACCAAGCCCTGAACCAGGCCGGATTGGGCTCGCTCGAGCGGCCCAAGGTCCGCTCGAGCGAAGCCCAGACAGAGCCTGGGTCGCTCGAGCGGACTGGGCCCTGTCCAGTCTGGCTCAGCTTGGTGTTTTCCTCATTTTTCCATCCTTTTTTTTATCCTTTTTGTTTCCCTTCTTCCATACACATTTCCAAGCTTAATTGGACCCTTTCTTGACCTCCTTAACCCATCAAATCATCATCCATTAATCCTTCCAATCAATCATACACACACTTTTAAATCAAAGTTTTCTCCATTCTTTGAATACAATAACTTAACATAAAGAAAGTTAAATCCCAAGATGTCCAAAGTGAAATCAAACTTCCAATACATTGTAAAACAATAACCTAAGTGGGAATCAAACATCACATTACTCCATTTATCCCAAAACAAATCTATGAATCATAAGAAGATTAACACATAGCATGAAACACCATGAAATGAAACAAGAGAAAATGAAATCATCATATTAATTGAAAAATCCACTTGCCTTAAGCCAAGATGAGAGCTAAGATACTCTTCAAACAATGCTCTAGGGTCTCAAGCTCCCAATCTACAAAAGCCCCCAAAAGTTTCCCAAGAAAATACTAAAAATCAATATTTGTAAATCTTCAAGGAAAACTCTTGCATGTTGGATGAAAACACTCTAAATGAAGAGGAAAACAAGGATTTCAAGTTTGGAAAGCCATAGCTAACCTTTAAAAACTCAAACGAAGAAGAGAAGCTTGAAAGAGAACCTTGCCCTAGCTCAAATCCTTTGAAAAAGGTGTCTTTGGAAAGCTTGAATGAAGAGGAATAACACTAGGAGATCAATCCTCCCTAAAATCTCCAAGAAATGGGTGTTCTAGAGGAGAGAGAAAGTTGCTGGAAGAGAGGGAAAAACCCTTGCTCCAAAACGTGCAGGAAAGGATAGAATGAAGGAGAAGAAGAGAACACTTCTCTTATAAGATGGGTTTGTGGGTCCCAATCTTCACAAGGCTAAAAATGGCATTTGCGGGCCCCGAATGAAAACGACGAAGAAGACAAAAACGATCAGCGAAATATCTATTATCCAAAAAGTATATTTTTGTCAATTTCTGAAATTTTCAAAATTTGGGTGCAGATTTTGTGTGAAAGGTCAGTTTTGCCCTTTTTCTCGAAAAATGTGATTTCTGATCATTAAATCGAAATGGTCAAAACATGAAAGTTGATAATCTAAATGAAATGAATCAAAATGCCAAAAATTGGGATTTTACAAAAATCAAGGTTAAACTCCACAGATTTACACACAATCACACGGGCGCCCCGGCCCGCGTCAAGCCTACGTCAACGACTCTCGGAACTTCCCAAAGCAAATCAAACATTCTAATCTATCTTAAGAAAATAAGCTAATCATCCACTAACCCCACTTATCAACTAATCAAGGTTAAAATATAATTAAATATTCCAAACCTGGGTCGGGGTCTGACATCCTCCACCCCTAAAAATCACATTTGGTCCTCCAAATGATCACTAACCTCTAGAAATAGCTGAGGGTATTTCTTCTGGACCTGATCACGAAGATCCCAAGTGGCCTCTTCTGGTCCATGATTCTCCCAATGAATCTTTACCCACTGAATTGTTCTGTTTCTCAGCTCTTACTCTTTGGTGTCAATAAACTCTGCCGGTTTCTCAATGTAGGTGGCATCTTCTCGAACATCCAACGGTTCGTGATGTAGCACGTGTGAAGGGTCCGAGACATACTTCCTTCGCATTGACACGTGAAACACATTGTGCACACCTGAAAGTTCTGGAGGCAAAGCTAATCTATATGCTACTTCCCCGATATGACTCAAGATCTCATACGGTCCAATGAATCTCTTAGACAATTTGCCTTTTTGCCCAAAATCTCAGCGTTCCTCTGACCGGAGATACTTTCAAAAATACTTTGTCTCCAACTTGGAATTGTAGATCCTTCCTTCGAACGTCAGCATAGCTTTTCTGTCGGCTTCTCAAAATCTTCAATCATTCATGAATAGTTCTGACTTTGTCACTTGTCTCTTCAACCAAAGAAGGTCCATGAAAACTGCGTTCTCCGACTTCTTCCCAGCACACTGGGGTCCTACACTTCCTGCCATACAACGCTTCGAAAGGGGCCATCCCTATGCTTAAATGGTAACTGTTCTTGTAGGCAAATTCACAGAGAGGCAAATTCTCATCCCATTGATTCTTGAAATCAAGTACACAAGCTCTAAGCATGTCTTCAAGGGTCTGAATAGTTCTCTCCGATTGACCATCAGTCTACGGGTGATATGCCGTGCTGAATTGAAGCTTCGTTCCCATCGATTCATGTAAGGTCATCCAAAATCTCGAAACAAATCTACTATCTCGATCTGAAGTAATGGAGACCTGCTGACCATGACGACTGACAATTTCCTTCACAAAAGCTTGTGCTAAAGCCAACATGTGCATTTTCTTCCCGGTCTTCAACGGAATAAAGTGTGCCGACTTCATTAACCGATCTGCTATGATCCAAATAGCATTGTTCCCTTTACTTGTAGTCGGTAGACCCGAGACGAAATCCATAGTCAGGTGTTCCCATTTCCACTCTGGAATTTCTAAGGGCTGCAAAAGAACAGGTGGTTTTTGATGTTCTGCCTTCTCCAATTGACAAGTCATGCATCTCGATACAAACGCTGCTATCTCTCTCTTCATATTGTTCCACCAAAAGCTACTCTTCAAATTTTGGTACATCTTCGTGCTCCCCGGGTGTACAGAATACCTCGTATTGTGAGCTTCTACCATAATATCATTCTTCAAATTATCTATCTTTGGAACACAAAGCCTGCCACAGAAGTACAAAACTCCATCCATGATCTGAAAATCTGGGCGTTCTGAGATGTGCTCTACAATTTTTGCCAAGTCTGGATCTTGTATCTGACTGTCCTTGACTTTCTGAATGAAGACGGGCTCAGACACTGCCATATTTGCCAACACAACTCCTTCCCTCAAAGGTTGGAAATCTACTCTCAATTCTTCGAATTGCTGAAAATTGTAAAATCCTTGCAAACTGGCCAAACAAACTGATTTTCTACTCAATGCATCTACCACTACGTTAACCTTCTCCGGATGATAGATGATCGGGAAATCATAGTCTTTGATGTACTCCATCCACCTTCTTTGCCTCATGTTTAATTCTTTCTGAGAGAACAAATATTGGAGACTACGGTGATCCGAATGAACTTCAAAATTTTCTCCGTACAAATAGTGTCTCCATATCTTCAACGCGAACGCTATAGCTGCCAACTCCAAATCGTGTGTCGCATATTTCTTCTCGTGTTCCTTCAATTGCCTCGAGCCATACGCTATCACATTCCCATTTTGCATCAAAACACATCCAAGTCCTACACCTGAAGCATCCGTATAGATAATAAAACCACCACTCCCGAAGGTAAGGTGAGGACATGTGCTGAAGTTAACCTCTTCTTCGATTCTTCAAAACTAGCTTCACATTTCTCTGACCATACGAACGGTACATTCTTTCAGGTCAACTTGGTCAAAGGTGCTGCAATGGATGAAAATCTCTGTACAAATCTCCTATAGTATCCTGCCAAACCCAGAAAACTCCTAATCTCAGTCACATTCTTCGGCTTCTCCCAATTGATGACCGCTTCTATCTTTGCTGGATCAACTGCTAGTCCTTCCCTAGATGATGTGACCAAGAAAAGTGACTTGCTCTAGCCAAAACTCGCACTTCCCAATCTTCGCATACAACTGGTTATCTCTCAACAACTGCAATGAAGTCCTCAAGTGCTGCTCATGGTCTTCTCTTGACTTGGAATACACTAGAATGTCATCAATGAAGATGACTATGAACTGATCTAGATAGGGTGTAAAGATCTTGTTCATAAGGGCCATAAATACCACTGGTGCATTCGTCAGTTCAAAGGGCATCACCAAAAATTCATAGTGCCCATATCTAGTTCGGAAAGCTATCTTCGGGATGTCTGACTCTAACTCTCAACTGATGATATCCGGACCTCAAATCTATCTTCGAGAAAAATTCTGCTCCTTGCAACTGATCAAACAACTCGTCTATCCTTGGCAAAGGGTACTTGTTCTTGATGGTCACTTGGTTCAATTTTCTGTAGTCTATACACATCCTCAAGCTTCCATCTTTCTTCTTGACAAATAGAACTAGGGATCCCCACGGTGAGACACTTGGCCTAACAAAGCCTTTGTCTAGTAACTCTTGTAACTGCAGTTTCAATTCTCCTAACTCTACTGGAGCCATCCTGTAAGGAGCAATGGAGATCGGAGCAGTCCCTGGCTTCAACTCTATTGTGAACTCAACCTCTCTGACAAGTGGTAAACCAAGAATTTCTTCCGGAAAAACAACAGGAAACTCGCACACTACCGGGATGTTCTCCACCCCTTGGGACTGTTCATCCTTGGTGATAAATGCAATAAATCCTTCACATCGAGATCTCAACAACTTAGCTGCAGAAAGAGCTGAAATGAACCTAGCTGGAGAAACCCTTTTCTCTCCCTGAAATTTCACCCCGGAGGATATCCTATCCAATCTAAAAGCAATGGTCTTGCTATAGCAATCCATAGAGGCATGATGTCCCGCTAACCAATCCATGCCTAAAATGACATCGAAGTCATGCATAACTAAGGTAATAAGGTTTGCGGGGAAAATGACATCTCCAATCTTCACTGAACAACTAGGGTAAAATGGACTACACACAACTTGTTTCCCTACCGGAGTAGTAACAGTCAAAATAAACTCTAACTCTCTAGTAGGCACACTAATCATTTTAGCAAACACATTGGATATGAAAGAGTGAGTAGATCTCGGGTCAAACAACACTTTAGCTTCTACTTCACAAATTAAGAGTTTACCTTCCACAACATCTCCCGCTGCTTCAGCGTCCACTTGATTGAGGTGATTGAGGCGGCCTTGCTGATGCGGTCTATTCTGGTTCTGATTTGGCATTCCTTGCTGCACATTCCAATTCTGTTGCAGTGGACGGGGATTCTGATTTTGCGGTTGCTGACGGGGCTGCTGATTATGCCGCTGTCTTGGTTGATTCTGAACCGCCTGCTGGTTCTGTTGAGGTGCTTTCCTTGGTGGCTGCTGAGGTGCCCTATTGCCTTGATTTCTGTTATTTGGGCAATCTTTCATTTGGTGATCTGTGCCACCACACTTAAAACACGCACCAGTGACTTTATAGCACTGCTGAGAAGGGTGATTCTTGCCACAATGCTCACACCCACCTTGAGCTGGAGTATTCTGCGGCTTCTTCTCTCTCTTGCCTTGGTAAGATTTCTGCCCTCCTTGGTATTGCTGTCTCTTTCTCTGATTATCCTTGATGATTTGATTATTGATGTCTTCAAATCTATAGGCTCTTTTGATAGCCTCTTGGAAAGTAGTTGGTGGTACCACACCTAATGCATCCCTCAAGATGATGGGATTAAGTCCATCCATAAACTTAGTAATTTTCTTCTCTTCCGTATCCACTAGCTCCGGTGCATGACGAGACAACTTCTCAAACTTGGTAAGATATTCAAGAAAGGTCATGTCTTCTTGTTTGAGCGACTGAGACTCTACTGCCTTCTGCTTCTTGATGTGTGCAGGAACATACTTCTCACTGAACTGCTGTTTGAAGGTGGCCCAAGCAATTTCATTCTCAATATTCTGATAACCTTCCTTAATGGTTTTCCACCAAATATCTTCCAATCCGGTGAACATAGAGGCTACTAGAAGAACTTGTTGCCTGCCTGTGCATGTAAAAATATCAAAGATGTTCTCCGTATTGGCTAAACAGTCATCAGCTGCCAAAGGATCTTCTTGTCCTGTGAACTCCTTAGGACCTCTCTTTCTGAACTTCTCAAATAAGATATTAGGATCCCGGTCTCTGTTCTGCAAAGCTTCCATATTAGGCATCGGTTCTGGTCTCCTACCCAAAACTTCAAGCAACTGCCTCTGAACCTGTGTCAACTCTTCGTCTTTCTTTGCCATCTGCTCTTGGAATCTAGCTTGATTCTCATTGGCTTGTTGTTGTTGTTTAACTAACATCTGCATGAGCTGCTGGAATTGACCTGTCATCTGATTCTCAACCCCACTATCATTGTTACTGCCTGTTGCATTCGCATTCGCCGGAGGTCTGCGTGGAGGCAGAGTGCTGCAAAACAACTTGTTAGTACAATAAAATGTAATAATAAGAAGTTCCCAAACCCAATCGATGCTAACTAACGGTAATTCTAACGAATCCTTGCCACGTCCTTATGTTTCTAATCCAATTTTAATTGCCTCAAATATTTCTTGCTCTGATACTAAGCCTGTCACGCCCCCGGACCGAGGACCCGTTAAACAAGACCTTAATCTGGGGTCGTGGCGCGATGGGCCGGAAAATTCCGCCCGCACACGCTAATTTCCCACAGGTTTCTGTGGTAAGGATCCTCGAAATCCGATCCAACAATGATTATTAAGAATCACATTCATACGAATAAATTACGCGGAAGCATTGTAGCAAACATAAAAGTCTATAACATATGGGTATGAGATGAGAACGCACAAGACTAGCATCAAAAACAGAAACATTCTATAGATAGGCCCCAAAGTTAGCTTTAAGTTTACTATAAAAGTACAGTTAGCCAATAATTACAATTTTTCCCCAAAAAGAATGAGCCAACAATGGCTTCAACAAAATCCCAAAAAGAATAGTATATACTCCAAAATGTGATCGAAGCTCCGAAAACAACCCGGTGTCTAAACGACATCATCGGGCTGCCACTCGCCCTCCACAAGGACTATAGGTTCCGCCTTGAAGTGCGCCTCAACAGCGAGGGGCTCAACATCTAGCACCAAGCAAACAAGGTCAGACATGACGGTCTGGCAAGCAAATATAACAAATAATAGGATGAAAGAAAAAGTAAAACATTAAATAAAGGAGAGATACGATTAAAGTCCTATATCACAGAAATGGTAAGATAGAAGATAAACATCTTAAATGTTTACGAATCCAATACTATGATAAATGAAATAAATAAGAACCGTAAGATAAAACATTAAATGTATAAAACATTGGCAGACCACGTATAGCTAAATTCTCCTATTACCGAAGTAATGGGAGCAGACAGAACCGTAGCCACTACTCGTGGGACCGGAACGAACACAGTCGTTATCAAACAGAACCGTAGCCACTACACTGGGACCGGATATAAACCATTGCCATGGTCGGTACAGACAGAATCCAAACTGCAGTTGGTGAACAAATTAAAGATTCCAAGCCGGATGATTAGTCCGAGAAGGTAACCTAAGCTTAGTGGTGCCATTAGAGTAAAAGTTCGAAACCTCGAAGTAATACAAATCCGTTCATAAGATATATTTCCAAAATCGATAAGAAAACTACTCCGAATAAATACATATCTCACATATCGACGAATCCGAGTAAAATAGATGAGTAGACTTATCAATACCTATAAATGTGGTAAACTAGCGCAAAGCATTCAAAAGATTGATGAAAGAGTCCGAACAAAATCTTTTTACATGGAATGAACGTATGATGATCCAATAGTCTAATGCGAGTACTCTTGATATACATTTAATCCCTTTATTGTCATTAATAGAAAGTAATTTGGTGCCACAGAAGATCCTTGACAATCACAAGGGATTAAGTGTGCATTTAGACATGAAGGGTTCCCAAATGGTTTTGATCATAAGTCAAACCACTTTACATAATGGCCTCATGAATTTCAAAGAGCTGAATGGGCTTTAATAAACATAGAAAGGAGTTGGGCTGAATTAGGCTTAAATACGGGCTTGAGGTGGACCTGAAAATATTTCCAATGAGTCCCCATCAAAACTGATTTAAACCTTTTTAAATCAGGCCCACAACTGGCCTTAACCTAAGCTCAAAACAGTCCACCAACTTGGCCCAAAACAGTCCTCAAATGGCCCAAAAACGGATCTTAAAACAGGCCCAAAGAAGCCTTGAAAACAGCCCAAAAACCAAGCCCTGAACCAGCCCGGACTGGGCTCGCTCGAGCGACCCAAGGTCCGCTCGAGCAAAGCCCAGACAGAGCCTGGGTCGCTCGAGCGGCCCACTGGGCCGCTCGAGCGAACTGGGCCCTGTCTAGTCCGGCTCAGCTGGGTGTTGTCCTCATTTTTCCATCCTTTTTTTTAATCCTTTTTGTTTCCCTTCTTCCATACACATTTCCAAGCTTAATTGGACCCTTTCTTGACCTCCTCAACCCATCAAATCATCATCCATTAATCCTTCCAATCAATCATACACACACTTTTAAATCAAAGTTTTCTCCATTCTTTGAATACAATAACTTAACATAAAGAAAGTTAAATTCCAAGATGTCCAAAGTGAAATCAAACTTCCAATACATTGTAAAACAATAACCTAAGTGGGAATCAAACATCACATTACTCCATTTGTCCCAAAACAAATCTATGAATCATAAGAAGATTAGCACATAGCATGAAACACCCTGAAATGAAACAAGAGAAAATGAAATCATCATATTAATTGAAAAATCCACTTGCGTCAAGCCAAGATGAGAGCTAAGATACTCTTCAAACAACGCTCTAGGGTCTCAAGCTCCCAATCTACAAAAACCCCCAAAAGTTTTCCAAGAAAACCCTAAAAATCAATCTTTGTAAATCTCCAAGGAAAACTCTTGCATGTGGGATGAAAACCCTCTAAATGAAGAGGAAAACAAAGATTTCAAGTTCGGAAAGCCATAGCTAACCTTGAAAAGCTCAAACAAAGAAGAGAAGCTTGAAAGAGAACCTTGCCCTAGCTCAAATCCTTTGAAAAAGGTGTCTTTGGAAAGATTGAATGAAGAGGAATAACCCTAGGAGATCAATCCTCCCTAAAATCTCCAAGAAATGGGTGTTCTAGAGGAGAGAGAAAGTTGCTGGAAGAGACGGAAAAACCCTTGCTCCAAAACGTGCAGGAAAGGATAGAATGAAGGAGAAGAAGAGAACTCTTCTCTTATAAGATGGGTTTGTGGGTCTCAATCTTCACAAGGCTAAAAATGGAATTTGTGGGCCCCGAATGAAAACGACGAAGAAGACAAAAATGATCAGCGAAATATCTATTATCCAAAAAGTATATTTTTGTCAATTTCTGAAATCTTCAAAATTTGGGTACAGATTTTGTGTGAAAGGTCAGTTTTGCCCTTTTTCTCGAAAAACGCGATTTCTGATCATTAAATCGAAATGGTCAAAACATGAAAGTTGATAATTAAATGAAATGAATCAAAATGCACAAAATTGGGATTTTACAAAAATCAATGTTAAACTCCACAGATTCACACACAATCACACGGGCGCCCCGGCCCGCGTCAAGCCTACGTCAACGACTCTCGGAACTTTCCAAAGCAAATCAAACATTCTAATCTAGCTTAAGAAAATAAGCTAATCGTCCACTAACACCACTTATCAACTAATTACAGTTAAAATATAATTAAATATTCCAAACTTGGGTGGGGATCTGACATCCTCCACCCCTAAAAATCACATTTGGTCCTCCAAATGATCACTAGCCTCTGGAAATAGTTGATGGTATTTCTTCTGGACCTGATCACGAAGTTCCCAAGTGGCCTTTTCTAGTCTATGATTCTCCCAACGAATCTTTACCCACCGAATTATTCTGTTTCTCAACTCTTGCTCTTTGGTGTCAATAATCTCTGCCGGTTTCTCAATGTAGGTGGCATCTTCTCGAACATTCAACGGTTCGTGATGTAGCACGTGTGAAGGGTCCGATAAATACTCCCTTAGCATTGACATGTGAAACACGTCGTGCACACCCAAAAGTTCTGGAGGCAAAGCTAATCTATATGCTACTTCCCCGATACGACTCAAGATCTCATACGGTCCAATGAATCTCTTAGACAATTTGCCTTTCTGCCCAAATCTCGGAGTTCCTCTGACCGAAGATACTTTCAAAAATACTTTGTATCCAACTTGGAATTGTAGATCCTTTCTTCGAACGTCAGCATAGCTTTTCTGTCGGCTTCTCGAAATCTTCAATCGTTCATGAATAGTTCTGACTTTGTCACTTGTCTCTTCAACCAAAGAAGGTCCATGAAAACTGCGTTCTCCGACTTCTTCCCAGCACACTGGGGTCCTACACTTCCTGCCATACAACGCTTCGAAAGGGGCCATCCCTATGCTTAAATGGTAACTCTTGTTGTAGGCAAATTCACAGAGAGGTAAATTCTCATCCCATTGATTCTTGAAATCAAGTACACAAGCTCTAAGCATGTCTTCAAGGGTCTGAATAGTTCTCTCCGATTGACCATCAATCTGCGGGTGATATGCAGTGCTGAATTGAAGCTTCGTTACCATCGATTCATGTAAGGTCTTCCAAAATCTCGAAACAAATATACTATCTCGATCTGAAGTAATGGAGACCGGCTAACCATGACCACGGTCAATTTCCTTCACGAAAGCTTGTGCTAAAGCCAACATGTGCATTTTCTTCCCGGTCTTCAAAGGAATAAAGTGTGCCGACTTCGTTAACCGATCTACTATGATCCAAATAGCATTGTTCCCTTTGCTTGTAGTCGGTAGACCCGAGACGAAATCCATAGTCAGGTGTTCCCATTTCCACTCTGGAATTTCTAAGGGCTGCAAAAGACCAGGTGGTTTCTGATGTTCTGCCTTCACCAATTGACAAGTCATGCATCTCGATACAAACGCTGCTATCTCTCTCTTCATATTGTTCCACCAAAAGCTACTCTTCAAATTTTGGTACATCTTCGTGCTCCCCGGGTGTACAGAATACCTCGTATTGTGAGCTTCTACCATAATATCATTCTTCAAATTATCTATCTTTGGAACACAAAGCCTGCCACAGAAGTACAAAACTCCATCCATGATCTGAAAATCTGAGCGTTCTGAGATGTGCTCTACAATTTTTGCCAAGTCTGGATCTTGCATCTGACTGTCCTTGACTTTCTGAATGAAGACGGGCTTAGACACTGCCATATTTGCCAACACAACTCCTTCCCTCAAAGGTTGGAAATCTACTCTCAATTCTTCGAATTGCTGAAAATTGTAAAATCCTTGCAAACTGGCCAAACAAACTGATTTTCTACTCAATGCATCTACCACTACGTTAACCTTCCCCGGATGATAGATGATCGGGAAATCATAGTCTTTGATGTACTCCATCCACCTTCTTTGCTTCATGTTTAATTCTTTCTGAGAGAACAAATATTGGAGACTACGGTGATCCGAATGAACTTCAAAATTTTCTCCGTCCAAATAGTTTCTCCACATCTTCAACGCGAATACTATAGCTGCCAACTCCAAATCGTGCGTAGCATATTTCTTCTCATGTTCCTTCAATTGCCTCGAGCCTTACGCTATCACATTCCCATTTTGCATCAAAACATATCCAAGTCCTACACCTGAAGCATCCGTATAGATAACAAAACCATCACTCCCGAAGGTAAGGTGAGGACAGGTGCTGAAGTTAACCTCTTCTTCAATTCTTCAAAACTAACTTCACATTTCTCTGACCATACGAACGGTACATTCTTTCGGGTCAACTTGGTCAAAGGTGCTGCAATGGATGAAAATCCCTGTACAAATCTCCTATAGTATCCTGCCAAACCCAGAAAACTCCTAATCTCAGTCACATTCTTCGGCTTCTCCCAATTGATGACCGCTTCTATCTTTGCTGGATCAACTGCTAGTCCTTCCCTAGAGATGATGTGACCAAGAAAAGTGACTTGCTCTAGCCAAAACTCGCACTTCCCAATCTTCGCATACAACTGGTTATCTCTCAACAACTGCAATGAAGTCCTCAAGTGCAGCTCATGGTCTTCTCTTTTACTTGGAATACACTAGAATGTCATCAATAAAGACGACTGTGAACTAATCTCGATAGGGTTCAAAGATCTTGTTCATAAGGGCCATAAATACCACTGGTGCATTCGTCAGTCCAAAGGGCATCACCAAAAATTCATAGTGCCCGTATCTAGTCCGGAAAGCTGTCTTCGGGATGTCTAACTCTCTAACTCTCAACTGATGATATCCGGACCTCAAATCTATCTTCGAGAAAATTCTGCTCCTTGCAACTGATCAAACAACTCGTCTATCCTTGGCAAAGGGTACTTGTTCTTGATGGTCACTTGGTTCAATTTTCTGTAGTCTATACACATCCTCAAGCTTCCATCATTCTTCTTGACAAATAGAACTGGGGCTCCCCATGGTGAGACACTTGGCCTAACAAAGCCTTTGTCTAGTAACTCTTGTAACTGTAGTTTCAATTCTCCTAACTCTGCTGGAGCCATCCTGTAAGGAGCAATGGTGATCGGAGCAGTCCCGGGCATCAACTCTATTGTGAACTCAACCTCTCTGACAGGTGGTAAACCTGGAATTTCTTCCGGAAAAACATCGGGAAACTCGTAATCTACCGGGATGTTCTCCACCCCTTGGGACTGTTCATCCTTAGTGACAAATGCAATAAATCCTTCACATCTAGATCTCAACAACTCAGCTGCAGAAAGAGCCGAAATGAACCTAGCCGGAGAAACCCTTTTCTCTCCCTGAAATTTCACCCCGGAGGATATCCTATCCAATCTAAAAGCAATGGTCTTGCTATAGCAATCCATAGAGGCATGATGTCCCGCTAACCAATCCATGCCTAAAATGACATCGAAGTCATGCATAACTAAGGTAATAAGGTCTGCAGGGAAAATGACATCTCCTATCTTCACAGAACAACTAGGGTAAAATGTACTGCACATAACTTGTTTCCCTACCGGAGTAGTAACAGTCAAAATAAACTCTAACTCACTAGCAGGCACACTAATCATTTTAGCAAACACATGGGATATGAAAGAGTGAGTAGATCCCGGGTCAAACAACACTTTAGCTTCTACTTCACAAATTAAGAGTTTACCTTCCACAACATCTCCCGCTGCTTCAGCGTCCACTTGATTGAGGTGATTGAGGCGGCCTTGCTGATGCGGTCTATTCTGGTTCTGATTTGGCATTCCTTGCTGCACATTCCAATTCTGTTGCAGTGGACGGGGATTCTGATTTTGCGGTTGCTCACGGGGCTGCTGATTATGCCGCTCTCTTGGTTGATTCTGAACCGCCTGCTGGTTCTGTTGAGGTGCTTTCCTTGGTGGCTACTGAGGTGCCCTATTGCCTTGATTTCTGTTATTTGGGCAATCTTTCATTTGGTGATCTGTGCCACCACACTTAAAACACGCACCAGTGACTTTATAGCACTGCTGAGAAGGGTGATTCTTGCCACAATGCTCACACCCACATTGAGCTGGAGTATTCTGCTGCTTCTTCTCTCTCTTGCCTTGGTAAGATTTCTGCCCTCCTTGGTATTGCTGTCTCTTTCTCTGATTATGCTTGATGACTTGATTATTGATGTCTTCAAATCTATAGGCTCTTTTGATAGCCTCTTGGAAAGTAGTTGGTGGTACCACACCTAATGCATCCCTCAAGATGATGGGATTAAGTCCATCCATAAACTTAGTAATTTTCTTCTCTTCCGTATCCACAAGCTCCGGTGCATGACGAGACAACTTCTCAAACTTGGTAAGATATTCAAGAACGGTCATGTCTTCTTGTTTGAGCGACTGAGACTCTGCCGCCTTCTGCTTCTTGATGTGTGCAGGAACATACTTCTCACTGAACTGCTGTTTGAAGGTGGCCCAAGCAATTTCATTCTCAATATTCTGATAACCTTCCTTAATGGTTTTCCACCAAATATCTTCCGATCCGGTGAACATAGAGGCTGCTAGAAGAACTTGTTGCCTGCCTGTGCATGTAAAAATCTCAAAGATGTTCTCGGTATTGGCTAAACAGTCATCAGCTGCCAAAGGATCTTCTTGTCCTGTGAACTCCTTAGGACCTCTCTTTCTGAAATTCTCAAATAAGATATTAGGATCCCGGTCTCTGTTCTCCATAGCTTCCATATTAGGCATCGGTTCTGGTCTCCTACCGAAAACTTCAAGCAACTGCCTCTGAACCTCTGTCAACTCTTCGTCTTTCTTTGCCATCTGCTCTTGGAATCTAGCTTGATTCTCATTGGCTCGTTGTTGTTGTTTAACTAACATCTGCATGAGCTGCTGGAATTGACCTGTCATCTGATTCTCAACCCCACTATCATTGTTACTGCCTGATGCATTTGCATTCGCTGGAGGTCTACGTGGAGGCATAGTGCTGCAAAACAACTTGTTAGTACAATAAAATATAATAATAAGAAGTTCCCAAACCCAATCGATGCTAACTAACGGTAATTCTAACGAATCCTTGCCACGTCCTTATGTTTCTAATCCAATTTTAATTGCCTCAAATATTTCTTGCTCTGATACTAAGCCTGTCACTCCCCCGGACCGAGGACCCGTTAAACAAGACCTTAATCCGGGGTCGTGGCGCGATGGGCTGGAAAATTCCGCCCGCACACGCTAGTTTCCCTCAGGTTTCCGCGATAAGGATCCTCGAAATCCAATCCAACTGTGATTATTAAGAATCACATTCATACGAATAAATTACGCGGAAGCATTGTAGCAAACATAAAAGTCTATAACATATGGGTATAAGATGAGAACGCACAAGACTAGTATCAAAAAGGGAAACATTCTATAGATAGGCCCCAAAGTTAGCTCTGAAGTTTACTATAAAAGTACAGTTAGCCAATAATTACAATTTTTCCCCAAAAAGAATGAGCCAACAATGGCTTCAACAAAATCCCAAAAAGAATAGTATCTACTCCAAAATGTGACCGAAGCTCCGAGAACAACCCGACGTCTAAACGACATCATCGGGCTGCCACTCGCCCTCCACAAGGACTATAGGTTCTGCCTCGAAGTGCGCCTCAACAACGAGGGGCTGGACATCTAGCACCAAGCAAATAGGGTGAGACATGACGGTCTGGCAAGCAAATATAACAAATAATAGGAAGAAAGAAAAAGTAAAACATTAAATAAAGGAGAGATACGATTAAAGTCCTATATCACAGAAATGGTAAGATAGAAGATAATCATCTTAAAAGTTTACGAATCCAATACTATGATAAATGAAATAAACTAAGAACCGTAAGATAAAACATTAAATGTATAAAATATTGGCAGACCACGTATAGCTAAATTCTCCTGTTACCGAAGTAACGGGAGCAGACAGAACCGTAGCCACTACTCGTGGGACCGGAACGAACATAGTCGTTATCAAACAGAACCGTAGCCACTACACGTGGGACCGGATATAAACCGTTGCCATGGTTGGTACAGACAGAATCCAAACTGTAGTTGGTGAACAAATTAAAGATTCCAAGCCGGATGATCAGTCCGACAAGGTAACCTAAGCTTAGTGGTGCCATTAGAGTAAAAGTTCGAAACCTCGAAGTAATACAAATCCGTTCATAAGACATATTTCCAAAATCGATAAGAAAACTACTCCGAATAAATACATATATCACATATCGACGAATCCGAGCAAAATAGATGAGTAGACTTATCAATACCTATAAATGTGGTAAACTAGCCCAAAGCATTCAAAAGATTGATGAAAGAGTCCGAACAAAATCTTTTTACATGGAATGAACGTATGATGACTCAACAGTCTAATGCGGGTAGTCTTAATATACATTTAACCCCTTTATTGTCATTAATAGAAAGTAATTTGGTGCCACAGAAGATCCTTGACAATCACAAGGGATTAAGTGTACATTTAGACTTGAAGGGTTCCCAAATGGTTTTGATCATAAGTCAAACCACTTTACATAATGGCGTCAAGAATTTCAAAGAGCTGAATGGGCTTTAATAAACATAGAAAGGAGTTGGGCTGAATTGGGCTTAAATACGGGCTTGAAGTGGACCTAAAAATATATCCAATGAGTCCCCATTAAAACTGACTTAAACCTTTTTAAATCAGGCCCACAACTGGCCTTAACCCAAGCTCAAAATAGTCCACCAACTTGGCCCAAAACAGTCCTCAAATGGCCTAAAAACAGATCTTAAAATAGGCCCAAAGAAGCCTTGAAAACAGCCCAAAAACCAAGCCCTGAACCCGGCCGGACTGGGCTCGCTCGAGCGACCCAAGGTCCACTCGAGCGAAGCCCAGACTGAGCTTGGGTCGCTCGAGCGAGGGCCAGGCAGAGCCTGGTCCGCTCGAACGGCCCACTGGGTCACTCGAGCGAATTGGGCCCTGTCCAGTCCGGCTCAGCTGGGTGTTTTCGACATTTTTCCACCCTTTTTTTTTATCCTTTTTGTTTCCCTTCTTCCATACACATTTCCAAGCTTAATTGGACCCTTTCTTGACCTCCTCAACCCATCAAATCATCATCCATTAATCCTTCCAATCAATCATACACACACTTTTAAATCAAAGTTTTCTCCATTCTTTGAATACAATAACTTAACATAAAGAAAGTTAAACTCCAAGACGTCGAAAGTGAAATCAAACTTCCAATACATTGTAAAACAATAACCTAAGTGGGAATCAAACATCACATTACTCCATTTATCCCAAAACAAATCTATGAATCATAAGAAGATTAGCACATAGCATGAAACACCATGAAATGAAACAAGAGAAAATGAAATCATCATATTAATTGAAAAATCCACTTGCGTCAAGCCAAGATGAGAGCTAAGATACTCTTCAAACAACGCTCTAGGGTCTCAAGCTCCCAATCTACAAAAACCCCCAAAAGTTTTCCAAGAAAACCCTAAAAAATCAATCTTTGTAAATCTCCAAGGAAAACTCTTGCATGTGGGATGAAAACCCTCTAAATGAAGAGGAAAACAAAGATTTCAAGTTCGGAAAGCCATAGCTAACCTTGAAAAGCTCAAACAAAGAAGAGAAGCTTGAAAGAGAACCTTGCCCTAGCTCAAATCCTTTGAAAAAGGTGTCTTTGGAAAGATTGAATGAAGAGGAATAACCCTAGGAGATCAATCCTCCCTAAAATCTCCAAGAAATGGGTGTTCTAGAGGAGAGAGAAAGTTGCTGGAAGAGAAGGAAAAACCCTTGCTCCAAAACGTGCAGGAAAGGATAGAATGAAGGAGAAGAAGAGAACTCTTCTCTTATAAGATGGGTTTGTGGGTCCCAATCTTCACAAGGCTAAAAATGGCATTTGCGGGCCCCGAATGAAAACGACGAATAAGACAAAAACGATCAGCGAAATATCTATTATCCAAAAAGTATATTTTTGTCAATTTCTGAAATTTTTGAAATTTGGGTACAGATTTTGTGTGATAGATCAGTTTTGCCCTTTTTATCGAAAAACGCGATTTTTGATCATTAAATCGAAATGGTCAAAACATGAATGTTGACAATCTAAATGAATGAGTCAAAATGCACAAAATTGGGATTTTACAAAAATCAAAGTTAAACTCCACAGATTCACACACAATCACACGGGCGCCCCGGCCCGCGTCAAGCCTACGTCAACGACTCTCGGAACTTCCCAAATCAAATCAAACATTCTAATCTAGCTTAAGAAAATAAGCTAATCATCCACTAATCCCACTTATCAAATCACTGTTAAAATATAATTAAATATTCCAAACTTGGGTCGGGGTCTGACACCCATCTTGCCTCGAGGTTTTATTTTCAAAATAATAGTTTTATCGATGTATTTCCGAACGTGGCGAACCACTCAAATCTTCTTCCAATTCGATTCGAAGAGAACATACGAATTTCCATGGTAAACCGCTCAAATGCACATCAAAGTAATTTGTTTAAGAATCATACGGTCAATCCTTTCGAACATGGAAAACCACATGATTCTATATCAAATCACCGATGCTATTCAAATTAGTTTACCGAAGAATACATATACATTTCTAATCTGGAATGGAATAGAATAATGTAGAATGACTTAATGACTTACCAAGGAACCATCTCATTACACACTTAGCCATTAAACATTGATTAATAAAAGAATATGTTTGATGCCAATGAAAATCCACAACATTTAAAATGATAAAGTGCACATTGAGACTTGAAAGATTCCCGGGTAATTTCACATATACTCATTCTCTCATTGTTCTCATTCCCATCTCACAATTTTCCAAGTATCATAATTTACCCAAATCTTCTTATCATTTCAATCCAATCGATCTGACTCATTGGCCGATTGATCGGACCTGGAATGCTCTCAGTTATTTACAGTCCGATCGATCGGACCTGAAATGCCCACAGTCCGATCGATCGGACAGCGACGAATCTCAGCCGTTTGTTTGGATCTCTCTTTTGTCCAATCCCTATCCATTTTCTTTCTTTCCCCTTCTTCCATACACATCTCCCTGAGTATTTGGGCCTCTCCTTGACCTCCTCAACTCATCAAATCATCATCCATTAGATCATTCCAATCAATCATACGAACACTTTTAAATCAAAGTTTTCTCCATTCTTTGAGCACAAACACTTAACATAAAGGAGACTAAATCTCAAGATGACCAAAGTGAAAACAACTTTTAATTCATTATAAAACAATAACATCATAAGTGTAAATCAAACATAACATTACCCCATTTATCCAAAACAAATCTAAGAAACATAAAGAGATTAGAACATAGAATGAAACACCATGAAATGGAACTGAATAAATGGAATCATCATATTAATTGTAAAATTCACTTGCCTTGGGTCAGGAAGAGATGCAAATCACTCTAAGATGGCCTCAATTAAGTCTCAAGCTCCAAATCCACAAAAACCCCAAAAAAACCCAAGAGAAAGCCCTAGAAATCAATCATTTGCAAAACCTCCATGAATCTCTTTGCATGGATGACAAAAACATTCTAAATGGTTTGGAAAACCAAGATTTGAAAGAAGAAAATCCATTGCTAACCTTTGGTAGCTCAAACAAGGAAGAAAGGCTTGAAGAAGAAGGTTTCCTTGGCTCAAATCCTTTGAAAAATGCACCCTTGGAAAGCTTGGAAGGTGGGGAAGAAAGTTTGGAGATCATTCCCCCATTTAGCACCCAAGAAGAAAGCAAATATGAGGAGAGAGAGTGGCTGGAAAAGGGTTCCAGCCACAACTGGAATAGTTGCAGGAAATGGGAGAAGAAGAAGAGGGTTCAGCCCCTTTTATAAAGTGGGCAAGTGGGTCCCATGGGCCCCAATCTTACGAAGGCAGAAATTAACGTTTGTGGGTCCTGAGTGAGATCGATGAAGAAGACAAAATCGATCAACAAAATATTTACTTTCCAAAAAGTATATTTTTCCCAATTTCTAAAATTTTTGAAATTTATGGACAGATTTGGTGAAAATGTCATTTTTGCCCATTTTTCTCGAAAAACGCAATTTCCGAGCATCCAAATCAAAATGGTCAAACCATGAAAGTTCAACTTAATGAGATGAGTCAAAATACACCAAATTTGAAATTTTTAGAAATCAAGAGTAATTCCTCATAAAAACACATATTAAAAAGCCGGGTCAAACTAAAGTCAACGGTCTTCAAAACCCTCCAAGGTTATGAAAAATCTAGTCAAACTCAAAAACAAAGTCAAACCACTCTAATCTTGCTTAAAAAAGCCAAACCATGATTAAAATAATACTAAACAAAAGAACCGGGGGTCGGGGTCTTACATCCTCCCCCCCCCTCCTTAGAACCCATTTGGTCCTCCAAATGGTCTAAACCAAATAAAAATCAAAAACCAAAAAAGACTAAAGAAAACACTGACACACTCGAAGAACCTTGGCAATGTTGACACCAAAAATGTCATCTTGCCTCTTCAAGATCTAAAGAGCTACATGAAGTCGCAACCTGCCATAAATAGGCAATGCTACTTCCAAAAAATCAAATCTTGTCAGAATCAAACAAAAACTGCAAGATCCTTCAAGACAGCCAAAAGAGGAGTACACAAGAAGTTTCGGGCCATTTCAAAATCATTTGGCCTAACTTCACTTCTCCTGCAGCTGAAAAAGAGCTCTCGGCACCAAAAGCATCGGAGACACCAAAACTTCGATCAGAGCCGATGGATGGTCTCAAAATACATCCAAAAGGCTCCACGTCAAGTTCTGAGTCAAACCGACAACGTTTGACCCTACATCAACCCTCGAACAACTAAATCAGGCCTCTCGATGGTGAAGCTCCCCGGGACCATGGTTTCCAAGACAGAGCCTATGGATCATCTAAAAATGACTCCAATAGGTTTCCTGTCAAATTTCAAGTCAATCGGACATCGGTTGACCGCACATCAAGCCGCGACATCTTCATCGCGACAAAAGCAAGTCTACTGGTGATAGGACCCCGAATGGCTTCAAAACTAAAACAAAAGCCTATGGTTGGTCTTATTTATTGCTCAGCAGGCTTCACCCCAAATTTCAGGTCATTCCGACATCGTTTGGCCCAGTTTCAACTTCTGACGGAAAATCGGTAGCTCTGCGCGACAAAGTCTTCGGCTTTCTCAGAAAATTAGAAACTTTGCAAAACAAAATGCAAGGATTCTCATTAGGTTTTCTATAGGGGAATCAGACCAATAAATGGTCAAAATGTCAAGGAAAAATACAGAAGAGAAAAGAATCGAAAAACAACAAAAACGGACACAAAACGGGACAAAACGGGGGGAAAACCCCCCCAGGGTCGCAGGCCCCAGCGACCCTGGGGCCCGGGATCGCCGGGAGGGCCCCGGAAACCCCGTTTTTCGCCATTTTTTCGTGATTTGAAGCATCCGGCCTCTGGTATTTTCCGAAATTCATACTTTTGAGACAACAAATCCTCTAACATCCGTCAAAAACATGGGTCAATCATCAAGAGTATCAAAATCAACATTGATCGCCACCCGGTCAACCAAAAAAAAGTGTGCTTTCTACCCAACCGATCGAGAAATCGACAGGACAGATGGCACCGACCCGCTGTTGGCAACCAACACTTGAAGCTACATGGTCATCCGATGTCGATCTACATGAAGATCCATCGATGATCATCGCCAGAAGAATCCCAAAAGACGCGGCACGGCCCGCGACTCTTCAACTGCTCGGCGACCACTTAATGCGATTAATTGACTAGCTTTATTACAGTCATTAATCCATTTCTTTGGACAGCCCAATCAGAAGCAAGCATCTGGGAGTTATAAGTCAAGAGATTCATGACATTTAACCCATGAAACTCCTCCCATCATGGCGATTAAAGGCGATTAAATGCCCTCAATCTCCTCCGGCCAATCAGAAGCCAAGAAAAAGGAGTTACAAAATAAAGAATTCAATCTTGTAACTCTTCCCTTTATGTAAGCTTTATGACAATTAAGGCTCATAAATCCTCCTAAATGGCTACCTAAAAGCCTATAAATAGGAGAGCATTCCAAAGAATTCCAGATTGGAAAAAAAAAAAGATAGATCTAGATCAGAAAAAAAGCACAGAAATCCAGAGAAAGAAAGAGAGAAAACTCTGCGGAAGTTCTACACCGACCACCGCTACAAGGTGACAAAAGTCCCTTGGGGGGTACCCCCCGCCAAGGCCCTTGCCTTCTCCTTCTACCTCCAATGGCTTTGACGTGGCTTTTTAGCCCGTTTACTTGGCTTTTTATTGGACATAGGACCTCCTTTTGGTCTTTGTCCTCTAAAAACCTGAGGTTATAGCCAAACCAAGCGAATCAATAGCATCCTTTGTTCTCATCTACATGGATGATGGCGAAGTCCACATATCGCTTGCGACCGTCAATCTGAACGGGTCCTCCACAATCTCCTGAGAAGTTAGATCCTCCTTTTCTTGCTTTTCATTGTAGTTTGTATTTTTTTAAAAGAGACAAAAAACACAACTCTTATCTTTCATTATTGATAAGGATTGTAAATCGGCTATAAACGCCAAAATCGGCTATAAACGCCAAAAATCGTTATAAAT
Source organism: Litsea cubeba (assembly GCA_012931725.1). Taxonomy (NCBI): domain Eukaryota; kingdom Viridiplantae; phylum Streptophyta; class Magnoliopsida; order Laurales; family Lauraceae; genus Litsea; species Litsea cubeba. Next base: position 147,166,567 of record CM022945.1, read on the forward strand.
GCCAAAAAATCGCCTTTCACGGCAAATCAAGAAAATGTCTCTTTTCTTAAATATATGTGTAATGGAAAACTTGAAAGAAATTGATTTCCTTTTTACTTGCGAAGGTTGATCTCCGGATCACCACTTGCAATTCCAAGTAAAATAGAAAATCTGGCACACCCACACAAAAAAAATGTTGATGCACGCCTTTGCCCCCCGGTTACGAAAGGGTCGGATCCAACGGACTCCCACGTCCGTCGACCTCGGTAGAACCGAGTGGAATGGCGCTGGTCCATCAAGCTGGCACACCCGGTGGGACCCGTTCATTTGAGAACATGATGCTAGAAATGAAATATTTGCATATCATATCTATTGCTCTATGTTTATACTTCTTTTCTTGATTCCTTGGCTAATTTCTAATTGGTGGCCTATGTTGGATTCCGCATCTAAAAAAAAAATGAGATGAGATTTTTTGGAAATTTCTAATTCTTTGAATTTATTTCCACTCTTTCTCTTTTCAAAAAAAAATATAAAAAATCAGATTTCTCAGTTTGAATTCAAAATTGAGAAACCTTGATCCTTTCCTATCATTCATCGTGCTGTTCGACTAAGGTTTTGGGCCATCATTTCTCTTCGATAAGTTTATTAAAGATCTAAAAAAAAAACAAAAAAATTAGATTTCTCAGTTTGAATTCAAAATTGAGAAACCTTGATCCCTTCCTATCGTTCATCGTGCTTGTAGAAATGTTGAGCCTGTTCGTCTAAAGGTTTTGGGCCATCGTTTCTCTTCGATGAGTTCATTAAAGATCTAGAAAAAAAAAATTAGATTTCTCAGTTTGAATTCAAAATTGAGAAACCTTGATCCTTTCCTGTCGTTCATCGTGCTTGCAAAAATGTTGAGCCTGTTCGACTAAGGTTTTGGGCCATCGTTTCTCTTCGATGAGTTCATTAAAGATCTAGAAAAAAAAATAAAAAAAAAATTAGATTTCTCATTTTGGATTCAAAATTGAGAAACCTTGATCCTTTCCTATCGTTCATCGTGCTTGCAGAAATGTTGAGCCTGTTCGACTAAGGTTTTGGGCCATCGTTTCTCTTCTCATTAAAGATTTAAAAAAAATTATATATATATAAAAGACATAGACCACTAAGGTTAAACCAACTGTGTTCTTTGATCATAGTTGATTCAAGAAAAGCCTTATCCAGAGTGTGGAGACAGCTTGACTGTTCTAGGCAAGGGTCCTCCAAACGGGTTCATTAAGTAATCCTACCCTTACCTGGGGGCAATTCTATCAATCCAGATTTCATAAGACCGGGTTAGGAGACCTATGTGTACTCTCTCATCTTTTAAATAAAATTTTTTAAAATAAAAATTTTAAAATAAAAAATAAATAATAAAAATTTTCAAAAAAAAAAATTTCTTTTAAAAAAAATAATAAAAAATAAAAAAAAAAGAAAAAAATCTTCAAAAAAAAAACTTCCGTCATTTTGGGTTTTAGATTGGAGAAATCTTGGTCTTCTCCTTTCTGAGCACTAGCGCTCGCGGAAATCGCTGAGCCCGTGTTCAGATTGGAGTGCCTTTTGCTTTCTTCGATGAATCCGATATTGGCCTTTCAAAAAAAAAAACTCGTCATTTTTGGATTCAGATCCGAGAAATTATGGTTCATTTCCTTCTGAATACTGGCGCTCGCGGAAATCGCTGAGACCGTATTTGGATCGGAATACCATATGCTCTCTTTGATGAATCCAATCTTGACCTTTCAAAACAGAGAATCTCATCTCATGGATGCGGTCTCAAAACATTTGTGTCTAGCGGTACTAGTATGCCCTTTCAGGGTCTACTGTATTCGCGACCGGCACATTTGTGACTCCAACTTTATATTCTTCTTACCTCGAGCAAGCTCTGCTTCTCGATAAGTCGAATTTAAGTTCACAATTGCTTCTAGCAGTCACTGGGACGCTCATTCTGGGCTTACCATACCTGCGATCAGAATAATTGTACCCTCTATGGCGTTTTGCCTTCTTCATATTACTTGGGTCATCTCCCTCGAACAATTTGAAAAGACAAAACCATAGAACTTCCCATTTATGATCATTATATTGTGATTACTAATGGATGTAGTCTTGTTTCAAAAAATTTTTCAAAAAAACTAACAATGGCAGCATCGCTTACCATTACTTTCGACGAGAACAAGCACCAACTCATGCTTCAACAGAAGCAAACTACGCGCACCTACAAGCGCCCCATCAGCTGCCGAAGCGTTAACTCCCTCGGCAACTCTCTAAGCTCCGGGTCGACCTCGACTCCCCGGATTATTGTCTTTGGGACGCTGGGACCATTCCTACTTCCCGAGGAACAAACTGCTCCTTCCAAGAAGCAGAAACTCGCCTCTCAACATGTCACTACCATGACACCAAAGGCGAGCACCAGAAGGCCCGAAGCCCGTGGCAGCCCCACGAAGCCTCGACCATCAAACGACCAGGTCTATCCCAAGACTTGGTCCCCAAGACCTTCACCAAAACAAAGAAGGTCCCAAACATCCACTAAACCAGCATTCCTGGCCCCACTCAAGGAGAACCAGTTCTACCCTCTTGCCTACATGAAAGAGGAGAGACCCATCTTCAATCTGACTCTCAAGTCAACCCAGCATGAGCCGGCTTGTTCCTATAAGCCCAAAATCAAGTCATGCATCACAAGGCCTCTGCAAACACCTGCTAAGGCCTAAAAACCTGCAGTTCGACCCTTCATCTCTACAGGGGCCGAACTCCAAAAATTCAAAGCTTCGCTGCAACAGGCGAAGGACAGGGTTCGCATCCTGTCCTTGCCCAGCTACAAAGAAGACAGGCTCGGCTACTGCGCCCGAGGGAGCACATCCTTCATCGTCAAAGCCCAGCCAGAGCTGACCGAAGCTCAAGTTGCTCATCGTATACGCCGCCGCAAAAGAGACTAGAGAAGTAAAGGACCCAGCCTCCTACACTTCAAATCTCTCCCAAATGGGTCGAAAAAGAAAGACCCAACCAAGTTGCTGCCGTCCATATGGTTGGAAAAACCAGAAGGCGCCAAAAGTCAGCAACAAAAATCCATGTCCGACGTCCGATGACCCGCAACGTCTCCAGGACAAGAAGACATTCAGAAGAATCCCCTGCTCCTTCAAGCAAAGGACGGCAGAGTGATCCTTCCTCAAGCTCTTCTTCAAAAAGAATGAGCCCCAGCTCAGTCTCCAGGACAGTTTCTTCGTTCGAATCATGAAGGATGAACGTCTTGGCTACAAATTTTGAGCCACCACCCCGCAATCCACCTCAAGATGATGCGATCACCCGCATCCAGCAATTGGAACAAGGCCAACAGAGGACTGAAACTCTGATGGAAAACCTTCTCCTCGCCTTCCAAAATCAGTCGAACAATGAACCTCCTCCGAATCACCAAGACGATGAGGTAAATGGAGAAGAAAATGAGTCACGCGCCCTTACCAAAAAGGACGTAGACAGTATCCTCACCAAAGCAAAAGAAGAGGATATACTCAAAGAGCATGGGATCAAGCCACCATATCCCTTATGGATGGACTCGGTCCCGTTCCCTACAAAATTCAAGCATCCTACTCTCCAAACATATACGGGGAAGGGATCAGCCAGACAGCACGTCATCCACTTCAAGATCCTGACGGGAGCTATCGCGGATCAAGATGCACTCAAGATCCGCCTCTTTGCAAGTACCCTAAAAGGTACGGCCTTCGATTTGCCGGAGGACTCCATCCAAATTTGGGCCATGCTAGAGACACGCTTCCTGACTCACTTCAAAGGTGAGGATCATCCCGCTACTATGGCTCAGCTGTGCAGCCTAAAATAGGGGGAGAATGAGTCAACATATGACTTCATTCATAAGTGGAAAGCAATGGCATACAAATGCTCTGATGTATTGCCACAAGCGTCGCTAGTCGACATCTGCCGAAATAACATGAGAGCTAGAATCCGCTCCATGATCATCGGCAACAAATCAAAAAACCTGGGAGAACTTCTAGAAGCTTCCATGGAAGCTGGAACGGTGATTAAAGACCTCAACAGTCAGAAATCATCAAGAAAAGAGCCAACCGCCATTGCAACCTCAAAACCAAAGAAAAAAGAAGTCCTCAATGTGCAGAACAAGTCAGCTCCTCAGCCACCAAAGAAAGCTGAAAATAAAGCTGCTGGTAAGAGACCTGAACTCTCAGATGCCTTCAAAGAATGAGTAGAGAAGAAATACCCGTTTGATGAAGATGTTGATGAAATCTTCGGGGCTCTAAATGGCAAACGGCAAGCTCACCTTGTCTGAATCAAAAAGATCGGGTGATGTTGGCAAAACCAACGATCCTCGGTACTATCCATACCACCAGATGATCTCGCATCCTCTCAATCAATGCTTCGTTGTGAGGGAGAAAATAAACAAGATGTGGAAAAACGGAGTCATCACCTTTGACAAAAACTATGGGTCTGCCTCCGTCAACATGGTGACATGTGGACAAACATCAAAATCACCGAAGAAGAAGATCACTACTTCCTTCAAGGTGATAAACTCAATCCAAGCGTCCGAGGAACTGGTTCCTTACCCGACACAAGACGGACAACCCATATGGGTACATCCCGATCTCCTGGAAGATGAAAATTGGGAGGTCGTGAAAACAAAGCCTACAGCTCAACAGCGAAGGCAGGCTAGGAAACATCTCCTCAAGCTTAAACGGCAAGAGAAGACCCAGCCAAAACAAGAAGTCCGAGAAAAGGCAGAGGCTTCCTCTACCGCTTCACTGGAGGCAACAAAAACATCCCTTCCAGAGACGTCAAAGGGGATAAGAAAATTCACTCTCAGTGATTTCATGCCACCTTAATTCAAAGAAGCCACGCAGGAGGCATCATACTCTTGCAGTTCGGTAGTTGGATTCTCTATTGACGGATACGAGTCCAGCGACACCGATGATGGATTCCAATCCAACTACACAGACGAGTGGGAGGAGTCCCTTGAAACATGAGAATATCTCTCCGATGAAGAATGGGTTCCTGAGTCTCATCTTATGCCAGTAATCTGGTATAACCCCCTACAGCCACAAGGATCCTGGTCCGATGATGAAGAAGACCAAGAGGCTGTACAAGAAAATGTTGTTGAACCAGCACCCCTGATTGCTCCTGTGGAAATCAACAATGTTGAGCCACAAAGAGTTGATGAAGAATAAGATTGGGCTCCCGTGCCTGATCTTGAAGAATATGCAAGGATCTTGCAGCGTCTTACTTTAGAACAAGAGCAAGACCGCATCAACGAGCTTCCTCGCAATCCAGAGCCTGAAGTCCCTGAAGACCATCAGGTACATCCTCCCTTAACTCCTGAAAATGGAGAAAATTGCTGGATAGACGATCCTCTTACATCCAAGGATGAGTCTGACTCCGATCAGGCAACGTCTCCTGTCAGAGCTTCCTGTAATGTGATAATTCGGTACTACAGCTCTTCCGAAGCATCGTCTGATGGGAGCACTTACACTCCGGCGACGCCTAGCAATGTATCTTCTGGAGCCACCTCATCTCACATGACTTTCACTGAGATGACACCCTCTTAGGTTTCTTCTCCTGAGACTGTGACTTCAAAGTTCACACCCTTCCTAACTGAAGAATTCCCAGCTATTGATGCTTGGGACGATGAATTGGTCAACGAAGAAGAAAGATTGCTGGATGCTGTTCAGGACTTGTTCCCAAAAAATGCTCCGTGTAACACAATCACTGAGGATGGCAACTCTGCTGCTGATACATCCTCAGCAAATGAAAAACGACACCCTCTTGATCCTGAAGACAATCTTCCAAACGAAGACCCTTCTCGAGAAGCTCTCGAAGTTGGTAGAGGCACTCGCTCTGGCCGGGACTACCACAAAAATTACAACCAATCTTCCTTTACATATGTAAATCCTTCGGGAAAAGATGTTGTAAGCGCCCCTAGTGGCAACAATGATGAACATGCAGGCCCTAAGGAGGCTTTCAAGTATAACTTGATTGAACACTTCAAGCACATATCTGCACGTCTGCACATCCTAGATTTGTTGCGAATGTCTCCGCACACTCGTGATAATCTCATTTCAGAATTACAAAAGGTAAATGAGGATGTCGACAAACATGCCCCGCAAGTCCTCCAAATTGAAATGGATTACCGGGTCAATAACTCAGAAGCTTCCTCAAAGGGAGAAAAGAAGAAAAATGAGGGATCATGCATTGAATGCCTCTCGGTTAAAAAAACAGCCAGTGCAACCATCGCCTTCACAAAGGACGACCTCCTACTTGGCGAAACCAGGCACAACCGACCCCTGTACTTCACAGGGTACATCAAGGAAATGCCTATGCACAGAGTTCAGATCGACCCAGGTTCTGCACTCAACCTCATCTCCACATCGGCTCTCGAAGAGTTGGGCATCCCACCCAGCAAACTGAGCCACACATCTGTATCTATCGTTGGATACGCTGGGAGTACTCAAAGGCCTATCGGAAAAATCAGGTTCAAGTTACAGATTGGTGATCTTATCTTTGAGGTCATAGTGTATGCAATAAAAACCCCTTCATGCTACAACATCTTTCTCGGACGCCCCTAGATCCACGAGAATGATGTTATCCCTTCAACTCTACATCAATGCATCAAGTTTGTTGGCGACGACGGCATGATACATCGAGTCTTTGCGGACAAAAAACCCTTCAAAGGTAAAGAAGTCCACTTCGCAGACTCACAAATGTATGAAGGTGAAAAATAAGAAGAGGAGAAGCACACAGCACCCTTTGCCGAAAATCTCCAGAAAGATAAAGGCAAGGCTCCTCAACAATCACCAGAAGAAAACAAACCATCTGGTAAATCCTAAGAGAGCATTCAAACTCCCTTCATCATCTCCCTCAAACCTTCAAAGCCTTTGGTCATCACAACTAAAGTGAAGAAGGCAAAGCAAAAGCCTGGGGGCAAATTTGTTGTCTCTTTCGTGTCTATCATGCAAGACACGGATTCGGATTCAGAGCCAGAAGACGACACATCGTCAAGCCAAGCTGACACTCAGCAAGTTCAGCCTGCTCTTACTCCAATGGAGACAACTTCTGACATAGAAGATCCTACGTCAGCTTCCTTCATTGTTCCAGCAACTTCAGCAAAGGAAAAGTCGATCTTCTTCCATAGATCGGATGCTTCTTCATCAAACTCCATGCTTGAACCTTTCCAAAATGAAGGTATGCCTCAACTATCCTTATATAGTTCTTTGGCACAAGCTATTATGAAGAAAATGGGCTATGACGCTAAAACCCAGTCGGTTTGGGAGAAGGACGCGGTATTCTCATGCCATTGGGGCCCGTCTTGACCAAAAGCCAGCTGGAAGATTGGAGACTCTACAGCTATATAGAAAAGTCTTCACACGGGTTAGGGTATGATCCCGACACTCCCCTGAGACAGTTGACACAAAGGCTTAAAAGTCAATATACCGACCAAGCCTCAACATCTCAAGTCCATGAAGACATCGATCTCCCTGGATATCTCTTTAATGAGTCACCTGACAAAGATCTAGGAAGCTCATCCAATTGGCACGATTTCTCCGAAAATGAAGAGGAGTTGTCCGATGGCACAGACGTATGGTCTTCTGACCCAGAAGAACCCTCATCTCCAAAAGAAGTAGCCTACTTCGACCCGGTTTCAACAGGCGATTGGGATCATCTCATAGCAAGCCTTGGCAAAATTACCGATCAAGAAAACCCGTGGAAAGGAACAAAACCTTGGTCTGGAAATGCCCTTGAAACCCCAGAAGGCTTCGTTGAGCTAGAAGCCTCCGAAAATATTATGGAGGAACCACCTTCGAACCATCCAACAGAAGATCCTGTTCAAAAGATAGACTTGGGAACACCAGAAAACCCACATCCTGTATTCATAAGCAAGACTATAAAGGATGATGAGTTACCCGAGTATATCGCCTTTCTTCGTGAGTTCGTTGATTGCTTTGCATGGTCTTACGCTGAAATGCCTGGCTTAGACCCCAAAATAGTGGTCCACAAACTCAATCTTCAAGAAGACATCAAGCCTGTCAAGCAAGGCCAAAGAAGATTCCGTCCAGATGTGATGGATAAAATTGAACAAGAAGTTCAAAGACTCAAAAGCATCGGCTTCATCCGTGAGGAACAACATCCTGAATGGTTAGCCAACATTGTCCCCGTGACAAAGAAAAACGGGCAGATCAGGGTCTGTATTGACTATAGAGACCTGAATGATGCATGCCCTAAAGATGAATTTCCGCTCCCCATACCAGAGGTAATGATTGATAATACCTATGGATTCGAGCGAATGACATTCATGGATGATTTCTCTGGCTACAATCAGATAAAGATGCATCCTGAAAATGAAAAACATACATCTTTTCGAACCCCATTTGGCGTGTATTGCTACACTGTCATGCCATTTGGTCTGAAAAATGCTGGTGCCACATATCAGAGGGCTATGATGAAGATATTCCAAGATATGCAGCACAGGACGGTTGATTGTTACGTTGATGACCTCGTCGTCAAAAGCAAAAGAAAAGAAGATCATCTCGAAGACCTTCGAGAAGTCTTCCTCCGGCTTCGCAAAGACAAACTACGAATGAATCCTTTGAAATGCTTCTTCGGCGTCTCGTCGGGTAAGTTCCTCGGATTCCTAGTTCGGAAAGCTGGAATAGAGCTTGACCCCATAAAAGTCAAAGCCATTTTAGAAATGCCCTCTCCAAGAACCTTGAGACAACTCAAAGGGCTTCAAGGGAGATTGGCCTACATCAGACGGTTCATCTCCAATCTTTCGGGGAAATGCCGTCCATTCTCCCGGTTGATGAAAAAAGGTGTAAACTTTGTCTGGGATGCTGACTGTGAAGCTGCTTTCCAAGATATCAAGTCATACCTGACAAAACCTCCAGTGTTAGCTGCTCCTACCACTGGAAAACCATTCATCTTGTACACAAGAGCTCTTGATCTCTCTTTGGGAGCTATGCTTGCACAAGAAAATGATCAAAGAAAAGAAGCTGCTCTATATTACCTCAGCCGCATGCTAGTAGGTGCAGAGCATCGCTACTCTCCAGTCAAAAAAGAATGTCTTGAAGTGATGTTCGTCGTACAAAAGCTGCATCACTACTTGTTTTCCAACACAGTCTACCTGGTCTCGAGGGTCAACCTCTTGAAGGTCCTTGTCACAAAGGCAGGTTCTCTCAATGTTCGACTGGCAAAATGGTCCATCCTTCTGTCACAATTTGATATTAGGTATGTACCACAAAAGGCAATCAAAGGGCAGGCTCTAGCGGACTTCCTCATAGAGCATCCATTGCCTAAAGATTCTCCACTCAGAGATGATCTTGCAGACGAACCAGTCTACAATGTGGAGACTTTCTCACAAAATGCTTCCTGGGACATGCACTTTGACGGTGCAACCAGGACAAATGAAAAAAGACAGCTGATCTCAGGAGTTGGCATCCTCTTTGTTAGCCCCGACAAATACATGATTCCACATGCTTTCTCGCTACTGGAACCATGCATAAACAATGCAGCTGAATATCAAGCTCTGTACCTAGGATTGGAACTAACCATCAAATCCGGTATCACCATGCTGGCCATCGAATCCGGTATCACCAAGCTGGAAGTCTTTGGAGACTCTCAATTGATCGTCAACCAGACGAATCAAAAATTTGAAGTCAGGAAGCCTGATCTGCTGCCTTACTACAACAAAGCACAATCGCTTCTACAAAAGTTTGATATCTGTCACATCACCCACATTCGTAGAGGTGAAAAAATACGTGCAGATGCCCTGGCTGGACTTGCCGCATCTATTGCAATCCAGGAAGGGGAAAACATGCAAATCACAGTGTGCGAAAGAAGAATCCTTCCTCCTCTTAACACACATCAAGCAGTTGCTGAATGCCACCAAGTGGTTGGAAGTCGGATTTCAATCCTTCAAACTTCAATCGGCGACTGGAGGGATCCGTTCATTGATTACGTTATGTTCGGAATCCTACCTGAAGATCCAAAAGAACGGGCAACCATCCAGAGGCGAACCCTAATCTTTCATTTGGATATTCCTTCAAAAATCATTTACAAGAAATCCTTCAACGGAGTACTTCTACGCTGCTTGTCACAACAGGAGGCTGAAGAAACACTCAAAGAAGTTCATGCTGGTCTTTGCAGAGCTCATCAGGCTGATCCCAAGCTCTATGATCAGATAAAAAGGTTAGGTTATTACTGGCCTACCATGGTAGCCGACGCAATGCAATTTGCTAAGCGCTGCCAACAATGCCAAGTTCATGGAGATTACATTCACATGCCTCCAGAATGGCTGTATCCTACAGCGATTTCATGGCCTTTCGAAGCCTGGGGTATGGACATCATAGGTCCTATTTCTCCCCTTCGAGTAAAGGTCATCGCTTCATCTTCGCCGCTACGGATTATTTCTCCAAGTGGTCAGAAGCATTTGTGTTCAGCGAAATGAAGACCTCATCAGTCCTTTAGTTCCTGCGCACCAACATCATTGGTCGTTTCGGCATACCCAAAAGAATCGTCCATGATAACGGACCACAATTCCGGGATCATCGATTCTACAGGTTCTGCGACAAATACAAAATCCAAAGCTGTCCTTCGACTCCATACAATCCGGCAGCAAACGGATTAGCAGAAGCTTTCAACAAGACACTCTGCAAAATCCTCAAACAATGGTCTCTAGTCACAAAAGAGACTGGAGTGAAAAACTATCTGAAGCTTTGTGGGCCTATCGAACCACCGTTTGAGGACCAACCCATACCACACCATTCTCCTTGGTCTATGGATGCAAAGTTGTTGTGCCCTTGGAAGTACAAATTCCTTCCTTAAGGGTATCCTTGCAAAATGACATGACTAAAGAAAGCAATGTCAAATTGCAACTCCATGAGCTGGAAAATCTCGATGAGAGACGGCTCGAAGCTCAACAAAGCATTGAACTTTACCAAGCACGCATGGCAGGATCTTTCGACAAAAAGGTCAGGCAACGCGCCTACAATAAGGGTGACTTGGTTCTTCCAGTAAAAAGACCAATGGTCTTCACTCACAAGTCCAAAGGCAAATTTGAGCCAAAATGGGAGGGACCCTACGTCATCGACCAGGTTTTCTCCAATGGCGCATACGCACTCCTAAGCATGGAAGGTGACAGATGTATGCTGCCCATCAACGGCAAGTTCTTAAAGCGGTACTACCCTTGAAGACTTACCCAACTGGGTAAGAGCAATGCCTGTATGGCCAAAACCGTTTTCCAGGTACACGCTCGCTAAACCCACCTTTTTTAGAATTTTCATGTCAAATGTTGAAATTTCTAGAAATTTAAACAATGCTTACTTTCATCGTTTCATTGTTCAAAAATCCAAGTTTAGGAACCTTTCCCTAACTTGACCAAAATTTTCAACCCTTGAACCCAAAATTCATGGTTTGAAACAAAATCCGGATTCAGGGGTTTCCATCCTAGTCCACCCTACCTTTTACCTCCTAAATGGTTTTAGGTCAAAACTTATGACCCTCATGTTTTTTAAAAAAAAAATGGTTTTTCAAAAAAGCCGCGGGGAAGCGACGCTTAGTCGATACTCGCACAAATCGGAAGCTTACGAACCACGTTCGACACTTCCAAAATCGCAGGGAAGTGACATAACGTCGATACTTGCAAAATCCAAAACCGTGGAGATGCAACATTTCAGTTGATATCCACAACCCAAATTTCAAAGGTTCGAAAAAACCTAAAAAACCATGGAGACGCAACATTTCAGTTGATATCCATAACCCAAAGGTTCGAGAAAACCACAAATTTCAAAAATCATGGGGAAACGACATCAAGTCAGTACCCGCAAAACCAAAATTTTTGAAAAGCAAGGATGCGACATTCCATCGATACTTGCAACCAAATCCGCGAGGATGCGACATTCCATCGATACTAGCAACCGAATGAGCAAGGATGCGACATTCCATCGATACTTGCAAGAACATTCAGCAGGGAGGCGACTTTTAGTCGATACTTGCATTTTTGAAAACCAAAACGGCTATCAATGCCACAAAACAAACCGGCTATAAATGCCACCAAAACGACTATCAATGCCACAAAACAAAACTGGCTATCAATGCCACAAACCAAAAACTTGGCTTTCAAAAAAAGCCCGGCTATAGATGCCACCAAAACTGGCTATCAATGCCACAAAATTGGCTTCCATGCCACAAACAAAATCTGGCCCCCATGCCAAAACAATCATTTGACAAAAGATTTTCACAAAATGACAAGCTTTTGATCAAATCCCATTTAGCAATTACTTCCATCACAAAAAGATTTAAGTGAGCATAGGGAAAAGAAAACAAAAAGTACCAAAAAAATACAAGTGGTACCAAAAAAAGAGAAGGATAGTTTCTGTTACAAAAAAAATAGGAGCTCAACCAAAAATGGTCTCCAGCCAAGAGTTTAGCTCCTCAAGCAAACTTTTGGCCTCAGCCGTTAGGGATTCCAGGGCACACTTCTTTAGGAACTTGCCATGAGATGTTGGGGTGGGTTGTAACCCTTCTTTTACACCGGGAAGCTTATCCCAAGCAGTTTGCCATCGTTTGCTCGCTTGAGACTTCCTTTCAAGAACTCGATCGGCATCTGCAACCCGGCGAATCAGAGCACTCTCCCTGTCGCGAGCCTCTGTTATTGCAGCCCACTTAGCAGCGACTTGTGCCTGCAGATGCTCAAGACGTTTCCTTGCCTCATCGACCTCCCTATCAAGGATGTTAAGGTCATGTGTCAGCCCAATGATGTTTAGCTCTTCTAAGTTCTTCTCTCGGACTATTTGCTTCCTGCTTTGTGTAGCCTCATCTAGGTTAGACTGAGCCTTATCAGCAGGGTCCATGAACATCTCCTTGAAGAACTGGTCATCAGCCAAACCCATGGCCTCAAACCATTTGTCACCCAGCTCAATGATCCTATCAACGATCGCCCTGGCACCTGTGACATCCAGACCAGCCTCTTCGGCATCACTGAGAATCTCACGCACATGCTGGATCATTCCAAATCCGGCATCCAAGTGCCCAGAAAGGAGAGTCTCAATCCAAGAGATCAGAACCCGCACCACCACCTTATTCGCAAGAAGAAGAGATGGCCCAGCTGAAGATTCGCCCAACTCCGTTGGTCGGCTGCTCATGTCATCGCCCGTTGGAAGAGTAACAAAAGAACTCTTTCCAGTCGGAGCTGCTCGGGAAGGAATCTCAGCACAAGGTATCTCCTCAACAGTGTCAGAACTGGTCCCAGGAGTCTCTACCTCTGGATCAACCTCTGGCATCCCTTGCTCTGGTTTTGAAGGAAGCGACGGACTCTCCTCTGTCACCTCAAAACCTGCGAAAGAAACACAAAAAGGTATGACTATGATCCTGTTTGAAAATCATTATCAGGGTTATTACTACAAAATACCTTCTTCGATGACTGGCGGAACACTCTCTTCCTCCCTGAACTCATCGGAAGGATCATCAACATTTGCATCCATCGATGGTTCAAAGTCATCGGAATCCTGTGGCAAGTCAGCTGACAAGAAAAATGTTAGCAAACCATGTCACAGACAAAGAAAAGAAAGCAAAAAAAGTTATACCAATTGGAGATTCTGGATTCACTCCAGAGTCCCTCGGTTCTTCTTCAGGTGCCCCGATAGGATCTGTCACCACCTCATCAGTTGGAACCTCAGGCATCGCCAAATCCTCCTCTGCTAAAAAAAAAGAGGAGCAGCAGGGAGAGAAAACAAATCAAGACATAGAAAAATCCCATGAAAAGAAATGGAAAGAGAAAAGGAAGAATCATACCTTCACTGACGGTCTCTTCTTCTCGGCTTCTCTTCTCTGGAGGCTCGTCAGCATTCCCTGGCGTCTCCTCATTGATAGTAAGAGGTACTTCCAAGTTAGGAGAGTCCTCATGCTGCCCCTTGCTGCGATGATGACTCCTCCTCCTTTTACTCCTGCGGGCTCGCTTCTTAGAGGAACCTACCCCGCTGTCAGAGTCAGGTTTCCCACTTGACTCCTCACTGGATGGTCTACTCTTTTCAATACACTCCACGGAAGCTTGCCTTTGCGCCGCTTGCATCCAAGCATCAAGTTCGGCTTCCTCCTGTTCTAGCTGCTCTAAAGCCTCATCAGGTATTTCTCGAACAGCTTCAGAACCAATGATGCCCTAGTCACCGAGAAAGCCTATCTTGTGCTTCTCTCCAGAAAGGAAGGCCCAAACTTCCACTTGCCGGACGCCATCCGACTTTCCAAGGCCCTTTCCAGATGCCAGCTTCACATTAAGCTCCTTCTTGGAAAGCCCCCGATATGCCGAAAAGCTCTCCGCGAACCACTTCGCAAAGCCGGCAGTCCGGGAAGTCAACAACACAGGATAAGAGATCATGGCTGTAGTGTCTTCAGCACTATCAAAAGCCCATGCATTTCTCCCGTCCTGTAAACCTCCAAAGCGCTTCACCATGCTTGAAGGCGCTCCAACAACGGCTTGAGAAAAGTCCAACTGTAAATCAAAGAGAGAAGGTACATACGGCTGGATGTCAACGAAAAGATGTCTATGGTACACCATCTTGCCGACACGTATGCTGAAAAGCCACTCCTTCTCTGCATTTGTCAAGGAGTAATGCCTTCCCGACCCCGCCCTGGTAGAGTCTCGGGAGGCACCAAAATCAAAAGCCTTCTTCCGCAACTCCGGAGAAAGCTTCACTGAAGACTGCCCCATCTCGACGTCCCTGAACCGTCGGATCCTCATGCGGGCAAACAAAAGTGATTCGGACACAGCTTTGCCCTTAGCCAGCCGAATCATCAGAGGATCATCATCCTGTGCAACACCCAGCCGGTGGAAGCCAGGACAGTCGTACACGTACCACGAATAAAAGATGTGGGCTGAAAATACCCTATTCATGGGAAGCCCAAGCCGAACCAAAAAGGCAGCAGCCTGCAGTTCGGTACACAGGTAGGAGTAAAGAGCTGGCACCAAAGCAAGCTGCTCTCCAAACGCCATTTGACAAGCCGGAAAAATACAATGCGGCCTGATGTGCATTCCATCTCCTCCAGCAAAAATAGCCTCACCAAGCCAATAAGTGAGGTAAACAGCGAGATCTCTCCGCAGTGCAATGTCAGGACATATGGCGTTTGTACTCGCACAGAAATCTCTCAACTCTTTTTGCATGGCCAAGATCTTCTTCGAACTTGGATCCTGAGCCCTGGCTTCCTGGGTCACACTATCAGAAGACTCCCTGCTATCAAAAAAGTTGGGGAACGAATAGCTAGAACTCTTCTAACTGCTGGATCTAGCTTTCAAACCCTCCTTCTCCTTCAAAAAATCATAGAAGGCGACGAGCTGAAAGTACAGAAGCCTGAACTCCTTAGACTGCTCCTCAAGGACGCTGTCGATCGGCATAAACTCCTCATAAAGTTTGCCAAGGATGGGCAATCCAATAATGGCCCTCAGCTCCTTCAAAGAGAAACCAATCTCACCATTCGTCACAACGAAGGTATTGGTTTGTGGAAGGAATGACTCCAACATAGCCATGAAGGCCTCGTCGGAAAAAATCACGGTCTCCGTAAAGGCGCGGACCGCATAAAAAATCCCAGCTTCCTTCAAAACGGCGCCACCAATCAGCAGGACGCGATCAGTCCACGACTTCCACTCGGAGTCAGCATTGAAACGGCCACGAAGTCGAAAAGGCTTTATCCAATTGTTGCCGTCACCGCTGAAAATACCAAGGCCCACCGGTCTCAAATCGACCAACGGATAATCAGAACCCTGGTAGCTGCTGGATGGCATCAACAGGTCCATCTCAACAAGTGACCTCTCTGTATATCCAGGAGAACCGCCAACAAAAACCCCGGTCTTGACTATATTTGTCCTTCTCACCCAGCTTGGAGGATCTTCCCTCTTAGAGCACGTGGGGGCAAGGCTCATGATCGAGACGGTGCAATCAAACATCGATCGGGTAACAACGGTCTTTTTCTCACCATCTGCTGTGAAAGAAAACTGAAAACATCTCCTCTGGTATGTCATGTCATCAGGGACGGCATCACCAAAGAAGAAGATAGGCTTGGGTAAAACACTCTGATCTCCCATCACCCATGGACGACTGCTTACCATGATCTTATAGAATTCCTCTCCCTTGGGAGCGGTCATTCACTACCTCATCTCATCTCTGTTGAGGGAGTCGCATTCTTCCAGATTTCTCTCAACATACTGGACCTTCTCAAAGGCCTGCTGAACGGCCGGATTAGAAGATCTAACAGATCGAAGAGGTACGCTTGTAGCAGGCTCTTTACCCTTGTTCGTTCTGGAAGAACCACCTGCAAAGGATGGAAAAGAAAACGACCAAACATCAAAATGACAGAATCTTGCTAAAAAAAATCTGGCAAAATTTTGACTTGATGCCGGGGCAATTCCAAAGAAAAGGAACTATCCCGAAAGAAATAGAAAGCTTGAAGATGGGCTCAACATTGCTGCGAGCTCCGAAACTCCAAACTTTCGAAACATAAAAGTCTCCGCAAAATCAGGAAGGGCTCAACATCGCTGCGAGCTCCAAATTCCCAAATTTGCGAAAACTTACAAAAAAAAAATACATTCATGAACATCTTGGTTTAAAAAAATGCATTATCATGATGAGCAAAAAAAAAAGAAGAAAAGAAACTTTCTCAAAAAAAAAAGGAGAAAGAAAAAGAACAAAAAAAGAAAAGAAACTTTCTCGAAAAAAAAAGAGAGAAAAAGGGGCTGACCCACAGGCCACGTGGCCGTACGGCCAGATCCGTACGGATCTGTCCGTACGGCCCACAAAAGAAAAAAAAACATGCAAAAAAAAAGAAGAAAGCATAAAAAAAAACGTTTTAAAAAAAAGAAAAGAGCAAACACGTGAAAAAAAAAGAAATGAAAAAAAACAAAAAAAGAAAGAAAGAACTTTTTCCTACAATGGGGTATTCTTGAAAAAGGGGAACTTACTTGAAGCCATTGATGGAGAAGAAGAAGAAAAATCTTGAAGATCTTGAAGAAGAAGAATTCTTGGTCTTGAAGCCCTCTTGGGATTGTTGCAAAAGAAAGCAATAAGAGCAAGAGATCCAACCTCCTCCTTGCTTTTATAGAAGAGAGCAAACCAAAGAAGGAAAGAAGAAAGAGGTAAGTGTTACTAATTAGTAACCTTACCAAAAGAAAGAAATTAGAAAGATTCTTTCCCAAAAGAAAGATATCTTGAGGGATTTTCTCCCAAAAAGAAATCAATGAGAGGTTTTCTCCCAAAAGATAGGATCAATGAAAGATTCTTTCCCGGAGGAAGATATCTTGAGATATTCTCTCCCAAAATAAAGGGAACATGAGAGATTCTCTCCAAGTAAAGATATTCTTAGATATTCTCTATCCAAAGGAGATATTTTTGGATATTCTTTACAAAAATGACACCATATGAGATCTAAGCCATTTCAAAAGCTTAAGGTCCCATGGGTTAGCCCATATGAGCCAGGTTTGACCACCTAGGCACTAAAAAAAAAAATTGGGCTTTTAGTCAAAGAGAAATCCCTCTTACCAAGAGCTTACAAAAATGGTTTCATGCCTCTTTTGAGTTGATTGGACCATACAAAAAGAATTTCAAGCCCCATGAGCTTCCAAAAATCAAACCATCCAGCCTCATCTACCAAATTGAGCCAAATCTTGAAATTGACATTCTGCAAAAATCCGAACCAAAACCTGGTCCCCTAACTTGCCACATACAGCTTGTTAGGTCGCAAGACCAAAACTAAAAACCAAAACCTGATCCCCTAACTTGCCACATATAGCTTGTTGGGTCACACGGTCAAAACCAAACCCGACCCCCTAACCTGCCACAAACAGCCTGTTAGGTCACAAGGTCAAAACCCAAATCCACATCCCTGATGTCATCTTCAAAACTTTGCCTCGAGATGGTACGTGATCCCTTTCATACCATAAATTCCCCTGGAAGCTCAAAAGGCTACAAATACCAAAAAGAAAGACTGCTCAAAGACTCTTGGTCAAGTCACAAGCTCTCCTTCACAAAATCTCTTCGAGGCACATCGACTACAAAAGTTAAGCAACTCGTCGCTGCACCTCGAGGGGGCATTTGTTGACACTAAAAATGTCACCTTGCCTCTTCAAGATCCAAAGAGCTACATGAAGTCGTAACCTGCCATAAATAGGCAATGCTACTTCCAAAAAATCAAATCTTGTCAGAATCAAACAAAAACTGCAAGATCCTTCAAGACAGCCAAAAGAGGAGTACATAAGAAGTTTCGAGTCATTTCAAAATCATTTGGCCTAACTTCACTTCTCCTGCAGCTAAAAAGGAGCTCCCGGCACCAAAAGCATCGGAGACACCAAAACTTCGATCAGAGCCGATGGATGGTCTCAAAATACATCCAAAAGGCTCCACGTCAAGTTCCGAGTCAAACCGACAATGTTTGACCCTACATCAACCCTCGAATAGCTAAATCAGGCCTCTCGGCGGCGAAGCTCCCCGGGACCATGGTTTCCAAGACAGAGCCTATGGATCATCTAAAAATGACTCCAATAGGTTCCCTGTCAAATTTCAAGTCAATCGGACATCGGTTGACCGCACATCAAGCCGCGACATCTTCATCGCGACAAAAGCAAGTCTACTAGTGATAGGACCGCAAACGGCTTCAAAACTCAAACAAAAGCCTATGGTTGGTCTTATTTATTGCTCAGCAGGCTTCACCCCAAATTTACATCGTTTGACCCAGTTTCAGCTTCTAACGGAAAATCGGCAGCTCTGCGCGACAAAGTCTTCAGCTTTCTCATAAAATTAGAAACTTTGCAAAACAAAATGCAAGGATTCTCATCAGGTTTTCTACAGAGAAATCAAGCCAATAAATGGTCGAAAATGTCAAGGACAAATACAGAAGAAAAAAGAATTGAAAAACAGCAAAAACGGACACAAAACGGGACAAAAGGGGGGAAAACCCCCCAGGGTCGCAAGCCCCTGCGACCCTGGGGCCCGGGATCACCGGGAGGGCCCTGGAAACCCCATTTTTCGCCGTTTTTTCGCGATTCGATCGACCGATCGAGAAATCCACAGGACAGATGGCACCGACCCGCTGTTGGCAACCAACACCTGAAGTTACATGGTCATCCAATGTCGATCTGCATGAAGATCCATCGATGATCATCGCCAGAAGAATCCCAAAAGACGCGGCACGGCCTGCGACTCTTCAACTGCTCGGCGACCACTTAATGCGATTAATTGAATAGCTTTATTACAGTCATTAATCCATTTCTTTGGACGGCCCAATCAGAAGCAAGCATCCGGGAGTTACAAGTCAAGAGATTCATGGCATTTAACCCATGAAACTCCTCCCATCATAGCGATTAAAGGCGATTAAATGCCCTCAATCTCCTCCGTCCAATCAGAAGCCAAGAAAAAAGAGTTACAAAATAAAGAATTCAATCTTGTAACTCCTCCCTTTATGTAGCTTTATGACAATTAAGGCTCATAAATCCTCCTAAATGGCTACCTAAAAGCCTATAAATAGGAGAGCATTCCAAAGAATTCCAGATCGGAAAAAAAAAGACAGATCCCAGATCAGAAAAAAAGCATAGAAATCCAGAGAAAGAAAGAGACAAAACTCTGCGGAAGTTCTACACCGACCACTGCTACAAGGTGACAAAAGTCCCTTGGGGGGTACCCCCCCCCCCCCCACCAAGGCCCTTGCCTTCTCCTTCTGCCTCCAATGGCTTAGACGCGGATTTTTAGCGCGTCTACTTGGCTTTTTGTTGGACATAGGACCTCCTTTTGGTCTTTGTCCTCTAAAAACCTGAGGTTATAGCCAAACCAAGCGAATCAATAGCATCCTCTGTTCTCATCTGCATGGATGATGGCGAAGTCCACATATGGCTTGCGACCGTCAATCTGAACGGGTCCTCCACAATCTTCTGAGAAGTTAAATCCTCCTTTTCTTGCTTTTCATTGCAGTTTGTATTTTTTTTAAAAGAGACAAAAAACACAACTCTTGTCTTTCATTAATGATAAGGATTGTAAATAGGCTATAAATGCCAAAATCGGCTATAAACGCCAAAAATCGGCTATAAATGCCAAAAATCGGCAATAAATGCCAAAAAATCGCCTTTCACGGCAAATCAAGAAAATGTCTCTTTTCTTAAATATATGTGCAATGGAAAACTTGAAAGAAGTTGATTTCCTTTTCACTTGCGAAAGTTGATCTCCGGATCACCACTTGCAATTCCAAGTAAAATAGAAAATCTGGCACACCCAAACAAAAAGAATATTGATGCACGCCTTTGCCCCCGGTTACGAAAGGGTCGGATCCAATGGACTCCCACATCCGCCGACCTCGGAAGAACCGAGCGGAATGGCGCTGGTCCATCAGGCAACTGTGATGTCCCTTGATCAAACCTGACATTGAGATGCGCCTGTAAACAACATTCTGATTCGGTTGAAGGCTTCATACTGTTCCACATATCTACTCAAACATACTTCTCTGACCAAACTAGTGTTCAACAATTCCTCTACTCATCCTTTGTGTCATCTCTCATTCCTGTACTGGATAATTTCTTTTACTTACCTCGTCAGTCACTGTCGGTCCAAGAAATTGCAAGTTCTGCCTCTTTCTATCAGCTTGGAATTCTGTGCCTTAAGCCCTACAAAACTATACACGGTGCTCCTGACGCTTGTACGAAGATGTGATCGTACACATGTTTTCTCTGAAATAATCTCTACTTCGAAAATTCCTGGAATTCCATGTACCTACTTAAACTGTACCATTCAGATTTTGGCTTGAAAATCTTCTATCTGGTCTTGTCTTCGAGGAATTAGTGAAATTGAAATCCTACTAAGTGATAGTCTCTTCATCCACTATACTCAGAAGTCCATGCTCACTCTGATTCTATCTGCTTGTTGTTCTTGATCTTCGGCTTGATACTATGTTATCAACAAAAACATATCTGCCAATCTGATGTCAATCCCTGAAGAACTGAAACTTTATTAATCCTAATCTCGAAATAACTCCACCACTTTTTGATTGTTCTCCAAGGTTCACAGAATAACTAAACATTTGCTTCACGAATGGTGCTTGATTGAAAATTTTCACAATCTGGAGTCTGCTCAATCTTCTGCCTCTGTCTCGCGCTCTACCCTTCTTGCAGGAACAATTATCTCAGCATCATCTGAATACTATGTCTTAAGTTCTGCTCACTACCTTTCCAACCATAAGCTAGAACAACTCATTCCATTCAATGCAAAACAAACCTTAAAATTTTAAACATAATGACTAAATCAATTACTTAGTTAAATTTCATCATTTTAAAACATAGTAGAAACTGAACTTCCAAATTATCAAATAAAGCTTAAATAAAGCTTATTAAAGTTTGAGTATGAAATAACATTATTCATTTTAAAATTCATATTTTCATAACCAAACAAATCATTGAAACACTCAACAACTCCAAATCAGGATTTCAAAAATAAATCAAATTCATATAGTATGACTATATATTAAACTTTGCAAGAATCTGAGTGTTAATCAAGCACTCAACCTTGTTGAAATCTGAACTCATTTGTTCATAAAAATCCTGCAGAAATCTAAACTCATTTGTTTATAAAAATCCTGCAGAAATCCAAACACAGCTGAATACTAAAACAAATGTAGGAATCTACATATAATCTGAACACAAAAACCCTTAGGAAATTCATCTTGCATAGCCAAAGGAAATGAATCAATGAAATAGAAATTTCACATCGTACTTTGAAAAAGAAACACAATTTTAGTTACTTTCTTTTAAAGATCAGTTTATTCACTAGCCTCTACAACCCATCATTAAAAACATCCATCCATTTCCAACCAAACATATACAAAATTTTGAAATCATTAAGGTTTTGAAATGTATATGTCAACATTTAAGAAAATTAAAACAAGAGCAAAATTTCAAGATCATTGTAAAACAATATCTTAAGAAGATTAAACATAATCCATTGTTTAAACACTGCAAGGATAAATCATAGACATTAAGAAAACATAACAAAAGGTGGAAATATCATGAAAATCACTCTCATTAAGAAATGAACATCACATTAACTGAGGTATTCACTTGCATCTACACGTTGTCCAACCCGATACCCCGTAAGTCGGTAAAGTCCACAAGGTCTCCTCTGCTGCCGAAAATTATTTTGACTACAACTAACCATCCACTTGGTATTCCTGCTGAATCAACTGTTGACACCAAAAATGTCACTTTGCCTTTTCAAGATCCAAAGAGCTACATGAAGTCGCAACCTGCCATAAATAGGCAATGCTGCTTCCAAAAATCAAATCTTGTCAGAATCAAACAAAAACTGCAAGATTCTTCCAGACAGCCAAAAGAGGAGTACACAAGAAGTTTCAGGCCATTTCAAAATCATTTGGCCTAACTTCGCTTCTCCGACAGCCAAATCAGACCTCTCGGCGGCAAAGCTCTTCGGGACCATGGTTTCCAAGACAGAGCCTATGGATCATCTTAAAATGACTCCAATAGGTTCCCTGTCAAATTTCAAGTCAATCGGGCATCGATTGACCGCACATCAAACCGCGACATCTTCATCGCGACAAAAAGCAAGTCTACTGGTGATAGGACCCCAAACGGCTTCAAAACTCAAACAAAAGCCTATGGTTGGTCTTATTTATTGCTCAGGAGGCTTCACACCAAATTTCAGGTCATTCCGACATCGTTTGACCCAGTTTCAGCTTCTGACGGAAAATCGGCAGCTCTGCGCGACAAAGTCTTCGGCTTTCTCAGGAAATTAGAAACTTTGCAAAATAAAATGCAAGGATTCTCATCAGGTTTCCTACAAAGAAATTAGGCCAATAAATGGTGAAAATGTCAAGGAAAAGTACAGAAGAAAAAAGAATCGAAAAACAGCAAAAACGGACGCAAAACGGGACACGAAAGGGGGAAAACCCCCCCAGGGTCGCAGGCCCCTGCGACCCTGGCCCAAGGTCGCAGGCCCCTGCGACCCTGGGCCAGGGTCGCCGGCGACCTTGGAACCCGGGGTCACCGGGAAAGCCCCGGAAACCCCGGTTTTCGCCGTTTTTTCGCGATTCGAGGAGCCCAGCCTCTGGTACTTTCCAAAATTCTTGCTTTTGAGACACCAAGTCCTCTGACATCCGTCCAAAACACGGGTCAATCATCAAGAGTATCGAAAACAACATTGATCGCCACCCGGTCAACCAAAAAAAGTGTGCTTTCTACCCGACCGATCGAGAAATCGACAGGACAGATGGCACCGACCCGCTGTTGGCAACAAACACCTGAAATTACATGATCATCTGATGTCGATCTACATGAAGATCCATCGATGATCATCAACAGAAGAATCCCAAAAGACGTGGCACGGCCCGCGACTCTTCAGCTGCTCGGCGACCACTTAATGCGATTAATTGACTAGCTTTATTACAGTCATTAATCCATTTCTTTGGACGGCCCAATCAGAAGCAAGCATTCGGGAGTTACAAGTCAAGAGATTCATGGCATTTAACCCATGAAACTCCTCCCATCATGGCGATTAAAGGCGATTAAATGCCCTCAATCTCCTCCGGCCAATCAGAAGCCAAGAAAAAGGAGTTACAAAATAAACAATTCAATTTTGTAACTCCTCCCATTATGCGGCTTAATGACAATAAAAGCCCATAAACCCACCTAAAAGGCTACCTAAAAGCCTATGAATAGGAGGGCTCTCCAAGAAGAAAGGACATCAGAAACATCAGAGAAAAAAGCACAAGCACACAGACAGAAATCCAGAGAAAGGAAAAAGAGAGAAAACTCTGCGGAAGTTCTACACCGGCCACCGCAACAAGGTGACAAAAGTCCCTTGGGGGGTACCCCCCCAAGGTCCTTGCCTTCTCCTCCTGCCTCCAATGGCTTAGATGTGGCTTTTCAGCCCGTCTACTCGGCTTTTTATTGGATATAGGACCTCCTTTTGGTCTTTGTCTTCTAAAAACCTGAGGTTATAGCCAAGCCAAGCGAATCAATAGCATCCTCTGTTCTCATCTGCATGGATGATGGCGAAGCCCACATATGGCTTGCGACCGTCAATCTAAACGGGTCCCCCACAATCTCCTGAGAAGTTAGATCCTCCTTTTCTTGCTTTTCATTGTAGTTTGTATTTTTTCAAAAGAGGCAAAAATCACAATTCTTGTCTTTCATTGTTGATAAGGATTGTAAATCGGCTATAAACGCCAAAATCGGCTATAAACGCCAAAAATCGGCTATAAACGCCAAAATCGACTATAAATGCCAAAAAAAATCGCCTTTCACGGCAAATCAAGAAAATGTCTCTTTTCTTAAATATATGTGCAATGGAAAACTTGGAAGAAGTTGATTTCCTTTTTACTTGCGAAGGTTGATCTCCGGATCACCACTTGCAATTCCAAGTAAAAATAGAAAATCTGGCACACCCATAAAAAAAGAAATGTTGATGCACGCCCCTTGCCCCCCGGTTACGAAAGGGTCGGAACCAAACGGACTCCCACGTCCGCCGACCTCGGTAGGAACCCGGGCATCCGGGAGCGCGGTCCATCATCAACTACACTGGCTAAGCTGCAAGTTACGGAAATTCTCAACCAAAACTATGACAAGGCTCATTGAATCCGGAAAATCCCTGAGTTTCTGGCACTAACTTCTAGTCTTACCAATAAAATCTCTTCTCCCTTCATAGGATCAATAGGTAATATGCCTTCTTTTTTTTTTTGTAGTCCTTCGTCTTGGAAAGATGGTCTGAGTTCACCCTGTTGGAAATAGGGTGGGCCTCTAGGATAGGTTTCAAAAACTTTTGACCCACTTGACGCAGGGATCAACTATCCATAAGGCTATAAAACCCAATCCAAGATCCATGTCCTCAATCTCAGCCATCATGATCAATAAATACAATCTATTTACAAGATAGAACCAGCAACTAATAAATCTACAACATGCAAGGAAGTAGATTATACCTTTGGAGCTCGGTTGTGCTCTAATGGAGAAGTTGCGTCTTTCTTTGATGATGAAACGCTTTCACTAATCAAATAGGGATCTCCAAGACCTCTTGATCTTCCACGCTATGACCCGTATCAGATTCTCCTTTTTCTCAAGAAGATGGTGGGATCTCCAAGAGAAAACTACTAGGAACTCTAGGGAGGAACTAGAAGGAAAACTAGAAGAGGGAAGAGGAGAAGAGCTCGTGCAACACTTGCACTAGGGGGCCTTGGGCGTGAATCCCAATGCAAGGACAGTACTTGGACGTCCAAGGCCTCCTCTCATCTATTTATAGCTTTTGCAAGTTGCCTCCTCTTTTCTAATTATAATAGAAGTCTTACTTCCATTAATTAGTAACTTACCATATCATAATTAGAAGTCTCACTTCAAATATGATTAGTAACTTTCCAATTCCTTTCTAATTAAAATAGAAGTCTCACTTCTACTAAAATTAGTAAGTCTACTATTACCACTATTAGAAGTCTCACTTCAAATAGAAATAGTAACTTTCCTTTTAGAGTTCAACTAGAATTAGATACTTTCTAATAATTGGGCTAGCGTAGGGACCACTAGGGATTCCTTAGAAAGCTGGCTCCAACTGGGACACGCGATCCCACATCTCATGTGTAATCCGGGCCCACAGTTAATTGCAAATAACTCCACTATATAAATGCAATTGAACTCCAGTCTTAGGAATATTACATAGAAGACCCTAAACTTCCACATTACCACAAGTAGACCCCTCTATCAATATCCATGGATCAATTGGACCTGTCTTCCAAACTTGATCCATATCTTATTATCCTTGAGCCCCAATTAATTATAATGATCATAGGTACCTTTCCAATTAACTCTTAATCGGAATGGGTGCGCACTTACCAATGATAAATCCATTAATTGGCACAAGGGGATATTAGAGATAGATTCCATCTTGACCATTGAATGTTCCCACAGCTCTACTACCATGTACCCAAATCACCGAGGTGCTGACCTACAGTTGGCCTCACTCATTGGTGACTCAAAGCAAATGAATAGATAGAAACTTGAGTTCATTAATGTCTCAGGATTGAGAGCCTATTGCTAGGGAATTATGAGAGCAGACCTTAAAATAAAGACAGTGTTTATAAGGTGCTTCTCATGGTCCTTCAATACATCCAATGTACCAACACTATGATCCAGAATCTTCCATTCTGATGATCGAGACAAATCACACTATCTCATAGTGATCAAAGTACTGCAACCTTATCAGTATGAGATGTCCAGTCTCATCACTGGTTGTGATAATATTTAAGTATAAGATTTGCCACACATCTCTCCCGTATGTGGATCTCATCCATACACATGTGTTACATCTAATATACTTGTGGACCCCGGTTCATCTCATGAACCATCATGTCATTCGTATTGGTTATGTGCAAGTATATAATAAATCACCATTCATCTCATGAAAAGTAAACATGAATATATGAATAAATAAAGAATTTAATCAATTTATTATATCATCTACTGGATTGAGTCCATAAAACTAACAATCTCCCACTTGGGCTCAATGCCAGTTAGAGTTGCATCTCATGCACATCCCTTTTACATATAGCTCAAAGACTTTGGTAGTCAAAGACTTAGTAAATGGATCTACTAGATTGTCTGCAGAGGCTATCTTGGTGATCCTACATCACCTCTTTGCACAATCTATCTGACCATGTATAACTTCCTTTATACATACTTTTTGGCTCTTGGGTTATTTGGACTTAATGACTGCCCTGCTGTCATCACAGTAAACTGTGATTGGCTGTCCTGCCAAAAATACCACTCCAAGTTCCATAAGGAATCTTTTGAGTCAATCTGCTACCTTAGCCACTTCTCAAGCTGCTACAACATAAGCACATACCCAGAAATTGATTTCCTGGAATCCTGATCTGACTAGAAGTCAGTATCTATGTAACCGACTGGTAATCAACTCATCACTGCTATGACTCAACATGTGATCTCTAGTCCTTCTCAAGTATTCGAGAACACATCTTACAACAGTCAACGATAAAGACCTGGGCTAGACTGATATCTGCTGACTAGGCATACTGCGTGACAGATATCCGGTCTAGTACAAGCATAGCTTACCATACCAGAACCTTATCTATGTACACATTATTGGGATAAGCCTATCATCCTATTTTTCCAGTCTCAATGGAAATTGATTCCTAGGATGTACCTGGCTTTTCCAAAGTCCTTTATTATCAAAAGTCTTAGCCAACCAAAACTTTTACTGTTGACGATATCCCTATATCACTCCATAGGAGAAGGATGTCGTCGACATATAATATCAGAAAAAACTACCCTGCATTCTTGACTTTTCATTTACACTTGACTTATCCGGATTCTGATAAAAACCAAGTGACTTGATTTCCTTAGTCAATACGGATGTTCCTGTTTCGGGATATCTGCTTTAATCCATAAATAAACTTATGCAGCCTACAAAACTCTTTGCACTTGGTTATCAGCTATAAAACCATCTGGTTGCATCATATAGATGTCTTCCTCAAGATTGCTGTCGTGAGACGCTGTCTTGACATCCATTTGCCAAATCTCGTCACCGAGATGAACCGCAATAGATAAGAGTATCCGGATGGAACTCTTCCATCTGGCTCTCATTTTCTTTTACAGACTCACTTGCACCCAATAGGTTTGCTATTGGCAGGCAAGCCCACAAGTATCCAGACCTGATTAGAGTACAAAGACTCCACCTCAGCTTTCATAGCATCTAACCAACGTCCCAAAACTATGTCATTAACTGCTTTATCATAGTTATAAGGATCTTGTTCTGGTTACACCGGGATTGCCTTGTAAGACTTTCCCTAGACCGAGAACTTGTCAAGGGTCCTGACAATACTCCCACTACGACAAGGCACTGGTGTAACTACTGGGTCAAATATGGGCGGATTTTCTCAAAGTTTAGTTATTCTTGGATTTGGAATTGTTCTTTCTTGAATTTCTTCCAAGATAACCATTTCTAAAGATTTCCAGTTAATCTTATAATCTCCCTCCAGAAAACCGCATTGGTGCTGCCAAGCACTTTCTGCTCTCTGGGATTATAGAGCAACCAATCCTTTAGTTTCTTTTTGGGATAGAATATAAACATATATACTTCCAACTTCGATTCCAACTAATCCGTCTTATCCTTCAGCACGTGTGCTGGACAACCCTGAAAAAGTCGTAGACTAGGCTTTCGCCTTGTCCATAACTCCCTGGGAGTCTCAAGTATAGACTTAGATGGAATGAGGTTTAGTATATATATTTCAGTTTCCATATCCCAAAATATAGGTAATCCGTAGAAATTCAATCATAGACTTAATCATAGCTAAAAGAGTCTTGTTCCTTCTTTCTACTACTCCATTCTGTTGAGGCAAACCAGGAGCAGACTACTGGGATCAAATCCCATTTACTGATAAGTATCCCATAAACTTAGCGGAGAGATATTCGCCTCATCGATCTCATCGAAGAGTATTTATACTTTTACCTAATTGCTTTTCCGCTTCCGCTGCGAAAACCTTTGAGCTATTCAAAAAATCTCGGACTTGCGGTGCATAAGGTATATGTATCCATATCTAGAGTAATCATCGGTGAAAGTGATGAAAAACTCGTATCAATTTCTCTCTCTAATATTATGGGTCCATACACATCAGTATACACTAACTCCAATAAATCTTTGGCCCTACTGCCCTTAAATGAATAAGGGTCTTTTGGTCATTTGGACTTTTAGACAGGATTTGCAGATAGGCATTGATTCTACCACCAATGAAGGCAAGATACAATCTTTCACTAGCCTGTCAATCCTGTTTAGGTTTTTATGACCTAGCCTCTTAGGTACCAAAGTTTGTTGGATTAGATGAAGGTGACTACCTTTTTTTTTTAATGATGGTCTATCATTAATATCAGTGTTATGTATCTCATACATTGTGGGAGTAAACAAATAAAAGCCATTGATTACCTTGTCAGAATATATAAGAGTACCGCTCCTCTTTAAGACGATTTAATTACCAAAAGTAACTGAATAACTCTTATTCATCATACTAGAAATTAAAATTCTGTCTTAAAACGGTACATATAATGTATCTGACAAAATCAACTTAATATCTGAAAATAACTAAGTTACTACTCCTACTGACACTGCGTCTCCACCACTAAAGAGGAAATTTGGTCATCCAAATCCCCTAGCAATAAGAACTAAAAGAAAAGGCAGGCAAAGTCTCCCGAACTAAAAGAATAGCGGACTCAAATTCAAAGGAACAAAGACAAGAGAAAACAAATCGACACAATCTAACGAATCCTCACCACACGTCTTAATGTCTCTAGAGTATTTTGTTTCCTAGAAACTAACCTGGCTCTGATACCAAACCTGTCACACCCCGAAACCGGGCCCTATAGTGATCCGACCTCGGGATGCAAAATTTTGGGATTAATTAAAAATTTTGTTGTATTTCCCAAGATCCACGTGAATGAGGATAATAAGATTCCACACAAGCTGAATATATTTTCGCGGAAGCTAATCATGGTGTTGTGACCTGGAGTCCGTGGCCATCGGATTCCATGTCGCACTTAACCAATATCATAAAGCCATCACATAAGCAGGCTGGTACAGATCATAAATCATAGAATACTGAGCAGGTAGTAATAGGACTATTTATTTCCCACATATTCAAATTTCAATTAACAAGTGTCTTAGTTACAAATCCCAAGAAAAAGGCTAACAAAGCCATACAAAAATATCCAACTAAACAGAAATACTACCCCCCAATATTTAGATACGAACTCCGGTGCCAAACTTGACATCTAGATGTTATCAATGGGCAGCCTCTCGCGTCAGACCGGCGGCTCCACCGCCTCCTCCGATCAAACACGTAAAAATAGAATGAGAGGAATCTGGCACCAAACAAACAGGGTCCGACACGACGGTCTGGCAAGCAAATAAACAGGTAATATGGAAATGGGCATTCATAAAACCTTATGGGATCATTGGAAATCCATTTAAAGAGTCTAAACAATAATAGCAATAAATCATGATAAAACGATTGAAAGAACGAACATAAATATCAAAGCAAATAAATGGACAGTCTCTGAAACATAAATATCTTAAAAACATAACAGACTATGTAAATCAACGAATAATTGGAAATACGTTTAAAATCCTGAATAATATATAGACAATATGATAAAAGATCGATTCCTTAAACATTAACAAATTCAAAGACTATAATGAGCATAAACAAACAAGGATGGTAAAACAAAATATCTAACGGATAAAACATTGGCAACCCACATATAGCTATTTTCTCCTATTACCGAAGTAACAAGAGCAGACGGAACCGTAGCCACTACACGTGGGACCGGAAACAAAATCAGAACCGTAGCCACATATAAGTGGGACCGGCAGATAAAAACCATTGCCATGGTCGGTACAGGCAGAATCCAAGCTGCAGTTGGCAGACAAATTAAAGATCCCAAGCAGGGTGATCATCCCGACAAGGTGACCTAAGCCTAGTGGTGCCTTTAGTTTTTAAAACCTTAACCAATACAAATCAAAATAATAATCCCTTTGGCTCATGGGCTTACACTACAAAGCTCTAACCCCATCTTGCCTCGAGGTTTTATCCTTAAAATAATAGACCCTTTGGCTCACGGGCTCGCACTACAAAGTTCTGGCCCCATCTTGCCTCGAGGTTTTATTTTCTAAATAATAGTTTTATCGATGTATTTCCGAACGTGGCGAACCACTCAAATCTTCTTCCAATTCGATTCGCAGTGAACATACGAATTTCCATGGTAAACCACTCAAATGCACATCAAAGTAATTTGTTTAAGAATCATAAGGTTGTTGACACCAAAAATGTCACTTTGCCTCTTCAAGATCCAAAGAGCTACATGAAGTCGCAACCTGCCATAAATAGGCAATGCTGCTTCCAAAAATCAAATCTTGTCAGAATCAAACAAAAACTGCAAGATTCTTCCAGACAGCCAAAAGAGGAGTACACAAGAAGTTTCGGGCCATTTCAAAATCATTTGGCCTAACTTCGCTTCTCCGACAGCTGAAAAGGAGCTCTCGGCGGCAAAGCTCTCCGGGACCATGGTTTCTAAGACAGAGCCTATGGATCATCTTAAAATGACTCCAATAGGTTCCCCATCAAATTTCAAGTCAATCGGACATCGGTTGACCGCACATCAAACCGCGACATCTTCATCGCGACAAAAAGCAAGTCTACTGGTGATAGGACCCCAAACGGCTTCAAAACTCAAACAAAAGCCTATGGTTAGTCTTATTTATTGCTCAGGAGGCTTCACACCAAATTTCAGGTCATTCCGACATCGTTTGACCCAGTTTCAGCTTCTGACGGAAAATCGGCAGCTCTGCGCGACAAAGTCTTCGGCTTTCTCAGGAAATTGGAAACTTTGCAAAATAAAATGCAAGGATTCTCATCAGGTTTCCTACAAAGAAATTAGGCCAATAAATGGTCAAAATGTCAAGGAAAAGTACAGGAGAAAAAAGAATCGAAAAACAGCAAAAATGGACACAAAACGGGACACAAAAGGGGGAAAACCCCCCCAGGGTCGCAGACCCCTGCGACCCTGGGCCAGGGTCGCCGGCGACCTTGGAACCGGGGTCGCCGGGAAGGCCCCGGAAACCCCGGTTTTCGCCGTTTTTTTCGCGATTCGAAGAGCCCAGCCTCTGGTACTTTCCAAAATTCATGCTTTTGAGACACCAAGTCCTCTGACATCCGTCCAAAACACGGGTCAATCATCAAGAGTATCGAAAACAATATTGATCGCCACCCGGTCAACCAAAAAAAAGTGTGCTTTCTACCCGACCGATCGAGAAATCGACAGGACAGATGGCACCGACCCGCTGTTGGCAACAAACACCTGAAATTACATGGTCATCTGATGTCGATCTACATGAAGATCCATCGATGATCATCGACAGAAGAATCCCAAAAGATGTGGCACGGCCCGCGACTCTTCAGCTGCTCGGCGACCACTTAATGCGATTAATTGACTAACTTTATTACAGTCATTAATCCATTTCTTTGGACGGCCCAATCAGAAGCAAGCATTCGGGAGTTACAAGTCAAGAGATTCATGGCATTTAACCCATGAAACTCCTCCCATCATGGCGATTAAAGGCGATTAAATGCCCTCAATCTCCTCCGGCCAATCAGAAGCCAAGAAAAAGGAGTTACAAAATAAACAATTCAATTTTGTAACTCCTCCCATTATGCGGCTTAATGACAATAAAAGCCCATAAACCCTCCTAAATGGCTACCTAAAAGCCTATAAATAGGAGAGCTCTCCAAGAAGAAAGAACAGCAGACAGAACATCAGAAAAAAGCACAGACAGACAGACAGACAGAAGCACAGAAATCCAGAGAAAGGAAAAAGAGAGAAAACTCTGCGGAAGTTCTACACCGGGCACCGCAACAAGGTGACAAAAGTCCCTTGGGGGGTACCCCCCCCCAAGGTCCTTGCCTTCTCCTCCTGCCTCCAATGGCTTAGATGTGGCTTTTCAGCCCGTCTACTCGGCTTTTTATTGGACATAGGACCTCCTTTTGGTCTTTGTCCTCTAAAAACCCGAGGTTATAGCCAAGCCAAGCGAGTCAATAGCATCCTCTGTTCTCATCTGCATGGATGATGGCGAAGCCCACATATGGCTTGCGACCGTCAATCTAAACGAGTCCCCCACAATCTCCTGAGAAGTTAGATCCTCCTTTTCTTGCTTTTCATTGTAGTTTGTATTTTTTCAAAAGAGACAAAAATCACAATTCTTGTCTTTCATTATTGATAAGGATTGTAATCGCTAACCAAATCGGCTATAAACGCCAAAAATCGGCTATAAATGCCAAAAAAATCGCCTTTCACGGCAAACCAAGAAAAATGTCTCTTTTCTTAAATATATGTGCAATGGAAAACTTGAAAGAAGTTGATTTCCTTTTTACTTGCGAAGGTTGATCTCCGGATCACCACTTGCAATTCCAAGTAAAAATAGAAAATCTGGCACACCCACACAAAAAAATAAATGTTGATGCACGCCCCTTGCCCCCTGGTTACGAAAGGGTCGGAACCAAACGGACTCCCACGTCCGCCGACCTCGGTAGGAACTCGAGCATTTGGAGCGCGGTCCATCAAGCTGGCTCCACCCGGTGGGACACGTTTATTTGAGAACACGATGCTAGAAATGAAATATTTGCATATCATATATTTTGCTCTATGCTTATATTTCTTTTCTCGATTCCTTGGCTACTTTATAATTGGTGGCCTATGTTGAATTCCGCATCTAAAAAAAAATGAGATGAGATTTATTGTTTGGAAATTTCTAATTCTTTGAATTTATTTCCACTCTTTCTCTTTTCAAAAAAAAAAATTTTAAAACAAAAAAACAAAAAATCAGATTTTTCATTTTTGGATTCAAAATTAAGAAACTTTGATCCTCTCCCTTCTGGGCACTGGCGCTCACGGAAATCGTTGAGACCGTGTTCGGATCGGGGGTTGGGCCATTGTTTCTCTTCGATGAGTTCATTAAAGATCTAAAAAAATATATATATATAAAAGTAAAAATTTTTTTTTTTTAGATTTCTCAATTTGGATTCAAAATTGAGAAACCTTGATCCGTTCCTATCGTTCATCGCGCTTGCAGAAATGTTGAGCCTGTTCGACTAAGGTTTTGGGCCATTGTTTCTCTTCGATGAGTTCATTAAAAAAAAATATAATAAAAAAAATATAATTAAAAAAAAAAGGACATAGACCACTAAGGTTAAACCAACTGTGTTCTTTGATCATTTTTGATTCAAAGAAAAGCCTTGTCCAGAGTGTGGAGACAGCTTGACTGTTCTAGGCAAGGGTCCTCCAAACGGGTTCATTAAGTAATCCTACCCTTACCTGGGGGCAATTCTATCAATCAAGATTTCATAAGACCGGGTTAGGAGGCCTATGTGTACTCTCTCGTCTTTTAAATAAATAAAAAAATTAAAAAAAAATTTAAAAAAAATAAAAATAAAAATTTTTAAATAAAAAATAAAAAAATAATATTTTTTTTAAAAAAAAAATCTAAAAAAAAATAGAAAATAAAAAAAAATAAAAATAAAAAGATTTAAAAAAAAATATCTTCAAAATCTTCAAAAAAAAAAAAAAAAACTTCCGTCATTTTGGGTTTAGATTGGAGAAATCTTGGTCTTCTTCTGCACTGGCGCTCGCGGAAATCGCTGAGCCCGTGTTCATATTGGAGTGCCTTTTGCTCTCTTTGATAAACCCGATATTGACTTTTCAAAAAAAAAACTCGTCATCTTTAGATTCAGATCCGAGAAATTATGGTTCATTTCTTTCTGAGCACTGGCGCTCGCGGAAATCGCTGAGCCCGTGTTCAGATCGGAATACCATCTGCTCTCTTTGATGAATCCAATCTTGACCTTTCAAAACAGAGAATCTCATCTCATGGATGCGGTCTCAAAACATTTGTGTCTAGCGGTACTAGTACGCCCTTTCAGGGTCTACTGTATTGCGACCGGCGCATCTGTAACTCCAACTTTATATTCTTCTTACCTCGAGCAAGCTCTGCTTCTCGATAAGTCGAATTTAAGTTCACAATTGCTTCTAGCAGTCACTGGGATGCCCATTCCGGGCTTACCATACCTGTGATCAGAACAATTGTACCTTCTATGGCATTTTGCCTTCCTCATATTGCTTGGGTCATCTACCTCGAGCAATTTGAAAAGACGAAACCATAGAATTTCCCATTTATGATCATTATATTCTTGTGATTACTAATGGATGTGGTCTTGTTTCAGAAATTTTCGAAAACTAACAATGGCAGCTTCACTAACCATTACTTTCGACGAAAACAAGCACCAACTCATGCTTCAACAGAAGCAAACCACGCGCACCTACAAGCGCCCCATCAGCTGCCGAAGTGTCAACTCCCTCGGCAACTCTCTGAACTCCGGGTCGACCTCGACTCCCCGGACTATCGTCTTTGGGACGCTGGTGATGGACCGCGCTCCTGCTCGGTTCTACCGAGGTCGGCGGACGTGGGAGTCCGTTGGGTCCGACCCTTTCGTAACCGGGGGGCAGGGGCGTGCATCAACATTTCTTTTTTTTTGTGGGTGTGCCAGATTTTCTATTTTTACTTGGAATTGCAAGTGGTGATCCGGAAATCAACCTTCGCAAGTAAAAAGGAAATCAACTTCTTTCAAGTTTTCCATTGCACATATATTTAAGAAAAGAGACATTTTTCTTAGTTTGCCGTGAAAGGCGATTTTTTTGGCATTTATAGCCGATTTTGGCGTTTATAGCCGATTTTTGGCGTTTATAGCCGATTTTGGCGTTTATAGCCGATTTACAATCCTTATCAACAATGAAAGACAAGAATTGTGATTTTTGTCTCTTTTGAAAAAATACAAACTACAATGAAAAGCGAGAAAAGGAGGATCTAACTTCTCAGGAGATTGTGGGGGACTCGTTTAGATTGACGGTCGCAAGCCATATGTGGGCTTCGCCATCATCCATGCAGATGAGAACAGAGGATGCTATTTGATTCGCTTGGCTTGGCTATAACCTCGGGTTTTTAGAGGACAAAGACCAAAAGGAGGTCCTATGTCCAATAAAAAGCCGAGTAGACGGGCTGAAAAGCCATATCTAAGCCATTGGAGGCAGGAGGAGAAGGCAAGGACCTTGGGGGGGTACCCCCCAAGGGACTTTTGTCACCTTGTTGCGGTGGCCGGTGTAGAACTTCCGCAGAGTTTTCTCTCTTTTTCTTTCTCTGGATTTCTGACTGCTGTCTGTTGATGTTCCTTGTTTTTTTCTTCTTGGAGAGCCCTCCTATTTATAGGCTTTTAGGTAGCCTTTCAGGTGGGTTTATGGGCTTTTATTGTCATTAAGCCGCATAATGGGAGGAGTTACAAAATTGAATTGTTTATTTTGTAACTCCTTTTTCTTGGCTTCTGATTGGCCGGAGGAGATTGAGGGCATTTAATCGCCTTTAATCGCCATGATGGGAGGAGTTTCATGGGTTAAATGCCATGAATCTCTTGACTTGTAACTCCCGAATGCTTGCTTCTGATTGGGCCGTCCAAAGAAATGGATTAATGACTGTAATAAAGCTAGTCAATTAATCGCATTAAGTGGTCGCCGAGCAGCTGAAGAGTCGCGGGCCGTGCCACGTCTTTTGAGATTCTTCTGTTGATGATCATCGATGGATCTTCATGTAGATCGACATCAGATGATCATGTAATTTCAGGTGTTTGTTGCCAACAGCGGGTCGGTGCCATCTGTCCTGTCGATTTCTCGATCGGTCGGGTGGAAAGCACACTTTTTTGGTTGACCGGGTGGCGATCAATATTGTCTTCGATACTCTTGATGATTTACCCGTGTTTTGGACGGATGTCAGAGGACTTGGTGTCTCAAAAGCATGAATTTTGGAAAGTACCAGAGGCTGGGCCCTTCGAATCGCGAAAAAAACGGCGAAAACCGGGGTTTCCGGGGCTTTCCCGGCGACCCCGGGGTCCAAGGTCGCCGGCGACCCTGGCCCAGGGTCGCAGGGGTCTGCGACCCTGGGGGGGTTTTCCCCCTTTCGTGTCCCGTTTTGCGTCCGTTTTTGCTTTTTTTTTATTCTTTTTTCTTCTGTACTTTTCCTTGACATTTTGACCATTCATTGGCCTGATTTCTTTGTAGGAAACCTGATGAGAATCCTTGCATTTTATTTTGCAAAGTTTCCAATTTCCTGAGAAAGCCGAAGACTTTGTCGCGCAGAGTTGCCGATTTTCCGTCAGAAGCTGAAACTGGGCCAAACGATGTCGGAATGACCTGAAATTTGGTGTGTAGCCTCCTGAGCAATAAATAAGACCAACCATAGGCTTTTGTTTGAGTTTCGAAGCCGTTTGGGGTCCTATCACCTGCAGACTTGCTTTTTGTCGCGATGAAGATGTCGCGGTTTGATGTGTGGTCAACCGATGTCCGATTGACTTGAAATTTGACAGGGAACCTATTGGAGTCATTTTAAGATGATCCATAGGTTCTGTCTTGGAAACCATGGTCCCGGAGAGCTTTTGTCGCCGAGGGCTCCTTTTCGGCTGTCGGAGAAGCGAAGTTTAGGCCAAATGATTTTGAAATGGCCCGAAACTTCTTGTGTACTCCTCTTTTGGCTGTCTGGAAGAATCTTGCAGTTTTTGTTTGATTCTGACAAGATTTGATTTTTGGAAGCAGCATTGCCTATTTATGGCAGGTTGCGACTTCATGTAGCTCTTTGGATCTTGAAAAGGCAAAGTGACATTTTTGGTGTCAACAAATGCCCCCTCGAGGTACAGCGGCGAGTTGCTTAACTTTTGTAGTCGATGTGCCTCGAAGAGATTTTTTGAAGGAGAGCCTGTGACTTGACCAAGAGTCTTTGAGCGGTCTTTCTCTTTGGTATTTGTAGCCTTTTGAGCTTCCAGGGGAATTTTATGGTAGTGAAAGGGATCACGTACCATCTCGAGGCAAAGTTTTGAAGATGACATCAGGGATGTGGATTTGGGTTTTGACCTTGTGACCTAACAGGCTATATATGGCAGGTTAGGGGGTCAGGTTTGGTTTTGATCGTGTGACCCAACAAGCTGTATGTGGAATGTTGGGGGATCAATTTTGGTTTTGATCTTGTGACCTAACAGGCTGTATGTGGCAAGTTAGGGGATCAGGTTTTGGTTTTTGGTTTTGGTCTTGTGACCTAACAGGCTGTATGTGGCAAGTTAGGGGACCAGGTTTTGGTTTGATGGAATGTCAATTTCAAGATTTTGGCTCAATTTGGTAGATGAGGCTGGATGGTTTGATTTTTGGAAGCTCATGGGGCTTGGAATTTTCTTTTGTATGGTCCAATCAACTCAAAAGAGGCATGGAACCATTTTTGTATGCTCTTGGTAAGAGGGATTTCTCTTTGACTAAAAGCCCAAAATTTATTTCTTCTTTTTTTTTTTTTTTTTTGTGCCTAGGTGGTCAAACCTGGCTCATATGGGTTAACCCATGGGACCTTAAGCTTTTGAAATGGCTTAGATCTCATATGGTGTCATTTTTGTAAAGAATATCCAAAAATATCTCATTTGGATAGAGAATATCTAAGAATATCTTTACTTGGAGAGAATCTCTCATGATCCCTTTATTTTTGGGATAGAATATCTCAAGATATCTTTCTTTTGGGAAAGAATCCGTCATAGATTATATCTTTTAGGAGAAAAACTCTCATTGATTTCTTTTTGGGAGAGAATCCCTCAAGATATCTTTCTTTTGGGAAAGAATCTTTCTAATTTCTTTCTTTTGGTAAGGTTACTAATTAGTAACACTTACCTCTTTCTTCTTTCCTTCTTTGGTTTGCTCTCCTCTATAAAAGCAAGGAGAAGGTTGGATCTCTTGCTCTTATTACTTTCTTTTGCAATAATCTCAAGAGGGCTTCAAGACCAAGAGCTTTTCTTCTTCAAGATCTTCAAGACTTTTCTTCTTCTTCTCCATCAATGGCTTCAAGTAAGTTCCCCTTTTTTTCAAGAAAACTCCATTGTAGGTAAAAAAAAAGTTCTTCTTTCTTTTCTTTTCTTCTTCTTTTTTTTTTCTTTTTCACGTGTTTGCCTCCTTTTTTTTTTCACACGTTTTTTTTTTTTTTTGCTTTCTTTTTTTTTTCATGTTTGTTTTTTTTTTTTTTTTGTGTGGGCCGTACGGACAGATCCGTACGGATCTGGCCGTACGGCCACGTGGCCTGTGGGCCACGGCCTGTGGGCCAGCCCTCATTTTTTTCTTCTTTTTTCTTTTTTTTTCTTTCCCTCCCCTTTTTTTTGAGAGAGTTTCTTTTCTTTTCTTTTTTTTTTGTTTTCTTTCCCCTCTCTTTTTTTTAGAGAAAGTTTCTTTTTCTTCTTTTTTTTTTTGCTCATCAATGATAATGCATTTTTTTTTTTGCAAACCTAGATGTTCATGCATGCCTTTAATTTGTAAATTAAATTTGCAGCATGATGTGATAGCATACCTGAAAGCTTTTGCAAATTTGGGAACTTGGAGCTCGCAGTGATGTTGAGCCCTTCCTGATTTTGCAGAGACTTTTAGGTTTCGAAAGTTTGGAGTTTCGGAGCTCGCAGCGATGTTGAGCCCATCTTCAAGCTTTCTATTTCTTTCGGGATAGTTCCTTTTCTTCGGAATTGCCCCGTCATCATGTCAAAATTTCGCCAGATTTTTTTTAGCGAGATTCTGTCATTTTGATGTTTGATCTTTTTCTTTTCCATCCTTTTCAGGTGGTTCCTCCAGAGCGAACAAGGGTAAAGAGCCTGCTACAAGCGTACCTCGGCGATCTTCTAGATCTTCTAATCCGGCCGTTCAGCAGGCTTTTGAGAAGGTCCAGTATGTTGAGAGAAATCTGGAAGAGTGCGACTCCCTCAACAGAGATGAGATGAGGCAGCGACTGATCACTCTCAAGGGAGAGGAATTCTATAAGATCATGGTAAGCAGTCGTCCATGGGTGATGGAAGATCAGAGCGTTTTGCCCAAGCCTACCTTCTTCTTTGGTGATGCAGTCCCTGATGACATTACATTCCAGAGGAGATGTTTTCAGCTTTCCTTCACAGCAGATGGTTAGAAGAAGACTGTTACTACCCGGTCGATGTTTGATCGCACCGTCTCGATTCTGAGCCTTGCCCCCACGTGCCCTAAGAGGGAAGATCCTCCAAGTTGGGTGAGAAGGACAAATGTAATCAAGACCGGGGTTTTTGTCGGCGGTTCTCCTGGATATACGGAGAGGTCGCCTGTTGACATGGACCTGTTGATGCCATCCAGCGGCTACCAGGGCTCTGATTATCCGTCGGTCGATTTGAGACCGGTGGGCCTTGGTATTTTCAGCGGTGACGGCAGCAATTGGATCAAGCCTTTTCGACTTCGAGGTCGTTTCAATGCTGACTCCGAGTGGAAGTCGTGGACTGATCGCGTCCTGCTGATTGGTGGCGCCATTTTGAAGGAAGCCGGGATTTTTGATGCGGTCCGCGCCTTTAGGGAGACCGTGATCTTTTCCGACGAGGCCTTCATGGCTATGCTGGAGTCATTTCTCCCACAAACCAATACCTTCGTTGTGACGAATGGTGAGATTGGTTTTTCTTTGAAGGAGCTGAGCGCTATTACCGGATTGCCCATCCTCGGCAAACTCTATGAGGAGTTTATACCGATTGACAGCGTCCTCGAGGGGCAGTCTGAGGAGTTCAGGCTTTTATACTTTCAGCTCGTCGCCTTCTATGATTTTTTGAAGGAGAAGGGGGGTTCGAAAGTTAGATCCAGCAGTTGGAAGAGTTTTTGCTCTTCATTCCCCAACTTTTTTGATAGTAGTGAGTCTTCTGATAGCGTGACCCAGGAAGCCGGAGCTCAGGATCCAAGTTCAAAGAAGATCTTGGCCATGCAAGAAGAGTTGAGAGATTTCTGTGCAAGTGCAAACGCCATATGTCCTGACATTGCACTGCGGAGAGATCTCGCTGTTTACCTCACTTATTGGCTTGGTGAGGCTGTATTTGCTGGAGGAGATGGAATGCACATCAGGCCGCATTGTATTTTCCCGGCTTGTCAGATGGCGTTTGGAGAGCAGGTTGCTTTGGTGCCAGCTCTTTACTCCTACCTGTGTACCGAACTGCAGGCTGCTGCTTTTTTGGTTCGGCTTGGGCTTCCCATGAATAGGGTATTTTCAGCCCATATCTTTTATTCGTGGTATGTATACCACTGCCCTGGCTTCCATCGGCTGGGTGCTGCACAGGATGATGATCCTCTGATGATTCGACTGGCTAAGGGCAAAGCCGTGTCTGAATCACTTTTGTTTGCCCGCATGAGGATCCGACGGTTCAGGGACGTCGAGATGGGGCAATCTTCAGTAAAGCTTTCTCCGGAGTTGCGGAAGAAGGCTTTTGATTTTGGTGCCTCCCGAGACTCTACCAGGGCGGGGTCGGGAAGGCATTATTCCTTGACAAATGCAGAGAGAGAGTGGCTTTTCAGCATACGTGTCGGCACGATGGTGTACCGCAGACATCTTTTCGTCGACATCCAGCCGTATGTACCCTC
Organism: Litsea cubeba; assembly: GCA_012931725.1. Lineage (NCBI taxonomy): Eukaryota > Viridiplantae > Streptophyta > Magnoliopsida > Laurales > Lauraceae > Litsea > Litsea cubeba. The sequence continues at coordinate 147,207,614 of CM022945.1, forward strand.
TCGCTTTCCTTTACAGCTGGGCTTTTCTCAAGGCGTTGTTGGAGCGCCTTCAAGTATGGTGAAGCGCTTTGGAGGCTTACAGGACGGGAGAAATGCATGGGCTTTCTATAGTGCTGAAGACACTACAGCCATGATTTCTTATCCTGTGTTGCTGACTTCCCGGACTGCCGGCTTTACGAAGTGGTTCGCGGAGAGCTTTTCGGCATATCGGGGGCTTTCCAAGAAGGAGCTTGATGTGAAGCTGGCATCTGGAAAGGGCCTTGGAAAGTCGGATGGCATCCGGCGAAAGGAAGTTTGGGCCTTCCTTTCTGGAGAGAAGCACAAGATAGGCTTTCTCGGTGACCAGGGCGTCATCGGTTCTGAAGCTGTTCGAGAAATACCTGACGAGGCTTTGGAGCAGCTAGAACAGGAGGAAGCCGAACTTGGTGCTTGGATGCAGGCGGCACAGAGGCAAGCTTCCGCGGAGCCTACTGGCGAGAGCAGACCATCTAGTGAGGAGTCAAGTGGCAAACCTGACTCTGACAGCGGGGTAGGTTCTTCTAAGAAGCGAGCCCGCAGAGGTAAGAGGAGGAGGAGTCATCATAGCAGCAAGGAGCAGCATGAGGACTCTCCTAACTTGGAAGTTCCTCTTACCATCAATGAGGATGTGCCAGTGGATGCTGACGAGTCTCCAGAGAAGAGAAGCCGAGAAGAAGAGACCGTCGGTGAAGGTATGATTCTTCCTTTTTCTCTTTCCATTTCTTTTCATGGGATTTTTTTCATGTTATGATTTGCTTCTTGTTTCTGCTTTTCTCTTTTTTTTTTAGCAGAGGAAGACTTGGTGATGCCTGAGGTCCCAACCGATGAGGTGGTGATGGATCCTGTTGAGGCACCTGAAGAAGAACCGAGGGACTCTGGAGTAAATCCAGAATCTCCAATTGGTACGACTTCTTTTGATCTTTTTTTTTTTGAGTTTGTGACTCGGTTTGCTAACACATTTTTTTTGTCAGCTGACTTGCCACAGGATTCCGATGACTTTGAACCATCGATGGACGCAAATGTTGATGATGCTTCCGATAAGTTCATGGAGGAGGAAAGTGTTCCACCAGTCGTCGAAGAAGGTATTTTGTAGTTATAACTCTGATAATGATTTTCAAACAGGGTCATATTCATACCTTTTTGTGTTTCCTTTGCAGGTTTTGAAGTGGCAGAGGAGGATCCGTCGCTTCCAGAGCAAGAGATGCCAGAGGTTGATCCAGAGGTAGAGATTTCTGGGACCAGCTCTGACAATATTGAGGAGATTCCTCGCGCTGAGATTCCTTCCCGAGCAGGAGCAGCTTCAGCTGGAAAGAGTTCTTTTGTTACTCTTTCAACAGATGATGATATGAGTAGCCGACCAACGGAGTTGGGCGAATCTTCAGCTGGGCCATCTCTTCTTTTTGCGAAGAAGGTGGTGGTGCGAGTTGTGAGCTCTTGGATTGAGACTCTCTTTTCTGGGCACTTGGAAGTCGGATTTGGCATGATCCAACATGTGCAGGAGATTCTCAGTGATGCTGAAGAGGCTGGTCTGGATGTCACAGGTGCCAGGGCGATCGTTGATAGGATCATTGCACTGGGTGACAAGTGGTTTGAGACCGTGAGTTTGGCTGATGACCAGTTCTTCAAGGAGATGTTCCTGGACCCTGCTGATAAGGCTAAGTCTGACCTGGATGAGGCTACAGAAAGCAGGAAGCAGGCAGTCCGAAAGAGGAACTTAGAAGAGATAGCCATCATCAGGCTGACACATGACCTCAACATCCTTGACAGGGAGGTCGATGAGGCCAGGAAACGTCTTGAGCATCTGCAGGCACAAGTCGCTGCCAAGTGGACTGCCATAATAGAGGCTCGCGACAGGGAGAGTGCCCTGATTCACCAGGTTGCAGATGCCGAACGGGTTCTCAAAAGGAAGTCTGATGAGGATGAACAATGGCAAACTGCTCGAGGTAAGCTTCCTGGTGTGAGAGAAGGGGTACAGCCCACTCCAGCATCTCATGGCAAGTTCCTGAAGAAGCGTGCCTTGGAATCCTTGACGACTGAGGCTAAAAGTTTGCTTGGGGAGCTGAACTCTTGGTTGGAGACCATTTTTGATTGAGCTCCTGTATACAGAAACCATCCTTCTTTCTTTTCTTTTTTTTTTTGGTACCACTTGTATTTTTTTGGTACTTATTTTTTGTAGTGCTTGTGAACACTTTTTTTTTGGTACCACATGTATTTTTTTGGTACTCTTTTTTTTTTGTGTAGTGCTTGTGAACACTTTTTTTTTGGTACCACATGTATTTTTTGGTACTCTTTTTTTTTGTGTAGTGCTTGTGAACACTTTCTTTTTTTTTTGTTATCCCTACGCTCACTTTAATCTTTTTGTGATAAAAGTAATTGCTAAATGGGATGCTCTTTTTTTTTTTTGTTATCCCTACGCTCACTTGAATCTTTTTTTGATAAAAGTAATTGCTAAATGGGATTTGATCAAAAGGTTGTCATTTTGTGAAAATCTTTTGTCAAGTGATTGTTTTGACATGAAAGCCAGGTTTTTGTTTGTGGCATGGAAGCCAATTTTGGCATGAGAGCCAGCTTTCCTTGTGGCATTGATAGCCTGTTTTTTTTTGTTGTGGCATCTATAGCCAATTTTGGTGGCATTGATAGCCGGTTTGTTTTGTGGCATTTATAGCCGGTTTTTGGTGGCATTGATAGCCGGTTTGTTTTGTGGCATCTATAGCCGGTTTTGTTTTGGTGGCATCGATAGCCGGTTTTTTTTTTTTTTTTTTGAAATCCAAGTTTTTTTTTGTTTGTGGCATTGATAGCCGGTTTTGTTTTGGTGGCATTGATAGCCGGTTTGTGGCATTTATAGCCTGTTTTGATGGCATTTATAGCCTGTTTTGATGGCATTTATAGCCGGTTTGGTTTTCAAAAAATGCAAGTATCGACTAAAAGTCGCCTCCCTGCTGAATGTTCTTGCAAGTATCGATGGAATATCGCATCCTTGCTCATTCGGTTGCGAGTATCGATGGAATGTCGCTGATGGACCGCGCTCCTGCTCGGGTTCCTACCGAGGTCGGCGGACGTGGGAGTCCGTTTGGTTCCGACCCTTTCGTAACCGGGGGGCAAGGGCGTGCATCAACATTTCTTTTTTTTTTGTGGGTGTGCCAGATTTTCTATTTTTACTTGGAATTGCAAGTGGTGATCCGGAGATCAACCTTCGCAAGTAAAAAGGAAATCAACTTCTTTCAAGTTTTCCATTGCACATATATTTAAGAAAAGAGACATTTTTCTTGATTTGCCGTGAAAGGCGATTTTTTGGCATTTATAGCCGATTTTGGCGTTTATAGCCGATTTTTGGCGTTTATAGCCGACTTTGGCGTTTATAGCCGATTTACAATCCTTATCAACAATGAAAGACAAGAATTGTGATTTTTGTCTCTTTTGTAAAAATACAAACTACAATGAAAAGCAAGAAAAGGAGGATCTAACTTCTCAGGAGATTGTGGAGGACTCGTTTAGATTGACGGTCGCAAGCCATATGTGGGCTTCGCCATCATCCATGCAGATGAGAACAGAGGATGCTATTTGATTCGCTTGGCTTGGCTATAACCTCGGGTTTTTAGAAGACAAAGACCAAAGGAAGGTCCTATGTCCAATAAAAAACCGAGTAGACGGGCTGAAAAGCCACATCTAAGCCATTGGAGGCAGGAGGAGAAGGCAAGGACCTTGGGGGGGGGTACCCCCCAAGGGACTTTTATCACCTTGTTGCGGTGGCCGGTGTAGAACTTCCGCAGAGTTTTCTCTCTTTTTCTTTTCTCTGGATTTCTGACTGCTGTCTGATGTTTGTTGTGTGTTTTTTCCGATCTTTTTTCCTTTGGAGTGCTCCCCTATTTATAGGCTCTTGGTAGCCATTTAGGAGAGTTTATGGGCTTTTAATGTCATTAAGCCGCATAATGGGAGGAGTTACAAAATTGAATTGTTTATTTTGTAACTCCTTTTTCTTGGCTTCTGATTGGCCGGAGGAGATTAAGGGCATTTAATCGCCTTTAATCGCCATGATGGGAGGAGTTTCATGGGTTAAATGCCATGAATTTCTTGACTTGTAACTCCCGAATGCTTGCTTCTGATTGGGCCGTCCAAAGAAATGGATTAATGACTGTAATAAAGCTAGTCAATTAATCGCATTAAGTGGTCGCCGAGCAGCTGAAGAGTCGCGGGCCGTGCCACGTCTTTTGGAATTCTTCTGTCGATGATCATCGATGGATCTTCATGTAGATCGACATCAGATGACCATGTAATTTCAGGTGTTTGTTGCCAACAGCGGGTCGGTGCCATCTGTCCTGTCGATTTCTCGATCGGTCGGGTGGAAAGCACACTTTTTTTTTGGTTGACCGGGTGGCGATCAATACTGTCTTTGATACTCTTGATGATTTACCCGTGTTTTGGACGGATATCAGAGGACTTGGTGTCTCAAAAGCATGAATTTTGGAAAGTACCAGAGGCTGGGCTTCTCGAATCGCGAAAAAAACGGCGAAAACCGGGGTTTCCGGGGCTTTCCCGGCGACCCCGGGGTCCATGGTCGCCGGCGACCCTGGCCCAGGGTCGCAGGGGTCTGCGACCCTGGGGGGGGTTTTCCCCTTTTTGGTCCCGTTTTGCGTCCGTTTTTGCTCTTTTTTTATTCTTTTTTCTTCTGTACTTTTCTTTGACATTTTGATCATTTATTGGCCTGATTTCTTTGTAGGAAACCTGATGAGAATCCTTGCATTTTATTTTGCAAAGTTTCCAATTTCCTGAGAAAGCCGGAGACTTTGTCGCGCAGAGCTGCCGATTTTCTGTCAAAAGCTGAAACTGGGTCAAACGATGTCGGAATGACCTGAAATTTGGTGTGAAGCCTCCTGAGCAATAAATAAGACCAACCATAGGCTTTTGTTTGAGTTTCGAAGCCGTTTGGGGTCCTATCACCTGCAGACTTGCTTTTTGTCGCGATGAAGATGTCGCGGTTTGATGTGCGGTCAACCGATGTCCGATTGACTTGAAATTTGACAGGGAACCTATTGGAGTCATTTTAAGATGATCCATAGGTTCTGTCTTGGAAATCATGGTCCCGGAGAGCTTTACCGCCGAGAGGCTTGATTTGGCTGTCGGAGAAGCGAAGTTAGGCCAAATGATCTTGAAATGGCTTGAAACTTCTTGTGTACTCCTCTTTTGGCTGTCTGGAAGAATCTTGCAGTTTTTGTTTGATTCTGACATGATTTTATTTTTGGAAGCAGCATTGCCTATTTATGGCAGGTTGCGACTTCATGTAGCTCTTTGGATCTTGGAAAGGCAAAGTGACATTTTTGGTGTCAACAAATGCCCCCTCGAGGTACAGCGGCGAGTTGCTTAACTTTTGTAGTCGATGTGCCTCGAAGAGATTTTTGAAGGAGAGCCTGTGACTTGACCAAGAGTCTTTGAGCAGTCTTTTTTTGGTATTTGTAGCCTTTTGAGCTTCCAGGGGAATTTTATGGTGGTGAAAGGGATCACGTACCATCTCGAGGCAAAGTTTTGAAGATGACATCAGGGATGTGGATTTGGGTTTTGACCTTGTGACCTAACAGGCTATATATGGCAGGTTAGGGGGTCAGGTTTGGTTTTGATCGTGTGACCCAACAAGCTGTATGTGGAATGTTGGGGGATCAATTTTGGTTTTGATCTTGTGACCTAACAGGCTGTATGTGGCAAGTTAGGGGATCAGGTTTTGGTTTTTGGTTTTGGTCTTGTGACCTAACAGGCTGTATGTGGCAAGTTAGGGGACCAGGATTTGGTTTGATTTTTGTGAAATGTCAATTTCAAGATTTTGGCTCAATTTGGTAGATGAGGCTGGATGGTTTGATTTTTGGAAGCTCATGGGGCTTGGAATTTTCTTTTGTATGGTCCAATCAACTCAAAAGAGGCATGGAACCATTTTTGTATGCTCTTGGTAAGAGGGATTTCTCTTTGACTAAAAGCCCAAAATTCATTTTTTTTTTTTTTTTTTTTTTAGTGCCTAGGTGGTCAAACCTGGCTCATATGGGCTAACCCATGGGACCTTAAGCTTTTGAAATGGCTTAGATCTCATATGGTGTCATTTTTGTAAAGAATATCCAAAATATCTCATTTGGATAGAGAATATCTAAGAATATCTTTACTTGGAGAGAATCTCTCATGATCCCTTTATTTTGGGATAGAATATCTCAAGATATCTTTCTTTTGGGAAAGAATCCGTCATAGATTGATTTTAGGAGAAAATCTCTCAATATCCCTTTATTTTGGGATAGGATATCTCAAGATATCTTTCTTTTGGGAAAGAATCCGTCATAGATTGATTTTAGGAGAAAATCTCTCAAGATATCTTTCTTTGGAAAGAATCTTTCTAATTTCTTTCTTTTGGTAAGGTTACTAATTAGTAACACTTACCTCTTTCTTCTTTCCTTCTTTGGTTTGCTCTCCTCTATAAAAGCAAGGAGAAGGTTGGATCTCTTGCTCTTACTACTTTCTTTTGCAATAATCTCAAGAGGGCTTCAAGACCAAGAGCTTTTCTTCTTCAAGATCTTCAAGAGTTTTCTTCTTCTTCTCCATCAATGGCTTCAAGTAAGTTCTTCTTTTTCAAGAAAACTTCATTGTAGGAAAAAAAAAGTTCTTCTCTTTTTTTGTTTCTTTCTTTCTTCTTTTTTTTTTGTTCACGTGTTTGCCTCTTTTTTTTTCACACGTTTTTTTTTTTGCTTTCTTTTCTTTCTCTTTTTTTTTATGTTTTTTTTTTTTTATTGTGTGGGCCGTACGGACAGATCCGTACGGATCTGGCCGTACGGCCACGTGGCCTGTGGGCCACGGCCTGTGGGCCAGCCCTCATTTTTTTTTTTTTCTTTTTTTTTTTTCTTTCCCTCCCCTTTTTTTTTAGAGAAAGTTTCTTTTCTTTTCCCTTTTTTTTTTTGTTTGCTCATAATGATAATGCATTTTTTTTTTCGCAAATCTAGATGTTCATGCATGCCTTTAATTTGTAAATTAAACTTGTAGCATGATGTGATTGCATACCTGAAAGTGTTTGCAAATTTGGGAACTTGGAGCTCGCAGTGATGTTGAGCCCTTCCTGATTTTGCGGAGACTTTTAGCTTTCGAAAGTTTGGAGTTTCGGAGCTCGCAGCGATGTTGAGCCCATCTTCAAGCTTTCTATTTCTTTCGGGATAGTTCCTTTTCTTCGGAATTGCCCCGTCATCATGTCAAAATTTCGCCAGATTTTTTTTAGCGAGATTCTGTCATTTTGATGTTTGATCTTTTTCTTTTCCATCCTTTTCAGGTGGTTCCTCCAGAGCGAACAAGGGTAAAGAGCCTGCTACAAGCGTACCTCGTCGATCTTCTAGATCTTCTAATCCGGCCGTTCAGCAGGCTTTTGAGAAGGTCCAGTACGTTGAGAGAAATCTGGAAGAGTGCGACTCCCTCAACAGAGATGAGATGAGGCAGCGACTGATCACTCTCAAGGGAGAGGAATTCTATAAGATCATGGTAAGCAGTCGTCCATGGGTGATGGAAGATCAGAGCATTTTGCCCAAGCCTACCTTCTTCTTTGGTGATGCAGTCCCTGACGACATTACATACCAGAGGAGATCTTTTCAGTTTTCCTTCACAGCAGATGGTGAGAAGAAGACTGTTACTACCCGGTCGATGTTTGATCGCACCGTCTCGATTCTGAGCCTTGCCCCCACGTGCCCCAAGAGGGAAGATCCTCCAAGCTGGGTGAGAAGGACAAATGTAATCAAGACCGGGGTTTTTGTTGGCGGTTCTCCTGGATATACGGAGAGGTCGCCTGTTGACATGGACCTGTTGATGCCATCAAGCGGCTACCAGGGCTCTGATTATCCGTCGGTCGATTTGAGACCGGTGGGCCTTGGTATTTTCAGTGGTGACGGCAGCAATTGGATCAAGCCTTTCCGACTTCGAGGTCGTTTCAATGCTGACTCCGAGTGGAAGTCGTGGACTGATCGCGTCCTGCTGATTGGTGGCGCCGTTTTGAAGGAAGCCGGGATTTTTGATGCGGTCCGCGCTTTTGGGGAGAACCGTGATCTTTTCCGACGAGGCCTTCATGGCTATGCTGGAGTCGTTCCTCCCTCAAACCAATACCTTCGTTGTGACGAATGGTGAGATTGGTTTTTCTTTGAAGGAGCTGAGCGCTATTACCGGATTGCCCATTCTCGGCAAACTCTATGAGGAGTTTATGCCGATTGACAGCGTCCTCGAGGGGCAGTCTGAGGAGTTCAGGCTTTTATACTTTCAGCTCGTCGCCTTCTATGATTTTTTGAAGGAGAAGGGGGGTTCGAAAGTTAGATCCAGCAGTTGGAAGAGTTTTTGCTCTTCATTCCCCAACTTCTTTGATAGTAGGGAGCCTTCTGATAGCATGACCCAGGAAGCTGGAGCTCAGGATCCAAGTTCAAAGAAGATCTTGGCCATGCAAGAAGAGTTGAGAGATTTCTGTGCAAGCACAAACGCCATATGTCCTGACATTGTACTGCGGAGAGATCTCGCTGTTTACCTCACTTATTGGCTTGGTGAGGCTGTATTTGCTGGAGGAGATGGAACGCACATCAGGCCGCATTGTATTTTCCCGGCTTGTCAGATGGCGTTTGGAGAGCAGCTTGCTTTGGTGCCTGCTCTTTACTCCTACCTGTGTACCGAACTGCAGGCTGCTGCTTTTCTGGTTCGGCTTGGGCTTCCCATGAATAGGGTATTTTCAGCCCATATCTTTTATTCGTGGTATGTATACCACTGTCCTGGCTTCCATCGGCTGGGTGCTGCACAGGATGATGATCCTCTGATGATTCGACTGGCTAAGGGCAAAGCCGTGTCTGAATCACTTTTGTTTGCCCGTATGAGGATCCGACGGTTCAGGGACGTCGAGATGGGGCAATCTTCAGTAAAGCTTTCTCCGGAGTTGCGGAAGAAGGCTTTTGATTTTGGTGCCTCCCGAGACTCTACCAGGGCGGGGTCGGGAAGGCATTATTCTTTGACAAATGCAGAGAGAGAGTGGCTTTTCAGCATACGTGTCGGCACGATGGTGTACCGCAGACATCTTTTCGTCGATATCCAGCCGTATGTACCTTCTCGCTTTGCCTTGCAACTTGGCTTTTCTCAAGGCGTTGTTGGAGCGCCTTCAAGTATGGTGAAGCGCTTTGGAGGCTTACAGGACGGGAGAAATGCATGGGCTTTTTATAGTGCTGAAGACACTACTGCCATGATTTCTTATCCTGTGTTGCTGACTTCCCGGACTGCCGGCTTTGCGAAGTGGTTCGCGGAGAGCTTCTCGGCATATCGGGGACTTTCCAGGAAGGAGCTTGATGTGAAGCTGGCATCTGGAAAGGGCCTTGGAAAGTCGGATGGCATCCGGCGAGAGGAAGTTTGGGCCTTCCTTTCTGGAGAGAAGCACAAGATAGGCTTTCTCGGTGACCAGGGCGTCATCGGTTCTGAAGCTGTTCGAGAAATACCTGACGAGGCTTTGGAGCAGCTAGAATAGGAGGAAGCCGAACTTGGCGCTTGGATGCAAGCGGCGCAGAGGCAAGCTTCCGTGGAGTCTACTGGCAAGAGCAGACCATCCAGTGATGAGTCAAGTGGGAAACCTGACTCTGACAGCGGGGTAGGTTCTTCTAAGAAGCGAGCCCGCAGAAGTAAGAGGAGGAGGAGTCATCATCGCAGCCAGGGGCAGCATGAGGATTCTCCTAACTTGGAAGTTCCTCTTACTATCAATGAGGATGTGCCAGTGGATGCTGACGAGCCTCCAGAGAAGAGAAGCCGAGAAGAAGAGACCGTCGGTGAAGGTATGATTCTTCCTTTTTCTCTTTCCATTTCTTTTCATGGGATTTTTCCATGTTATGATTTGCTTCTTGTTTCTGCTTTTCTTCTTTTCTTTTTTTTTTAGCAGAGGAAGACTTGGTGATGCCTGAGGTTCCAACCGATGAGGTGGTGATGGATCCTGTTGAGGCACCTGAAGAAGAACCGAGGGACTCTGGAGTAAATCCAGAATCTCCAATTGGTATGACTTCTTTTGATCCCTTTTTTTTTGTTTGTGACTCGGCTTGCTAACACATTTTTTGTTGCCAGCTGACTTGCCACAGGGTTCTGATGACTTTGAACCATCGATGGACGCAAATGTTGATGATGCTTTCGATGAGTTCATGGAGGAGGAAAGTGTCCCGCCAGTCGTCGAAGAAGGTATTTTGTAGTTATAACTCTGATAATGATTTTCAAACAGGGTCATATTCATACCTTTTTGTGTTTCCTTTGCAGGTTTTGAAGTGGCAGAGGAGGATCCGTTGCTTCCAGAGCAAGAGATGCCAGAGGTTGATCCAGAGGTAGAGATTCCTGGGACCAGCTCTGACAATATTGAGGAGATTCCTCGCGCTGAGATTCCTTCCCGAGCAGGAGCAGCTTCAACTGGAAAGAGTTCTTTTGTTACTCTTTCAACAGATGATGACATGAGTAGCCGACCAACGGAGTTGGGCGAATCCTCAGCTGGGCCATCTCTTCTTTTTGCGAAGAAGGTGGTGGTGCGAGTTGTGCGCTCTTGGATTGAGACTCTCCTTTCTGGGCACTTGGAAGTCGGATTTGGCATGATCCAGCATGTGCAGGAGATTCTCAGTGATGCTGAAGAGGCTGGTCTGGATGTCACAGGTGCCAGGGCGATCGTTGATAGGATCATTGCACTGGGTGACAAGTGGTTTGAAACCGTGAGTTTGGCTGATGACCAGTTCTTCAAGGAGATGTTCCTGGACCCTGCTGATAAGGCTAAGTCTGACCTAGATGAGGCTACAGAAAGCAAGAAGGTGGCAGTCCGAAAGAGGAATAGAGAAGAGCTAACCATCATCGAGCTGACACATGACCTTAACATCCTTGATAGGGAGGTTGATGAGGCCAGGAAACGTCTTGAGCTTCTGCAGGCACAAGTCGCTGCCAAATGGACTGCCATAATAGAAGCTCGCGACAGGGAGAGTGTCCTGATTCACCAGGTTGCAGATGCCGAACGGGTTCTCAAAAGGAAGTCTGATGAGGATAAACAATGGCAAGCTGCTCGAGGTAAGCTTCCTGGTGTGAGAGAAGGGGTACAGCCCACTCCAGCATCTCATGGCAAGTTCCTGAAGAAGCGTGCCTTGGAATCCTTGACAGCTGAGGCTAAAAGTCTGCTTGGGGAGTTGAACTCTTGGCTGGAGACCATCTTTGATTGAGCTCCTGTATACAGAAACCATCCTTCTTTCTCCTTTTTTTTTTTTGGTACCACTTGTATATTTTTTTTTTGGTACTTATTCTTTTGCAGTGCTTGTGAACACTCTCTTTTTTTTTTTGGTACCACATGTATTTTTTGGTACTCTTTTTTTGTAGTGCTTGTGAACACTCTCTCTTTTTTTTTGGTACCACATGTATTTTTTGGTACTCTTTTTTTGTAGTGCTTGTGAACACTTTTTTTTTTGTTATCCCTACGCTCACTTGAATCTTTTTGTGATAAAAGTAATTGCTAAATGGGATTTGATCAAAAGGTTGTCATTTTGTGAAAATCTTTTGTCAAATGATTGTTTTGGCATGAAAGCCAGGTTTTTTGTTTGTGGCATGGAAGCCAATTTTGGCATGAGAGCCAGCTTTTCTTGTGGCATTGATAGCCGAGTTTTTTTTTGTTTGTGGCATCTATAGCCAATTTTGGTGGCATTGATAGCCGGTTTGTTTTGTGGCATCTATAGCCGGTTTTTTGGTGGCATTGATAGCCTGTTTTGTTTTGGTGGCATTGATAGCCGGTTTGTTTTGGTGGCATTGATAGCCGTTTTTGAAATCCAAGTTTTTTTTGTTTGTGGCATTGATAGCCAGTTTTGTTTTGGTGGCATTGATAGCCGGTTTGTGGCATTTATAGCCGGTTTGTGGCATTTATAGCCTGTTTTGATGGCATTTATAGCCGGTTTGGTTTTCAAAAAATGCAAGTATCGACTAAAAGTCGCCTCCCTGCTGAATGTTCTTGCAAGTATCGATGGAATGTCGCATCCTTGCTCATTCGGTTGCGAGTATCGATGGAATGTCGCATCCTCGCGGATTTGGGTGCAAGTATCGATGGAATGTCGCATCCTTGCTTTTCAAAAATTTTGGTTTTGCGGGTACTGACTTGATGTCGTTTCCCCACGATTTTTGAAATTTGTGGTTTTCTCGAACCTTTGAAAATTTAGGTTGTGGATATCAACTGAAATGTTGCGTCTCCACGGTTTTTTAGGTTTTTTCGAACCTTTGAAATTTGGGTTGTGGATATCAACTGAAAATGTTGCGTCTCCACAGTTTTTGGATTTTGCAAGTATCGACGAAATGTCGCTTCCCTGCGATTTTGGAAGTGTCGAACGTGGTTCGTTTGCTTCCGATTTGTGCGAGTATCGACTAAGCGTCGCTTCCTCGCGGTTTTTGAAAAACCATTTTTTTTTTTTAAAAGACACGAGGGTCATAAATTTTGACCTAAAACCATTTGGGCAGTAAAAGGCAGGGTGGACTAGGATGGAAATCCCTGAATCCGGATTTTGTTTCAAACCATGAATTTTGGGTTCAAGGGTTGGAAATTTTGGTCAAGTTAGGGAAAGGTTCCTAAACTTGGATATATATATATATTTTTTTTTGAACAATGAAACGATGAAAGTAAACATTGTTTTAGATTTCTAGAAATTTCAATTTTTGACATGAAAATTCTGAAAAAGGGTGGGTTTAGCGAGCGTGTACCTGGAAACCGGTTTTGGCCGTACAGGCATTGCTCTTACCCAGTTGGGTAAGTCTTCAAGGGTAGTACCGCTTTAAGAACTTGCCATTGATGGGCAGCATACATCTGTCACCTTCCATGTTTAGGAGTGCGTATGCGCCATTGGAGAAAACTTTGTCGATGACGTAGGGTCCCTCCCATTTTGGCTCGAATTTGCCTTTGGACTTGTGAGCGAAGACCATTGGTCTTTTTATCGCAAGAACCAAGTCATTCTTTTTGTAGGCGCGTTGCCTGACCTTTTTATCGAAAGATCCTGCCATACGTGTTTGGTAAAGTTCAATGCTTTGTTGAGCTTCGAGCCGTCTCTCATCGAGATTGTCCAGCTCATGGAGCCGCAATTTGACATTGCTTTCTTGAGTCATGTCATTTTGCAAGGATACCCTCAAGGAAGGAATTTGTACTTCCAAGGGCACGACAGCTTCGCATCCATAGACCAAGGAGAATGGTGTGCTATGTGTTGGTCCTCGAACGGTGGTTCGATAGGCCCACAAAGCTTCAGACATTTTGTCGCTCCAGTCTCTTTTGTGATTAGAGACCATTTTTTTGAGGATTTTGCAGAGTGTCTTGTTGAAAGCTTCTGCTAACCCGTTTGCTGCCGGATTGTATGGAGTCGAAGGACAGCTTTGGATTTTGTATTTGTCGCAGAACCTGTAGAATCGATGATCCCGGAACTGTGGCCCGTTATCATGGACGAATCTTTTGGGTATACCGAAACGACAAATGATGTTGGTGCGTAGGAACTGAAGGACTGATGAGGTCTTCATTTCGTTAAACGCAAATGCTTCTGACCACTTGGAGAAGTAATCCGTAGCGGCGAAGATGAAGCGATGACCTTTGCTTGAAGGGGGAGAAATAGGACCTATGATGTCCATACCCCAGGCTTCGAAAGGCCATGAGATCGCTGTAGGATGCAGCCATTCTGGAGGCATGTGAATGTAATCTCCATGAACTTGGCATTGTTGGCAGCGCTTAGCAAATTGCATTGCGTCAGCTACCATGGTAGGCCAGTAATATCCTAACCTTTTTATCTGATCATAGAGCTTAGGTCCAGCCTGATGAGCTCCACAAAGACCAGCATGAACTTCTTTGAGTGTTTCTTCAGCCTCTTGTTGTGACAAGCAGCGTAGAAGTACTCCGTTGAAGGATTTCCTGTAAAGGATTTTTGAAGGAATATCCAAATGAAAGCTTGGGGTTCGCCTTTGGATGCTTACCCGTTCTTTTGGATCTTCAGGTAGGATTCCGAACATAATGTAATCAATGAACGGGTCCCTCCAGTCGCCAATTGAAGTTTGAAGGATTGAAATCCGACTTCCGACCACTTGGTGGCATTCAGCAACTGCTTGGTGTGTGTTAAGAGGAGGAAGGATTCTTCTTTCGCACACTGTGACTTGCATGTTTTCCCCTTCCTGGATTGCCATGGATGCGGCAAGTCCGGCTAGGGCATCTGCACGTATGTTTTCACCTCTACGAATGTGGGTGATGTGACAGACGTCAAACTTTTGCAGAAGTGATTGTGCCTTGTTGTAGTAGGGCAGCAAATCTGGCTTCCTGACTTCAAATTTCTGATTCATCTGGTTGACGATCAGTTGAGAGTCTCCAAAGACTTCTAGCATAGTGATACCGGATTCGATGGCGAGTTCCAATCCTAAGATCAGAGCTTGATATTCAGCTGCATTGTTTGTGCATGGTTCCAGTAGCGAGAAAGCGTGTGGAATCATGTATTTGTCGGGGCTAACAAAGAGGATGCCAACTCCCGAGATCAGCTGTCTTTTTTCATTTGTCCTGGTTGCACCGTCAAAGTACATGTCCCAGGAGGCACTTTGTGAGAAAGTCTCCACATTGTAGACTGGTTCGTCTGGGAGATCATCTCTGAGTGGAGAATCTTTAGGCAATGGATGCTCTGCGAGGAAGTCTGCTAGAGCTTGCCCTTTGATTGCTTTTTGTGGTACATACCTAATATCAAATTGTGACAGAAGGATGGACCATTTTGCCAGTCGAGCATTGAGAGAACCTGCCTTTGTGACAAGGACCTTCAAGAGGTTGACCCTCGAGACCAGGTAGACTGTGTTGGAAAGCAAGTAGTGACGCAGTTTTTGTACGGCGAACATCACTGCAAGACATTCTTTTTCGACTGGAGAGTAGCGATGCTCTGCACCTACTAGCATGCGGCTGAGGTAATATAGAGCAGCTTCTTTTCTTTGATTATTTTCTTGCGCAAGCAGAGCTCCCAGAGAGTGATCAAGGGCTCTTGTGTACAAGATGAATGGTTTTCCAGTGGTAGGAGCAGCTAACACTGGAGGTTTTGTCAGGTATGACTTGATGTCTTGGAAAGCAGCTTCACAGTCAGCATCCCAAACAAAGTTTACACCTTTTTTCATCAACCGGGAGAATGGACGGCATTTCCCCGAAAGATTGGAGATGAACCGCCTGATGTAGGCCAATCTCCCTTGAAGCCCTTTGAGTTCTCTCAAGGTTCTTGGAGAGGGCATTTCTAGAATGGCTTTGACTTTTATGGGGTCAAGCTCTATTCCAGCTTTCCGAACTAAGAATCCGAGGAACTTACCCGACGAGACGCCGAAGAAGCATTTCAATGGATTCATTCGCAGTTTGTGTTTGCGAAGCCGGAGGAAGACTTCTCGGAGGTTTTCGAGATGATCTTCTTTTCTTTTGCTTTTGACGGCGAGGTCATCAACGTAACATTCAACCGTCTTGTGCTGCATATCTTGGAATATTTTCATCATAGCCCTCTGATATGTGGCACCAGCATTCTTCAAACCGAATGGCATGACAGTGTAGCAATACACGCCAAATGGGGTTCGAAAGGATGTATGTTTTTCATCCTCAGGATGCATCTTTATCTGATTGTAGCCAGAGAAGCCATCCATGAATGTCATTCGCTCGAATCCACAGGTATTATCAATCATTACCTCTGGTATGGGGAGCGGAAATTCATCTTTTGGGCATGCGCCATTCAGGTCTCTATAGTCAATACAGACCCTGATCTGCCCATTTTTCTTTGTCACGGGGACAATGTTGGCCAACCATTCAGGATGTTGTTCCTCACGGATGAAGCCGACGC
Organism: Litsea cubeba; assembly: GCA_012931725.1. Classification (NCBI taxonomy): domain Eukaryota; kingdom Viridiplantae; phylum Streptophyta; class Magnoliopsida; order Laurales; family Lauraceae; genus Litsea; species Litsea cubeba. The sequence continues at coordinate 147,223,465 of CM022945.1, forward strand.
TTTTGAGTTTTTGAACTTCTTGTTCAATTTTATCCATCACATCTGGACGGAATCTTCTTTGGCCTTGCTTGACAGGCTTGATGTCTTCTTGAAGATTGAGTTTGTGAACTGCTATTTTGGGGTCTAAGCCTGGCATTTCAGCATAAGACCATGCAAAGCAATCAACGAACTCACGAAGAAAAGCGATATACTCGGGTAACTCATCATCCTTTATATTCTTGCTTATGAATACAGGACGTGGGTTATCTGGTGTTCCCAAGTCTATCTTTTGAACAGGATCTTCTGTTGGAAGGTTCGAAGGTGGTTCCTCCACAATATTTTCGGAGGCTTCCAGCTCAACGAAACCTTCTGGGGTTTCAAGGGCATTTCCAGACCAAGGTTTGTTCCTTTCCACGGGTCTTCTTGATCGGTAATTTTCCCAAGGCTTGCTATGAGATGATCCCAATCGCCTGTTGAAACCGAGTCAAAGTAGGCTACTTCTTTTGGAGATGAGGGTTCTTCTGAGTCAGAAGTCCACACGTCTGTTCCATCAGACAACTCCTCTTCATTTTTGGAGAAATCGTACCAATTGGATGAGCTTCCTGGATCTTTGTCAGGTGACTCATCAAAGAGATATCCAGGGAGATCGATGTCTTCATGGACTTGAGATGTTGAGGCTTGGTCAGCATATTGACTTTTAAGCCTTTGTGTCAACTGTCTCAAGGGAGTGTCAGGATCATACCCTAACCCGTGTGAAGACTTTTCTATATAGCCGTAGAGTCTCCAATCTTCCAGCTGGCTTTTGGTCAGACGGGCCCCAATGGTGTGAGAATACCGCGTCCTTCTCCCAAACCGACTGGGTTTTGAGCGTCATAACCCATTTTCTTCATAATAGCTTGTGCCACAGAACTGTATAAGGATAGTTGAGGCGTACCTTTATTTTGGAAAGGTTCAAGCCTGGAGTTTGATGAAGAAGCATCCGATCTATGAAAGAAGATCGGTTTTCCTTTGCTGAAGTTGCTGGAACAACGAAGGAAGCTGACGTAGGATCTTCTATGTCAGAAAGTTGTCCTCCATTGGAGTAAGAGCAGGCTGAACTTGCTGAGTGTCAGCTTGGCTTGACTGATGTGTCGTCTTCTGGCTCTGAATCCGAGTCCGTGTCTTGCATGATAGACACGAAAGAGACAACAAATTTGCCCCCAGGCTTTTGTTTTGCCTTCTTCACTTTAGTTGTGATGACCAAAGGCTTTGAAGATTTGAGGGAGATGATGAAGGGGAGTTTGCATGCTCTCTTCAGATTTACCGGATGGTTTGTTTTCTTCCGGTGATTGTTGAGGAGCTTTGCCTTTATCTTTCTGGAGATTTTCGGCAAAGGATGCTGTATGCTTCTCCTCTTCTTCTTTTTCACCTTCATACATCTGTGAGTCTGCGAAGTGGATTTCTTTACCTTTGAAGGGTTTTCTAGCCGCAAAGACTCGATGTATCATGCCGTCGTCGCCAACAAACTTGATGCATTGATGTAGAGTTGAAGGGACAACACCATTCTCATGGATCCAAGGGCGTCCGAGAAGGATGTTGTAGCATGAAGGGGTCTTTATTGCATACACTGTGACCTCAGAGATAAGATCACCGATCTGCAATTTGAACCTGATTTTGCCGATAGGCCTTTGAGTACTCCCATCGTATCCAAAGATAGATACAGATGTGTGGCTCAGTTTGCTGGGTGGGATGCCCAACTCTTCAAGAGCCGATGTGGAGATAAGGTTGAGTGCAGAACCTGGGTCGATCTGAACTCTATGCATAGGCATTTCCTTGATATACCCTGTGAAGTACAGGGGTCGGTTATGCCTGGTTTCGCCAAGTAGGAGGTCATCCTTTGTGAAGGCGATGGTTGCACTGGCTGCTTTTTTAACCGAGAGGCATTCAATGCATGATCCCTCAGTTTTCTTCTTTTCTCCCTTTGAGGAGGCTTCTGAGTTTTTGACCCGGTAATCCATTTCAATTTGGAGGACTTGCGGGGCATGTTTGTCGACATCCTCATTCAGTTTTTGTAATTCTGAGATGAGATTATCACGAGTGTGCGGAGACATTCGCAACAAATCTAGGATGTGCAGACGTGCAGGTATGTGCTTGAAGTGTTCAATCAAGTCATACTTGAAAGCCTCCTTAGGGCCTGCATGTTCATCATTGTTGCCACTAGGGGCGCTTACAACATCTTTTCCCGAAGGATTTACATATGTAAAGGAAGATTGGTTGTAATTTTTGTGGTAGTCCCGGCCAGAGCGGGTGCCTCTACCAACTTCGAGAGCTTCTTGAGAAGGGTCTTCGTTTGGAAGATTGTCTTCAGGATCAAGAGGCTGTCGTTTTTCATTTGCTGAGGATGCATCAGCAGCAGAGTTACCATCCTCAGTGATTGTGTTGCATGGAGCATTTTCCGGGAACAAGTCCTGAACAGCATCCAGCAATCTTTCTTCTTCGTTGACTAATTCATCGTCCCAAGCATCAATGCTGGGAATTCTTCAGTCAGGAAGGGTGTGAACTTTGAAGTCACAGTCTCAGGAGAAGAAACCTGAGAGGGTGTCATCTCAGTGAAAGTCACGTGAGACGAGGTGGCTCCAGAAGATATATTGCTAGGCGTCGCCGGAGTGTAAGTGCTCTCATCAGACGATGCTTCGGAAGAGCTATAATCCCGAATTATCACATTACAGGAAGCTCTGACGGGAGACGTTGCCTGATCGGAGTCAGACTCATCCTCGGATGTGAGAGGATCGTCTATCCAGCAATTTTCTCCATTTTCAGGAGTTAAGGGAGGATGTACCTGGTGGTCTTCAGGGACTTCAGGCTCTGGATTGCGAGGAGGCTCGTTGACGCGTCTTGCTCTTGTTCTAGAGCGAGTCGCTGCAAGATCCTTGCATATCTTCAAGATCAGGCATAGGAGCCGGATCTTCTCTTCATCATCTTTGTGGCTCAACATTGTTGATTTCCACTGGAGTGATGAGAGGTGCTGGGTCAGCAGCATTTTCTTGTACAGCCTCTTGGCTTTCTTCATTCTTCATCATCAGACCAGGATCA